>CM065917.1:30752493-31169993 GCA_033439105.1 Magallana nippona | reverse complement strand
GTGCTATATATTTCAGTAGTTGTGCTATATATTTCATTAGTTGTGCTATTCATATAGTATGGTTCCTGAATAGAAACTAGTTGTTCCTTTATGATGCATCATACTATATATATAGAGTACATTATTTCCTATGTCGCTTATAACGCGAGATCTGATTGGTTGACAAGCCGGGTGTATTTCCGTGCCTGGGGTAAAAAAAAATGTGACGTCACAATGCAATTCTTGTTTACAAGTGCACATATAGATAAGTAACTTTAAATGAAGTAAATGAATAAATAATTTGTCAAAATCCCTGTTTAACAATTGAATCAAGATACATGGTGTATGATGATTAATTAGAAAATCATGTTATTTGATTTATTTATCTTTATTCTGAGTGATCTTAGACCAGATTTTCAAGTTGCAAAGCACTGGTAAAACAATATAATTTAAAAATTTGTATAGGAAATAAATTCGTTATCCAGGTCCAATCAAGGGTGTACGAGGATTTACCCCGGGTTGTATTCCATAAATCCTCGTACACCTTTGAATGGACCTGGATAACTAATAGTATATTTTTATCTTTGATATGCAAAAAAACATGTACTTTTTCTGCAATGAAGATAGTTCCACGTCCTTATACTATGGCTATATATTCTAGGTATAATGTTGCTTTAACAGTAACTGCGAGCCGACATTTTGTCTGATTATCTTATATGTAGGGTTTTTCTTTTAGTTTGAACTTTGGCTACAAGAAAGGAGTCAAAGCTTCCCTAATATGATACAGTTAAAGAGCATTGGGAAATCTCAGGAGGGCAAGGACATTTGGCAGGTCAAGGTCTGTGATTTTTGTTTTCTGCTGTGTTCGCCTTGTACATATGGTTCTACCTTCATTTTTCGGTTTTATCAAAGTTCTGATTAAGATTTTATCACAGGTTGCTGCCAACGTGAACGATGCCAAGAAGCCGGCCATGTATGTGGAGTGTCTGGCCCACGCCCGCGAGTGGATAACGGGGTCGGTGTGTCTCGGCTCCATTGACATTGTAAGTATCTGGCAGAATAAAGTCTTTGGTTGTTTTAGGATTATGATGTTGCACTGATCGTAACAATTGCTTGGTTCCGTCTACAGTTGACGACTAACTACGGAGAGAGTGGTTCTCTGGGAGAGCAGGCCACGCTGATGCTAAACAAGTTTGACTGGTACTTCATCCCGATGATGAACCCTGATGGATACAACTTCACCAAAGTTAATGTATGATAAAGTTTGCTGATAAACCGATAATTAACATAATTTAAAAAAAAATTGTTTTAAGTTAGATATTTAACCTTATTATCAAGTATTTTTTACAGCGACTTTGGCGGAAAAACAGAAAGGTGAATGTCATCTCGAGCTGTCCGGGTGTGGATTTAAACAGGAACTTTGCAGCCGACTGGGGCGGTACGTACATATTTTTGATATAACTTTAAAAACTACACGACTGGCAATATCTATGAGTAACAGATAGTCAATCATTGTGTGTGTTTCTCAATTTTACTAGGAGCGGGATCTTCGAGCAACTGGTGCTCTGACACATACCGTGGAGGCAGTGCGAATTCCGAACCCGAGGCGCAGGCTGTGATCGCCGCCGTGGCGGAGGCTGGGGACGTCAGATCCTATCTGTCCATCCACTCCTACTCCCAGCTCCTACTGGTGCCGCACGCCTACGCCGCTGTGAAGGCCCCGGATTACAATGAACTGGTTTAACGCTTCTTCTTTTGACACCAGTATACAGACTGGTATAGTTCAATAGAAACTTTTTAATGACATGATTGGCTCAAGGGTTTACTAATATACATTTTTTGGTTTTAGAAAAATGTCGGCGATATGGCAATGCTAGCATTGAGACAGGTCAACGGAGTCAGTTTTCAAGTCGGTCACGGTCCAGAAATTCTCTGTAAGTAACTAAGTAGCATTTAAAAATTAAAACCTTATTCTCACAGTGTTGGAAGGAAGTGTGCAGTTTTGGGTAGCGCTGTTCGTCGAAGCGATTAAACAAATTAAACACGTAGCTCTGCGTACAGTCGAAGATAGTGTGAGTGTGATTTTAATCAAATGAATCGATCAATGGATTTAAAAAGCTTCTTGAAGGATTAAATACGTTGCGACCAAACAAATGTCTACTACGCAACTTTCACGCAACTACATCTGGTGACAATTGCATAAAACTGCTGAAATGTGCTGCTTTCAGACAGAAGATGTCTATGCATATGTAATTAAAAAAAACTTCATATATCATTACATTTTTGCCAAAAAATGAAGCTTTCAATTCTAGGTGATTCATCTCATTGGTTCTTTAAAGTTTACTTTTAAAGAGACATGGTGACGCACAAACCAATTATTTAGCAAATATCGAATTTTTAAACGATTTCTACATGTTTTACTTATCATATGAAAAGGTGAACTTTTTAAAAATTACAGTGTTAAAAAGTAAATAAATCAAATTAAAAAAAAGAAAAATACAATGAAGTGTTGGGCCAACACAAAAATATTGAGTTTCCCTTCCGCTTCATAGCCACGCAAGCGCAGGGGAATGTAAATAATGCACTGTGGCATATATCATGAGCTGGTGGACTCTCGTTGAAACCTGATGTTTTCAGATCTATAAATTTATTAAGATGCACTCTCTATGAATGCATATTTCTGACCACAGAAATCGAATAGCTTCACAATCAAATTCTTCTCTCAGTGTGTCAATCCCCCTTAACTATTTTAGGCAGCAATCGCAATCACGTGACACTAAAATCAATGTCCAAACTGATAGATGATGACTTAATGTCACGTCTTTTGCTTGAATTTATAGCAAGTATTTCCAAAATTATATTTACTGCACGGAAGACAGCGTTAGTAAAACAGTCGGTTCACGTGTTCTATGCGAAACTGTTTGGCCGATTTCAAATTCATGGTAATCGAGTGATCAAAATATGCATGATTTGCAAAATATACGACTTGCCTTTGGTTACAGACAGTTAAAACAGTCGACTAAATGATTATCATCTTAAGTGAAAAAATAACTTTGCATTCTATATTCAATATCGATTATCATTATACATAGTAAAATATAATATAGATAGACTGTTTTATCAACAGTAACTAAAAAAAAAAAAATAAAGCAAAAATATGTCATATTCGGTAGTCTTATGACTGACTGCTAAATTAACGACAATAACAGAGGTTTTGATTATGAGATTTGGAGTAAAGGTAATTAATTAGCAGCTATTTTATTTTGACAAACAAAATACCAGAAACATTTTGTATGTTTGCATTATACATGTACGTAAAAAGTATCAACAAATTAATCTTCCGTTTCATTTATGTGATTGAATATGACTCGCACTTTTTTCAAAATGTAGTTGAAAAAAAACATTAAAAAACTGATTGATTGGTCTAAAATGATATTTTACGAACAAAAATGTTGTATACCTCAGCGATAGTGTGGACTGAAAACAAATCATACAGATGTCAATATGCACAGGTTTTTTATCTTAGCTTATAGATCGAAGCTACGCGTACAGATGTTAAACTGCAAATTAGAGCTACCCTACACACCTGTAAGGGCTACGCGTACAGTAAACAATTTCCAGAAGGTTTTATTTCTCTTTTCATGCAATAAACTTTTTTGTTTGAAAGTTAACATATTAGAAAGATATTTATTCAACAAGAAACATTTTTATTTGTGTAAGGTCTCTGAATATTGTGATGCAATTTCTCCTTGGATTTTTATACTGTTTTCATCCAATAAAAAAATTTTGACAAAAAAAGTTTTGTGATTTTAAAAAGTGAAATAAAGAGTACATACTTACTCTAGTCAACGACCGTACAAAAATCGAGTTCACTTCTTTTGAGAAATCATTTGTTGACGTTTTTTCAATTATGATCAAAATACTGTAGGCAGCGCTATTTGTTCTTTCGCTTCGACGAACAGCGCTACCCAAAACTGTACACTTCCGTTCCTACTTCCTATACTGTGCTTTTAAAATATATTGCATGCACGGTTAAAATAAATTGTCAGAACCACACCATGACAATGTGAATTTTATTTATATGCAGATGCCGCATCTGGAGGTGCCTTTGACTACTTCAAGTTGAACGGCGTCAAATATTGTTACGTGTACGAGTTGCGTCCCTCCAGCGGTTCCGGAACTGACGGATTCATACTTCCGGCCTCACAGATAGACCCCAGCATCCGGGAGACATTTGCCTCCTTTTACAGTTTTGCCGACCAAATACCGGCATAATTCATATTGATCTTAAATCGGCTGAAAATTTACAAAAGGACAACTTAAACTTTTTAAATTAGTAAATCATTTTAATTATGCAAAGAAAATAAAGACATAAAATTTTCTTCATTTTATCTACGTCCAACACAAGATTCTTGTATATTTTTATTGGCATTACGAACATTTTACTTAATTCGATAGTTTAGAAAACAAGAAGAAAACGTCACTTAACTTCTTGTTTGTTGGAGACAATGCATCTGCTGAAAGCGGTAGAAATTTAAGTACAGTTTCACATACTAAGAACCACGCAATACACGATAAGTTCGTTATTCGATTTGTGGATATTCTAACTTAGGTATATAATCAATATCTTTCGATGTACTGAAAGTCCAACTCTGATGTGTGAGTGTATCTTTAGGAACAAGATTACTATAATAATGTAATTACACAGTTTGAAATTCAATATCAAGACAGTTCTCAAAACCATATAAGAGAATAAAAAAACTAATTATGGACATACTGAATCCTATTGTTTATGATATTTCTATAAAGAAAACAATAAAAAATATATCCATCTTAATTATCCCTGCACAAGCCTCTCAGATTTTATATGTATGAATTGATGTGAAAAATAAGAATGATTTTAGTAGGTTAGGATATCCTAACTTAAGATGTTCCTAAGTTACCGTCGAGCTACATCTTAAGATAGGTCCTCAGTTGATTTTAGGATGTTCCTAACTTATTCCCTAAGCCATATCTTAGGAACACACTTAGGAAATATCTTTCGTGAACATGCCTGCTGGTCGGTACAACAATATGTACTTTTCAATGCATGGTACAACAATTTCAAATTCAGGACATTTAAAATAGATGAATGACCCCTTTGATTCCGATATTACAGTTGATAGCTTCTCTCCATGTAAATTGTAAACAACTATTGATATCCAAGAAGTGCTTGTTATATTCACTATTGTACATGTCTAGCTCTAATAAATAGACTGTTTATTTTGGGGGTGTCTTTTACGCGTTCAGTAAGTGTCGGGAAAATTAAGATGAATATATATTTTTTTATTGTTTTCTTTATAGAAATATCATAAACAATAGGATTCATATGTCCATAATTAGTTTTTTTATTCTCATATGGTTTTGAGTCATTAAATTTTTTGCCTCTTATATGGTTTTGAGTCATTAAAAATTTTGCCATAGGATATAATTATACTTGTCGGTAACACGATAGGCTTCAAACCAGTAATTTTAATTTGTATATATTTTAAAAAATATAAATGTACCTTTACTTAGATATATTTTAGTGACCAATAACAATTTAGTTAAAAAAAACACTCACCCAGAATTCCAAATAACTGCTATTTTGTGTAATGAAATATATACAGTATCAGGGCAGCTTTTGGCTTACAAGGAAATATTAATTATTTAAACAACAAATGTGCAGGCTTTGAGTGTATATCGACATTTGAAACTCTTGGCATACAAGTAATACATAAGCACGCACTTTTCATAGAATTTATCGTTTGAAGTCATCTTTTTGTAAGTTCTATGGTCGATACAACGACCTTGTCAGCAAATACAATCTTCCACTGGGTCGCATGCTGACTGACATTTTTCATACTAATTATTAGACCATAATTAATCACCTAATTGTCTACGGACTTTTTCGTTTTTCCCGATTACGACAAAGAGCACACGGCGGGTGTGACCGGTCAGCAGAGGATGCTCATTCCTCCATGGCACCTGATCCTACCTCTATTTTTAAAAAAAAAAAAAGATGTTTGTGTTTGCTCTGCTCCTGTTTTGTAATTTTCCTTTGGACTTTTGAATTTGAACACTGTTCGTTATCACTACTTGTCATGTACAAACACAACCAATTTCCCTTTGATTTGCAATATATATAGAATACACGTCCAGGTTAAATAAAAATAAGTTGTAATTTTTCTCAAAAATACATATAGTTTCTTCAACATTACGATTATTTTTCAGAATGAAGAGATAAAAATTAAGAATGATCATGCATGGCTTATATAGATCTAAACCGATGTAAAATTAGTGTTTAGCCAAGGACATTTGAATATTTTTTTGGCCAATACTTATAGATCTAAACCGATGTAGAATTAGTGTTTAGCAAAGTTTATTTGAATATTTTTTTGGTCAATACTTGTAATCAAAACAATGAATGAAACTTACTTAGGGTAGATATAAAGAATAAGTGAATAATTTTCTTTTACCAAACAGAGACAGTATTTGCGAAAATAAATTGTTTCAGCTACCAGACAGGCATGTAACAATGAAGAAGGGAGAGAGAGAGTTCGCACATAATTATTTTAAAATAAACGTACATGATAGAATAAATGACTATGCCCCCCTCCCAGATTAGGAATTTGAGGTTGTCGGAAATGCTGGAACTGTAGAAAAGATTGCCTTTACCGGTCTTAAGAAAAATCTTCACAACAGTCCTCATATAAAAAGATGCGATTTGACAAACTTAGGGTGGTCTTAGGACAAGGTAAGTGATGTCTGTTAGGACAAAGCTATGGCGGTTCCTAAATTTAGGAGAGCTTCGAGAAACAGACTTAAGACTAAGACGTATCTTAAGACGTACTTAGAACGCACCATAGTCTTAAGATAGCTTCGTGAACATGCCTGCAGGGTTCAAAAACAAATCCAATATATACAATGGCAATGACAGGGAAAATTACCCAGTAACCACATCAACATTATTTTAACGTTAAAACAACGTTGATTTTCAACGTTGAGCTCACGCGCGTTAAAAAGGTTTGATTTATTATCTGACCGACGTCAATTCAACTTACTGTTGTGATGTGGTGTTGATTCATCAACTGCTGATGACATTTGATATTTTGAACGTTGAGTAACGTCGAAAAATTGTTAATATAAATTGAAACGGAACCGAGAAATCAATTAACTATGCATAGCATATCTTAAGAGTATTACTTTTTAAATTAGTTAAAACTTTATTTTAAAAAATAAGTTAATATGCAACTTAGTTATGTTGATATGTTGGATAATTTTGTTGATATGCAACATATTCATGCCGAATTGCACCTTTATCTGTGTTGAAATACGAAATAATATATTGAAAAGCAAACTAATTATATTTGTGACCTTACTTTGGATCAAATCTCGAATGTTGGTAAATGTTATGTAAACATGTGATAGATATAAATCGAGTTTTTCTTATTTTGAATATATCGTCAAAATACGATTATCAAATCACGCAGTCACATTTCCATTTTTTTCTTTTCTGTATATCACACAGGTACTTGAGGACAGGACCGCTCCCCCCGATATAGACCCAAGGAGTAGTTGACTCTCCTTTTGAAATTACATTTAAGTCCTGTACACAGCATGTCCCATTTCAAATATCTAAAAATTTTATTGAAAATAAACGATTTATGCAAAACAACTTCTCAGTCTGCATATGCAGGATGGGTGCGGGATGTTTTTACTTAAATCGATTTAATATTTTCCGTTAATTTTCAGATATTTGCTTAAGGACATGCTGTGTAAATGACTTTGAAACTACATGTATCAAAAGGAGAGTTAGCTTCCCCCGAGGTCTAAATCGGTGGGGAAGAATATATAAGGGGGTTTGGAGGGGTTTCCTGTGGTGAATTAATATTTGCAACAGTACTTGCATTGCAAGCTTGCAAATAGGACAGGCTAGTGTAAACACTTTTGGTGTTGTAGTAACTTTCTCTTATTCTCAATAGACATATACAACAATAAACATATACAACAATAGAACTTCACATTTTTGACAATAACCGCCGTCACAAGGAAGTAAATCCCGCGCTGATTCACCACTAAGACATGTAGCGAGGCTCCTCGCTTAAATCTCAGTGTTGACCTTTTGTGGAGGTCACTCGTCAGGCGCTTCGTTTTGGTTCACGTACTTGATAAGGAATGATATATGCTTCCTTCTTCAGACATGGATGTGTTTGCATGGTTGGGGATGATTTTTTTTATAGGATTTTCGCACTGCTACGGTAGGTAATCTTCTCCTTTCCTTTATTAATACTTAAAGCACTCACTGACAGACGCTTGATTATTGAAATCATCTATACGTTAAAAGAATACGTTAACCAATCATTCTGACCTTTCTACACAATGTATGCACGGAGTGCATGTACAGTAGCTTCCATTTGTGTGCTAAATAACTATCCCTTACCTTTCGGGGAAACAGGGGGACAATTATAGTCTTTTTCTTTGGGTGTACGTTCGTCTGTCAGTCATTCGGTGTGTTTCCGTTTTGTACACATTTGATAACTAAGTACAAACAATAGAAGTTAAATGTGTTTTGATAACAATTATTGTCAGCTTTTTACCAGAGATTACCTGTATTATGTTATGAGTTATGTACATGTAACCCGGTGATGTACTTAATTATAGTCTGTCCCAAGTTATTGCTTCCATCGCTTTTTGATGATTTTTAATAAAAATACACATACCTGGGAAAGAATTACAGTTGAAATCGATAAAAGGGAAAATATCCAAGATATCTTCACTGACACATTTTCATTTATCACTCATAAAAAATCAGGAACGAAAACAAATTTCTTACGGAGATTTATAATTGGAAATGTTTACATTTTTTCTCCACTCGGAATTACTCGGAATACCTCGCACAATTTTTCAACGTTATCATCCGGGCTATTCATGGCTGATGAAATGCAAAATCCCCAAAGACTTTCTATTTTGGCTTGTGTATTGAAACCTGAAGAGGTAGAGGGGGCGTTTCAAAACAGATGATCTGGACATTTTTCATATTAGTGGATGAACGTAGTTAGGGCCAAAGGTATTTATGATTATCGAAATATCAAGCGAAAAATGGTGGAAGCAAAAACTCGGGACAGAGTACAGTGAAGTCGCCAATTCCGGATCACGTCAGACTGTTTCTTTGATATTTTACAAAGCTATTCTATTTAAATTTTATACTATATATATATTGAAAGTACATTTTGAGAGTTATTAGGCATTCATTTTGTTTTTCAAAATAATTTCTAGGAAACAATATTTACAGAGGCATTTCAACAAGGCATGATTTCCCCAGTTTCGAATCATTTTCTCCATTTTCGGGTCATGTGACTTCAAAGTGTCAATAATGTCGGGTAGTCGTCTCAGAACACAATTTTTATTCATTTGCAGCATTGAAATAATGATTCCGATCAGAAAAGATATTTACAACTACTGATACTCAAGAAACAGGGATCAATTTCTAAATGTAAATGACAATCGGGATTCAGAATGAAATGATCGTCATTATTTCATCATTGTGACAAAAAGAAAAATAAACTCAAAGAAAAATAAGAGACAAGATAAATAAAATGACTCCTGAGCTGGATGGATCATTTTATTCAATTGAATCTCTTTTTTCTCTCTTTCACGTTATCGTAAATCCGTAGAGAAATATGTTTCAGGTATAGTGACCCGCAATTGGGGAAATTCCTTCAGATTGATTAATTAATTACTGTAAATTTATTTGAGCAGTTATCATTCTGAATAATTTCTGACATATAACTGAATGCATGTGCAATATTTTCCATCCATTAACGCCCTCCCACAACATTTACATCAACCGTGCTGCAGCGTTAATAATGAAGGTAGCATGTCAAAGTAGTGGGGAAATCTCCATCTCGAAAGCGCTTGATTTCTAATTTCGTTTCTCGGTGGGTCTGTAAATGCTAATTTTCGAATATCGTTTAATGATCAAAGACAGAAAGGCCTATACTTCGTGATCAATGTATTTATTAAGTTTTTTCTGCTTCAATTTAAACGAAGTGACATGAAACACACACGAGTGACCCGGAATTGGAGACGACCCGGAATTGGCGACTTCACTGTATAGAATTAGTGATTTGAAATATCTTCATTCTTTAAACTGTTTCCTTTTAATTCATTTCGATGATAAGGTATAATTGTTGTTATATTCAGCTACTTGTATACACCAATAACTAGCTTCTTGCTTTTATGAAATTTAATTACTGGAAACTTACGATTCCTGTGAAAAACCATTTTCACCAACCAAGGGTTTTCGGTTCACTCCAGACATTTTTTCGTAATTTGTAATTGGTTTCCCTTTGTTGATAGACAGCTACTGTAACTTTTCCTTACGTAGTCCTTCTCCCCCCCCCCCTCTCCCCGGGGAGGGGGGGGGGGGGGCTATTGTAATGTGTAATATTGGGTTGACGTTTCTTACTGATATATTTTCTATACCAATAATAATTCAAGAGTAGCAATCAAAGTAAATAAACTACAATAACTGAATCAGACACTAACTAGATTTATATAAACTTTTGTTTTTGAAGTCATTTCTTGTTCATGTCTCAGCCTTTGGTCTCAATTCACCTTTCAGGCGCTGTTTAAAAACCTGCTGCGAACCCTTAATTATATATGAGACTTTGTTATCTGACCATGCATGGTCCATCCACAGTAATTCCATCTAAACTTTTGGCGTTTCAAGTGAATTTTATCGCATGTGTGCATTATTCGAAATCAATTGAATCGCCAAATTATTTTATCTCTGAATTTGTTATAGATTCTAAAGAAAGAATGTATAATTACTCGAGAAAACTCTCAAAAAAATATTTTTTTTATTGAAGATTTTTTTCAAGGCTGGTGTTATACTGTTATATCAAAGATAGTTTTTGATATCGTTGATTACAAATTAAAGAAATATATATATCGTTTCTCGTTCATGAATAATTAGTGAAAATTTGGTTACTGTATCAATGATTTTTCTTGATATTTTTTAAGCTCACCGAGTTAAAGTTTTTGGGGCAAGTCCTGTATCCAAGTTATAACTTGTCATATTTTCATCAAACTTGCATGGATGATAAATCAGGACCTACTTATGGACTTAAAAGACTTGGATGCTGAAGCTGGGCAATGAATTTTAAATGCTAGAAGGTTAAGATTTTCGGAGCAGAATAAATTGTTGGGGCATGTGCCCTTTAATGACTAATATTATTTTTTAATGGTCATATCTTCACTAAATTTGCATTGATGGTGCAACGTATGATACTTATGTACTTGACAGGCTTCAATGCTGAATCTGGGCCATAAGTTTCGGGTGCTGAATGAGGTTAAGGTTTTTACAGCTGGTTAAAGTTTTTGGAGCAGGTGCCCTTTGATGACTACGTCTTAATTATTCCTGGTATTAACTTTACAAAAAATTGCACGGATGGTGTGTCTCATGATACTTATGCACTTAAAAACCTTGAATGCTGAATCTAAGCCATATGTTTTGGATGCTGGAATAGGTTAAGATTTTGGGAACCGGTTTAAGTTTTGGAGCAAGAGCCCTCTGATGAATATATCTTAGTTATTAATAGTCCTATCTTCACTAAACTTGCATGGCTGGTGGGTCTTATAATACCTATGCACACGACAGGCTTGAATGCTGAATCTGAGACATAGGTTTCAGATGCTAGATGAGCTAAGAGGTTTTGGAGCTGGTTCAAGTTTTTTGAGCAGGTGCCCTTGATGACTATATCTTAGTTATTACTGGTCCTAACTTTAGAAAACTTGAAGGGCTGGTGGGTTTTATGATACTTACATGTATACACTTGACAGTTTTTAATGCTGAATCTGAGCATATGAATTTAATTAATGCTGAATGAAGTTCTGGTTTTGGAGATGGTTGAAGTTTATGGAGCATGTGCCTTTTGATAGACAAATCATAGTTATTATTCATTCGATCTTTTTTGGGAGTATGTAAAAAATTGAATTGAAAATATGGATATTATATAACCCCCTCCCCCCTCCTGGATTAGGATTTTCATGATTTTGGGAAGTTCCTTTTCTTCTTTTTATTTTTTGCTTGCCAAGATTTTTGGGATGTTTCCCTCCCCCGACACACACTTTCAAAAACGATGCTACGTGCCTGGGACAATGATAAGTAGTTCAAGAGTGAAACCATGAAGGGAAATGACTGTATAGTTATTAAACATATCTGGTTGATAAATGTACTCATGAAATAAACAGAAATTGAAATGACATTCTTTTGATGATGCTAGCAGTTTACGACTCATGTCGTGAACACTAACATTTATAGACAGGCGTAAGACAGTGAGAAATATCAATACTGAAAAAAGATGTTTCACGGAAATTGTATAAAAATGTTGTTTTTTTTCATGCTCCGCATGCGTGCACCCAGAATGATACTCCATCTATTGTTAGATACTATGATAATGCACATTTGAGAGAAATTTTACGTTGGTGCACGAGTGCGGAGGTACTTAAAATGAGCAAAAATCAGTGAAAAAATGAATAATTGATAGTTTTTGCCAGATGACGTCACAAATACGTCGTTAATATGACGTCACAAATACGTTATTTTCCAAAGTTTGTCTATTTATGAAATGTTCGAGTAGTTAATATTAGAAAATGAGCGGGGTCTTGTTTTAATACTTTAGTATAAAATTTGGGGCCGATTTAGGCCCTTAGCGCCTCTAGCTCTTTGGATAGATGATGCATAATGTGATATTGATGCTCTACACATGCCTAGATGCTGAATCTGAGTCATAAGTATCGGATGCTGGAGGAAGTAATGTGTTTTGGAGCAGGTCACATGTTTATATAAATAATAGCACTAACTAGACTCTTGTTGCTATAGCAACAAAAAGGTCTTCCGTTCCTCATGTATTAATCTGTAAAAAAAAAATGCATTTCTCTTGTAAAAAGAAAATGGATATAATATATACTGTAAAGGCATTTCCCAGTAATTTTTTGCTATGTAAAACAAAACAAAAAGACATAAAGTCATATTTTGAGTACTTTCTGTGACGACCAGAAGTTACGCCGGATCAAACAGAACATAGTAATCATATCTTCATACATTGAAATTGAAAGTACATTTTTTAGTACATTTACCTACGGTACGTTACTGTTCATCACACTGAGTAAATGATTTTTGATCAAATTATATTGGAAATAAGTAAAATCTATCATTTCAAATATAAAATCATAAATCTTAACACAATTAAGGAAGAAAAAATATTCGGCACTCAGGGACCGAACCCGGGTCGCCTGGGCCAAAGTCCACCACTCTAACGACTGAGCTACGCGGACTCTCGCTTCAGGACTTTGGAGCCCAAAATCTCGAGAATGCGTGGATCGATTTTAAAACAAATTTATATTCTGACGTTATTAAAGCGTCTCTATCGAATAGTAATATTAAAAAAATTCAAAACAAAAAAGTTGAAAAATGACTGTTGTTTGTTTCCTTCCTGTGACGACCGGAAGTGACGGCGGACGTTCTGATATGCGAAGGGCACTGCGGTAGGACACTTTCTGCCATCCTTGAAAATTTGAAAATAATAATAATAGTGTAAAAGAAACAAAGCAATAACAATAAGGTCTTCCGTTGGAAACGGAAGACCTTAATAACTAGACGTTTGTTGCGAGCAACAAGAGGTCTTCTGTTTGAGTGCACCATAAAGTAGTCTATAGGGATAATTGTTCTTTTCTATCATTTCTAAACACGTCATTAAATTCCATTTACCCTCTATAAGAATTTCAATAGACATATAATTATACTTAAATTAATCTTTAAAAAGTCGCTATTATTGTGATTTTTGATCAAATTATATTGGAAATAAGTAAAATCTATCATTTCAAATATAAAATCATAAATCTTAACACAATTAAGGAAGAAAAAATATTCGGCATTCGGGGACTGTGGGCTTGTGGACTTTGGACCAAAGCCCACCACTCTAACGACTGAGCTATGCGGACTCTCGCTTCAGGACTTTGGAGCCTAAAATCTCGAGAATGCGTGGATCGATTTTAAAATCAATTTCATATTCTGAAGTTATTAATTTTAAAAGCGTCTCTATCGAACAATAATACTAAAAAATTTCAAAACAAAAAAGTTGAAATTTGACTGTTTTTTGTTTCCTTCCGGTGCCGACCGAGAGTGACGACAGACGTTCGGATATGCGAAGGGCACTGCGGCAGGACACTTTCTAACATCCCTGAAAGTTTGAAAGTTCTATCTTAAATACTTTTGGAGAAAAATGGTGAACAAGCGAAAACATAAAATCTTAAATATCTCGGGACGGGAAGTGACGACCAAAAAATACTCGTGTAATTTTCTTACAAATTTTGTCATGAATAAGATCTAAAAGTTTCATCAAAATCGGCTGAAGCGTTTTTGAGAAAATGTGGGAGAAAAAAAAATAATAAGAGAGGAAAAGAAACAAAGCAATAACAATAAGGTCTTCCGTTGAAAACGGAAGACCTTAATAATAGAGGAAAAGAAACAAAGCAATAACAATAAGGTCTTCCGTTGGAAACGGAAGACCTTAAAAACATTACAATCACTATGAGGTCTTCCATTGGAAACGGAAGACCTTAATAAAAAACATTACAATCTCTATAAGGTCTTCCGTTGGAAACGGAAGACCTTAACTAGACTCTTGTTGTAAAAGCAACAAAAAGGTCTTCCGTTCTTTATGTATTAGTCTGTAAACAAAATGTATTTCTCTTGTAAAAAGAAAATGGTAACATTATATACTGTAAAGGAATTTCCCAGTAATTATTTCTATGTAAAACAAAACAAAAAGACATAAAGTCAATTTTTGAGTACTTTCTGTGCCGACCGGAAGTTACGCTGGATCAGACAGAACTTAGTAAACATATCTTCATACATTGTTTTGTCTTTTCTCAAAGTTTGGATGTTCAAGTTTTTGTTAGTTAAGAGATCTCGCTGAGAAAAGGTTTTTGTCTCAGGACCGGAAACGGACAAAGGGAATGATTAAAGAAATTAAAAGTAAATATTTTTAGTACATTTACCTACGGTACGTTACTGTTCAGCATACTGAGTAAAATGTTAAAAAACATCTAAAATTTTTAAAAACTTCATTTGCTTTAACGCTTCCAGTGAGAACCGGAAGTGACGGACGACCAAATGAAACCCGTAAAACACGTGTTCAATCAAATGACTATCATCAATTTAAGTTTTTTATCTTGATCTCTTACAGTTTCTGAGACCTCGCGAGTACAATCTTTTTATAAAAGAAAGCTACCTGAGATATTTAAAATGTCTCACCGGAAGTAGAATTTTTTCGTTTATTGAACCATGTGTAGATGACCTTTTGTATTTCTATTTCTTAAATGTTACTTCCATGCCAAATAACTAAAATATTTTTAAAAATTAAATTTTGGTGTACTGTGACGACCGGAAGTTACGCCGGATGAAACAAAATAGTGTAAACACATGTACAGACATAGGTCTATCATCCCACAAAGTTTGGTTGTTAAAGTCGTTACCATTTTTGAGATCTCGTCGAAATAATGTTTTCTGTCTCGGGACAGGAAACGGACAAAATGAAGTGCTCAATGAAAATTTAATTTAATATTTCTTGTACACTGGCCTTTCTTACGTTATTATACCCGCACTTTCTAAAGAAAGTTCGGGTATATTGTTGTTACCCTGTTCCGTCTGCCTGTCCGTCCGTCCGTCTGTCACGTTTTACTTTCTCAAACTGCTCTTACATCTTAGTACTCTTGGAGTATGATTTGGAGTGTCATGTTGTTTTGTAAACAGGTTTCAAATATTCTCTGGTAGTCCTGGGGGTCAAAAAATTGGTAAAAAAATGACGTTTTTTGACAAAAAACCTTCTTCCTCGAACTCCTTTTACATTTTCAACAGTCGACAAATCATCTCTTGGAATATGTTTTGGGGTGTCTTATAGATGCGCAATAAGGTTTCGGAAATTTCAATTTTGTCCTTGGGGTCATTAAATGGCTGAAAAATGACGTTTTTTTTGTTTTTTTTTTTACAAAAAGTCTGGTTTCAAAAAACGTCAATTTCTTTTTGCAGTAGCTAAACGATCTTCTAGAATATGTGTCATGTTGATGTGTAATCATGTTTCAAAATTTTTGTTTTTATCACGTGGGTCTGTGGTCATAAAAAATGAAGATTTTTGGCAAAATAATATGGTTCCAAGAACTCTTCTTAAATTTTTGCAGTAGCTATGTCATCTCTTGAGATATGATAGGGGCTATCATATAGGTGCAATAAGGTTTTAAAAAATTAAATTTCATCCAGGGAGTCAAATAGTAGCAGAAAACTGACGTTTATCACTCCTAAAAAAACCTACTTCCCAGAAGTCCTCTCATGATTTAATGAATAGCCATATCATATCTTGGGGTATGATAGGGGCTGTCCTTTAGTTGTGCAATAAGGTTTTAGAAATTTAAGATAAATTCTATGTAAGAATCAATGATTTATGAAAGGGTCTGGCCACGCATAGTCACCAATTTTCCTTATATTTCATACATGGACACAACGAGGTGTAAAACGCAAAAAACCACTAAAAGTTGGTTGCTTGGGGTAACCGCTGCCATGGTAACCGAGGCTAAAGATGGAAAAATAGGAAAACTTACTTACTTTGAAGCTATATTAGAAGGTTTTGCCCACTAATGTAAACTATCAAAGACATAAAACAGCCTTTGTACTATTTTCAATTCTCATATTACATAAGAAAATTGATGAAGAAACCAATACTTTTGAAATATTACCATGGAAACCGTTACATATTTTTAAAATCAGGTTTTTGCGGTTTTTGAATAAACCGAAATGGGAAAGTATTACATTTTTACATCATTATCAATGTCCATGCAATATATATTTTATGATGACAATTAACATCCGTTGCTATGGTAACAAGGCCAAGAAATAGGAAAAACTGAGAAATTGAAGATGATTTTGATATGCTTTAGTTCCTGTTTTTAGAAATTTTTAGCAATTGTTTTAGTTGGAACTTGTAAAAATAAATCTTGATTTTTATTATATACCACAAAAAGCTTTGTTATGGAACAGAGAAGTGTTGTTGCTATGGAAAATTAAGTTGCCTAGAAAATCATACAGAAATTCTTACGTTTTGAAAAGTCCATAGCAACGGCAGTTATTTTTAGAAAATGTCAGATTTTTTTCAAGTGTCATTAAAGTTAAGGACATATTTGATTTTTTCTCACCAATTGATTTTATATATTTATTCATTATATGTGACTAATATCCATTTAAATATGCCAAAAAATATGATACTTTACCTTATTTTTCAGCTTGTTAACATAGCAACGCATCTTAATTTTCATATTTAAATTTTTAATTGCACAATCATAATATCGTTTACCAAAAAATCCAAGATTTGCTCTTTTTATTCAAATTAAATGAAGAAAACATATTTTTAAATTTCTATTTAGTAACCATGGAAACGCTCTAAAAATATCCGTTTCTCAGTGAATGTTTTTCTTTCTTTTAAAAAATGACAACTATTCGTAATAATATATCCTACCCTGGAAACCCTAAGTTGTGCACATTACTCACAGTATGTTCTCAAATAAGCATTAAAATGCCATTTTTACATCTTTTCCCGCTGTTACCATGGCAACAGGACCACATAGCAACAAATAAATGGTGTTAGGCTTTTTTACTCATCAAAGTCTATTAAATTATCAAGTATGAAGAAAATCCATGACTATGCATGGCTACCGAATTTTGATTCTTACATAGAATTGATCTTAAATTTCATCCAGGGAGTCAAATAGTAGCTGAAAATTGACGTTTATCACTCCTAAAAAAATCCTACTTTCCAGAACTACTCTCATGATTTGATGAATAGCCACATCATCTATAGGGATATAACAGGGGCTTAGCCATAGATATGCAATAAGGTTTTAGAAATATGAAATTAATTCTGAGGGTCAATACTATCTGCAAAATGATGTTCCGTCCTATAAAAAACCTTATTCCAGGACCTCCTCTTATATCTTGTGATTGAAATAACGTACTATAAGATGCGTAAGGAGGAAGAATATATAAAATTATGCTTTAGGGGTGAGGATTACAGGCATTTTTTTTCAAGTTATTTGATCATTTCTGATATTGGGAGGGTGGGGTGGGGTTAAGGTGACCCCCAGAGGCCATGACCTACTAATACCACAAAAAGATTTGCCTTGACATGGTCATGGTTCAAGAAACAAAAATATATATGATTTAGGAGTGGGGATTTTGATGATTTTGAGGATATCTTAAAAATATTCAACTATTGTTTTCGGGGGGGGGGGGGGGGGAGGGGGAGGGGGGGGGGGGAGATTCAGAGTCTCTTCTCACATTTTTACAGTAGCAAAATCATTTCTTGATTGGTATTTTTCTGTATGATGTCAGATGTACATAAAGAGATTTTGGAAATTGCTTTTTAAAGATAAACAAAATGTTATATGTAATTGTAGAAATTGTAAAGTTAGTCAACAAAAACCTAGAGCTTGCTGTAAAAAACAAAGCAGGGAATATAATTTGAAAAGGCATGCCATATCGTGGGGTCTATTTTTGTACCAATCGGATGCCAACTTCCTTTTAAATGTCGACTTTGCATATTTTGCATATTCAAATCAGTGCGGGGGTATTACTAGTGAGCATTGGCTCACAGATATCTTGTTCATACTTTTTGTAAGAAATACCTTAATCACCTAATTGTCTATGGACTTTCCGTTTTTCCCAATTAAGACAAAGAGCACACGGTGGGTGTGACCTGTCAGCAGAGGATGCTCACTCCGAAATGGCACCTGATCCTCTCTAATTGTTTTAGAGGTCCATTTTTTTCTCTGCTTTTGTATTTTTCCTTTTGACTTCTGATTTTGTACACTGCTATCACCACATGTCATTTTCCATAGAAATGCCAGCAATGACCATTGCTTTTCAATTACATTTGAATTACATTTAGCCTATTTTTTATGAAATGAAAAAATGACAATAACAAACTGTCAACCATCTAAAAAATCCATAAAACGAAATACAAATTCAAAGCAGACCAACACGGACCTCCAAAAAGATAGAGGTAAGATCAGGTGCCTAGGAGGAGTGAGCATCCTCTGCTGACTGGTCGCACCCGCCGTGTGCTCTTTGTCGTAATCGGGAAAAAAACCCGGAAAAGTCCGTAGACAATTAGGTGATAAATTATGGTCTAACAATTAGTATGAAAAACGTCAGTCAGCATGCGACCCAGTGGATGATTGTATTTGCTGACAAGGTCGTTGCATCGACCATAAAACTTACGAAAAGATGACTTCAAACGAGCCTGTTGATAGTCCTGTTTTATCAACTTGTTTGTCAGAAGCTTGCCTCGACTTAGAAACTGTTCATACGAAGACCTTGCCTTTGCGTATCGAATTAACTGAGAGACAAAAACACAATATGCAGGTGATGAAGGTATATTGCTACTTATTAAGTAAGGAAAGTTGACTATAGAAAAATTGAAGTCATCGCGTTTATCATAAAGTTTTGTTGTTAGGGTACCATGAATGTCCATTTCCAGTAAAATATCCAAATATGAAACAGATGACGCAGACTCTGTGGTATCTTTTATTTCAAGTTCACTGGGATATATCGAGTCGAATGAAATTATGAAATAATGAAATAATTAATGAAATAATCTGATACCTCTTTTGAATAATGAATTTGATAAAAAGTTTTCAAAACTTAAAAAATACATTTTTGAAAATAATGGAAGACTCATTTCTTTTTTTCAAAGTTAATACATGTATTTGATTGTCATCTATAAGCTTTAATTGATTTTGTAATAAAAAAAAGTTCTTTTTGGAAGTTTTGAGGTCAATTTAAAGAAGCTATATAAAAATTAAAATGAACTTGATGAAAACGGGGTTAACCGTGAAATATCAGTGCTGGAAATTACCAAATGGTAAATACTAATTTTCTCTTAACTGGGAAATACTGGGAACACAATTTTTAATTCTTTATAATTTTGGTAGATTTATTAAATGTAAAACTTGTGTTTAGGAAATAAAAGATAAACATAAAAACACAATTCAGCATGTTTAGCATTTCACTGTCAATAATTCACCAGATCTTCATATTCCTTATAGCATCCTTTAACAGAATACAACTTTAAGTATAGCGTTTTCCACCCAGTTAGATATATAATCATTCAAAGCACAAAATAAACTTAAACTATTTTAATTACTGTAGGTATTACATGTACAAACAGCAATCAAATAATCACGCATGTGGTTTTAATAATTGACTTTTGACAGTTATGTGCTCCTGTGTTGAGTAGAGTTTTACTTTAGGTAAGGCTAATTGGACTCTTCTTAGGTGTTTTGCAGACTGAGGCAGTGACACAGTCACATTTCTTCTCCCCAACTTGGTGCCTCTGTCTCAAATGAGATGATAAGATTTTCGCGTGGTTCATAGATAAGGTAGCGTGGTTCAGCAGCAGATGTGAATTGTTATCAAGTATCTGATTTACATTGTGATTTTTATTAGTAGATTTATATAACTTTGTTTAAATAACATTTAGCGTATTTAACGCTGAACTGCGTTTTGACGCCTTATTTTGCGTTTTATTTGCATTGAAATTTGCGTAATTAACGCACATTCATACAATGAGTGAAAACTCTCTGAGCGTTCTGAAAGGGCTGATGGCCTTTTGAAAGAAAAGAGGCTCCAGTGAACCCCTCAATTCTGAAAATGATGAAGGATATACAAAACAATATTGGTTCTTTGGCTTCCTCTGTCATTGAGTTGAAAAGACAAGGACAGAAACGGAAAGCCGAAAATCAACCGTGTTCCTCGAAAGATTTGAGTGACGTGTTATCGGATAAAGAAGATGACGAAAAACTCAGAAGTACGAGTTTGGCGATTTAGTAGATGAAGTAGATGAAGTTGAAGAGTTCGATAACGACACTATTTTAGATGTACTGGCCGAATGTTTTGGCACAGAGGAAAAATGTTGTGAGCCAGTTCATGTGAAACTAGCCGAAGTAACTAGTGATGATTTGCGTGCAGTGCTCAATGCTGAAAAGAACAAGGAAGTGAGTGAAAAGTATAATCGACCACGAAACGTGCTTTACGAAACGTCGCCACCTAAGATAAATGATGAAGTGGGTACACTTAATCGGATCGGCGCTTCAAAAGATTGCCACGGACGCGACGGAAGCCATTGTAACTGCACCAATCTGACCAATGCAACATTGGTTCCTGCAGCTACTACAGATTGTTTGCGAACAAAGTTACATATTACTTACCGAATTTACTAACTCTTCCAAACGAGCCTCAGAGAAACCACCCGCTGAATAAAATGAGGCTGGGAGCCTTTCATGTGTCGGGAAATCCTTTGAAAGTCGAGGCCTATCTAAAGACACTCAAGCCATTTTATTGTCTTCATGGGGAGAATCCACTAAAAAACAACATCGGACATATATTGAGTATTGGGTATCATTTTGTTATAAAAGAAAAACCGAAGCAAATGTAGACAGTGTTTTAAAAACTGTGGAATCATTTAAATTCGTGGGGGCAATTTTCGTGGATTTTTAAAGTTTTACAGGTTTGTAGGGACATAATGTCGTGTATTCTCTTATACCAATATAAGGAAGTATGACTTTAAAACCACGATTTATTAATCCCTGGAGGATGCTAATTCGTGGATGAGAGGTACCCACGGATTCCACCAAAATTGAGCCCCCACGAAATCTAATGATTCCACAGTATTTGACTGAATTGTATAATGCTGTTTTAAGACATAGTTGTCTTAATACAGTACCGCCAGAAGCGATTTGTCATCATTTTTACAATTAGAAAATTGTGTAAGTGTCGGGTCTCATCCCCCTACATGAGTTGGATTGTTTAAGATAAAACTTGAAAAAGTATTTCAATGAGCTCATGTTTTTATTTTATCAAACGAGGTATATTTTACCACAAATTTGGATTCAGCTCTAAAGTCTCATTTGAGACAGAGGCACCAATGGGGGGATAAGAAATTAAAAAGTTAGACGAGACTTACCTAGAAGACCCAATCGGGTGACGAGGGATCAAGTGCCCAACCCGATAAAGAATATTTTTAAACATATTTTCCCACCCATTATAAAAGTTAATCCAAATTACGTGCTCTGAAGTACGAACCACATGATAATCTTATCATCTCATTTGATCCCCCGGCACCCAATTGGGTCGAAGAACTTACAGTCCAACTTCACCTTTCAGGTAAATCTCGTTTAATTTTTTAATTTTATTTTTTCACATATATCAAAGTAAGTTCATGTTGATAATTGATAAATATTCATAAGTAGATACCCTACACATTAACGGGTAGGCACAACTTGTTAAAATCAAAGTCAATGATAAAATATCATTGCTAACAAGGTGAACTACTGTCTACATCCACTAAGAAGAAGTACATGTATTTCGTTGTACTTCA
Source organism: Magallana nippona (assembly GCA_033439105.1). Taxonomy (NCBI): domain Eukaryota; kingdom Metazoa; phylum Mollusca; class Bivalvia; order Ostreida; family Ostreidae; genus Magallana; species Magallana nippona. The sequence continues at coordinate 31,147,503 of CM065917.1, read as the reverse complement.
TAAATACCAGTTTTTCCCATATTTTGCCAATCCTGAATTAAGAGATATCAGATCAGAGACATTTACTCAAAACATATACTGATAGTTCAATTTCAAAGATAGCCGCATACCAATGTTACGTTCACTTTACTCTGCTTTGACCATATTTCAGCATGTTAATAACGTCAAACTTGTAAAGTTAAATTCAAATAAATTGTTATCAGAAATTGTCTTTGTATCTTCTTCTTCTTCTTGTAATGCGTAATGAAATTCATTACTTTAGCAAAGTAATTGTAATTTATTGATTACTTTTTTAAATGAAAGTAGTTGTAGTGGGAAGAATTCCAATGTAATTGTATTTCAATGCATCACTTTTCAAAGTAATTGGTCTGATAAGACAAGCTGTACGCTGATAACTAACATTTAAGGTGGATCTCTGCACCAAATAAGTGTAAGAGATTTTTATTGCGTGCATTTGTTACTACATGTAATAGTAGGCCCAGTATTCAACAATATAAGACATCAAAGTACAAAACTCTATTTTCTAGATTAAAAAAAAAATATGTCTTGTTCCAACTATATAAAATATAAAAAAATATTGCTGGACAAAATCTCACAAAACTCTGAAAATATTAACAATATTCTTTGGATAATGAATTGAATAAACTTGAAAAATTATAAGAAATACTGAATTATTGCAAATATCTTGGTATGAAAAATACTTTTTATGAGTTTTCTTTCTTTATTTTAACTGTTCTGAAATATCTTGATACTATTTTTTCAAGTATTAAAAATCACGAAAAAAAGATTCTATGCTAAATATGTAGATATAAGGTTAGTAGTCCTTATAATAATGTTTGAACCTGACTAATTATATTTTTGATGAATGCAGAGATATATATTCAACTCTTTAAAACATAATTTTAGTAGTTAAATTGCCTTTTACATTTTGATATACAATAACATTTATAAAAAACAAACATATGCATATTAATAATACTTTAGTTGTCCATAGTGATACACAATGAAAAACAAGCTCCTTTTCAGAATTCCTCATTTTGGCCTGCAAATCTTCCACTGCTATCGCTACCTATAACCTTTTAAAAAATCAAAATACATTAATTTAATGTCCAACATACCTTACCTTTCGATTTACTTCAAACGCAAGCCGTTTACTGCAAATGTTTTACATTTGGGCAGTTAGGAGCAATTCAAGAGATCGAACTTTAGTTTTATATTTATCATACATATATAGTTTAAGGTATCGGATGTACAATTGAGCCTGAGGCCTCAGGATTTTCCGGAATGATCTCGGTATAGATTTCGGAGATTGGAATAAATTTTCAGAATGTCGAAATATTTTTGATTTAACATAATAAACAGTAAGAAATAAACAATCAATGCATAACGTAAAGCAAGATTTTTTTCTCTTAATTTTAAAACAAAATATCTTAACAATTTTCTTTTATGTTGTTTATGACTTAATAGCAGCTTTACGCCATTTGCCGTTGTATAACATTATTATTTTCCCGCGGCGCACTTGCGATAACGTAAAGAAAAAAACCCCTAATTTATAGAGTTAAGTTTGCGGTGCGTGTGTAACATATTCCAACGAAACATAGGTCGTCTTAATCATTGATTTCGTAGATGTTGTGCCTGTACATTATTTGAACTTGGGATATTCATCAACGAGCGTTTAGAAAATTAAACATACATCATATTACATCTGAATTTGTCATTTGCATTATTTTATTATATTAAGTATATGAAGTGTTATTCGAACGTTTATTAAATTTCTTTGCATGCAACGAACACATTCAATCGTGCACTATAGTATTGGGAATATTTTTTTAAATTACAGACCCTAATAGTATACTACTTCACCGCACACTAGCTAAACGGCGGTTCAACCTAAGCGCTTATCATTTTTTTTTACGAAACGCTGCACGCTTTGGCCGAACGCTAAACGGTTTACTATATCTGCCTAACTTTATTATCCGTCACGTTTGTATGATCATGTGCTGCACATGACATGACAAAAATGTATTGCTTTTAGCAGGGAAACAGTACGTTATTTAGATTTCACGTTTTCTGTACAAAAGAAAGCTGATAACTAATGTTAGTTGAAAGCTTGACACACACAAAAATTGGCATGTTTTCTAACGCTTTGGTGATTTCATTCTTATCTCACCTCGCTCGTTAGAAGAGTTCAATTAAACGGTGTATAGCTATTTTGTACCACGACAGAATGTAATCAATCCGGAACAAAATGGCGTTTTTATACGGATGTCAGAGATGATGTGACGATGTAGCATTACACCATAAGATAACCTATCATTACCTGAACTATATCATAAAACAAAACTAAAGAAATAATTAGATATGTACACATGTAACCTATTTTCCTTTCCAGAAAATCTTGCTAGAATTCCTTCAGCTCTCATCTCACAGAGCTCCACTCGTAATGATCAGACTGCAGAGAGGGCAAATGATGGCACGAATAAGACTCGGGAAATGTATTGTGCCCACACATCTCAGGGACATACAACTGCGTGGCTTCAAGTGGATCTTAGTGAAGTTTATAGCATAGAAAGAGTAAAAATATTTTACAGAAGAGAAGGTAGAATTATTTTTCTAAACAGTTACTTAAGATGAATTTCATTTTTCTGCCCACCCAGATTTATTTACACAGAGAAAAAACTCAAAGTTATTATTTGTAAAGATTTACTTGGCGAATATTGGCTGTGGCATAAATGAAATGTGGGATGCCATTGACAACATCTGGGCAAACTCACGCAAACAAAAGTCACAACAAATATTAATCAACAATCAACATGCCATCAATATTGTACATTGAAACTGACCAGCCCTGGTTTACCACGGATGGTCACTTATCTAAGTACTTAAACTTGTTTAATTCATAAGTATGTTGAATTATTGTTTAATGAAAATTAAATAATCAGACAAGCAGAATTTTTCTACAATTCACTGGTTCAACAGTTTAGCAATTAATTTCACATGCACAAATCAGTTGTCACAATATTTTTGACAGGTGAAGAAAAGGAGCTTAAGTGTTTTGGAAAATATATTGCTCACCTCTTTTCGATGTTTTCAGATCTGAGTAATGATTTAAAACGAAGAAACCGAATTCAATAAGTCGGAAGGGAACACAACCGAACCCCACTTAATATTGTTTTTCATACAAAATGCAGTAATAGTAAAAGATTTTTCTATGGAAGAATATAGATATCAGTAATTTCTTTTATTTTTTAAAAAAAATCGTGTGGAAAAATTTTTTGGGGAACAAAGTCGGGCTTGGTATACAAACACTTCAAAACATTTAATGGCTGCTTGACATGTGGATTATCGTTTGATTCCAGTCATGTTTCTAATCATAATGAAAGATTACAAATGTTTTCATGCAATAAATGTTTATGAAATACATTTTAACGTGAAAATTGATTTTTCCGAATATTTATATGAAATAGCCTAATCATTCCACTGCCTAACGTCAAACAGCACAAACACATAAGTTGTGTGAATTGTCATTTATTAAAATGACATAGAAAGATTATACATATATGTGTACATTATATATGTATATACATATACACATGTATCAATAATGCTAAAAGGGGAGATCACAAAAATCATATTTTATTCTATTAAATACAGGAGTATAATGATCTCCCCTAATAATAATTAAATTTTTGTAAACTGATCAACAAGAAAACAGACTGTAATACATATAATACAATATACCACAAAAATTGTTGGTATTCAAAATTAAGAAATTGACCACAAAAAGCAAACACATGTTTGCAAAAAAACCCCACACAACGCCAACAAAAGTTGACTAGCCAATTTAGGATTGTCAACCTACAAATTAATATAGAATTGATACAAGTATGTTAGGAAAAATTAGAACTGTTTCCGAAATTGTCTGATGATATACAATTTGGAATACATACATATAAATTAATGATTTAGAATTGAGACAAAAAAATGTCTATATATATATATATATATATATATATATATATATATATATATATATATATATATATATATATATACAAAATGTATAAAAAATCACATATCCACAACAAATCAATAGAGACAATATTTTACATTAAAGGTCTTCCGACCTGTATACTGTACAACTATTCACACTGCAGTTTACTTCTGACCTGTGTGATATTTTTACAAGTGCATCACAATCTCACAGTTTACATATGACCTTATAAATTAATTTTTATGCTAGTAAAATATAACAGAAACAATAAAGTTATTTTTGTTAGATAAAGTACAGCAATTGCATTTTGACCTGTAGTTTATCATAATGCATAAATGTTATGAAATTTCCGAAATGGAGTAGTTGATTACATTTCAAAACTGTCGAGCCGAATGTATCTTCGAATAGCATCTGAGTTCCAGCGACCTATCATTTGTATACAATTTTCAGAGAAACCTAGCTCTGCAGCATGTGTAGCTACTCCAATCCGGAAGCTATGACCCTTATATAAAGCTGGATTGAGACCAATGAATGTGATAGCGTTTTGGAGATTTTTTGATATCCTTGAATGAACTGGTAAAGAGGACCAGTTTGATGTCTAAATGTTTGCAAATATTCATACAAAGTGTGAACTGGACACATAGCCTTCTCCTTTAGGACCTTCAAGTGGATCTGAAATATATCTTTTGTTTTGTTTGTTTTAAAATGTATCATGATAATTAAGACTGCCTCAAGAGAATTTGTATTGTTGAATTCAAATGAAATATCCTCTCGTTGAATCACCGTGCTTGCTAGACCCATTGACTTGACTACTAATTCACCTAGACGCAGGAATGCATTGAATGCTAATAGGAAATCATACTTTAGAAGAATTCTCTGTTGGTGATTGTTAATGGTAGACTCGAGACCTTGTATCTATTTGTGTATTATGGGACCTGTAATGGGTAGTCTAGAATCTTTACAGGGAGCAATATGATGGCAACCTTGCATTACCTTTTCACAAGAAAAGTAGTAGATGGATCTGCTGCACCAAGCAGTTTATGTACTTAACTGATTGCTGTTACATGTGATGCAATACTGTTGGGTGAATATCCATTGGTGAACAAGGAGGAAATAAAATTACATAACAAGGTAGGAGATATTGGTAATGAGTTGAGAAATGGGTATGTCTCTATCAGCAACATCCATGACCTTCTATATGCTGACCATGAACTTTTTGAAAGTGCCATAGACAAAAGATTGCAAGCTGCTGAATTCAAATGATTAAGCTGGTTCTGGGAATTGGTGTCTGAAGACGGTTTAACTGAGGCGCAGACTGGAACGCTGCATGAAATTGAAATCGAGAGAGGCAATCAGCTGTGAAATTATGTTTACCCGCTATATGTTTTGCTCTGAAGTGTATGTTGCATTCCAAAGTTGCTAATTCTAAACGACGCACTAATCTCATAATTGTTTTATCCTTTGCGGATTGTTTGTTGATGATCTGAACAACAGCCATATTATCAGACATGAATAAGACTTTCTTATTTCTGATACTTCCCCCCCCCCCCCATGTTTCTATGGCTAACACAATTGGAAATAGCTCTTTGACTGCAATATGAAAATCTTTATGTCGAGGATTCCAGTGAGAAGCAAACCATTCACATCCTATAACTGCAGCAAAGCCTAACGATCCAGCTGCATCTGTGTAAAAAGTAAGGTGATCTGTAGATAACCATTTCTGAGAAAGAAAAACTGACTTTCCATTGAAGGAGCTTTTAGAAGTTAACCAAGTTTGCATGTCAGCCTTAGCGTCCTCAGTTAGGTGAATGCGTGCAGCAGGTTTTGTAACTCCACGTGTTAGGTCAATGATACGTCTGAGAAAAGCACGGCCAGGGACCACCACTGAACAAGCGAAATTAAGCAGACCTATTAGTGATTGAAGTTCCCTTAACGTAGCGTGATTTCTATTAAGCATATGTAAAAGGTGTCCATTGATCTTATCTTCTTTATCTGAGGGTAAACAAGATTCCATAAGGTCTGAGTCAATTTCTATACCATAGATTTTTATTTTGGTGGTAGGAGTTTGAGTCTTTGCCATTTTGATTGGAACTCCAATAGTTTTGCAAAGAAAAAGAAAATTTGTCAAGTCGTTTTTACAACTCAAATAATTTACAGGACCAATAGAAAAGAAGTCATCAAGTATATGTGACATTCCCCCAGCTATGTATTTTGATTGCATGGTCAACTGTAATGCCACACTAAATTTTTCAAAAATCTGACAAAAACTAGCACCCATTGGTAAACATTTGTCAAAGTAAAAATGTCCTTGCCAAGAAAATCCCAATAAATGATAATCAAAGGGACAGATTGGAATGATTCGAAAGGCATCGTCTATATCAGTTTTCGTCATCAAACAGTGAGTTCCATGATTTCGAACCAAATTTATTATCCAATCAATAGAGTCATACTGAACTACTGAGTTCTCTTTTAGATATGTGTTGACTGAATTAGATTCTGGGTATGAAAGGTCATGAATTATTCGAAATTTACCAGTCCCTGATTTTGGTACAACACCCAATGGAGATGACACAAATGGATTGAATGGGGGATGGGGAAAGGGGCCTACTATACGACCAAGCTCAAGGCTTTTTTCTTTATGAGCTTGTATAATATCTGGGTGGTTTAGTGCTGAACCATGATTTTTGGGAAAAGGGACAGTAGGGATAGATATGCAACCAAATGGAAATCCAGAACTAAAACCATTTACATGTACTAAGTATTTCCTCAGATCATCATCATATCCTAATAGTTGTTCATTTAGCTTGACCGAATTTACTTGGGTTGGGGTTTCTGTCACGTTCAGAATTTTCAAGAGATTTGCATTTGATTTTTGGATGTTGTCCCCTACAGGATTGGCATAAGTGTGTGAACTGGCACGGAGTTGTTTTACATTTGTTTCCTTGATTATAGGCATAGCAGAATCTAACCCCACTTGTTCTCCCCACTTGTTTTCCTCGAAAGGGCTGCATGCCCATATGACTGTTTTGAAGATATTGCTATAGCCTTTCCCCGGGGTTCTTCGAGTGGCTTTTGCCAAGGAAGATTAACGGTTTCCTTCAATTTTCTAAAAGATTCATCGTACACTCTCCATGATGAATCACCATGAAGTTTTTGTAGCTCCCTAACAAATGACATATATTTTAGTAAGTGGTGAACATCAGTGGGGTTCTTTTGTAATACGATACATATAAAGACAAGAAATGCATCAGTCCATTGATTGATAGACAATGGAGACTTTGATTTTTGACAATGCTGTAGATTAATAAGACCAGGTGTAATCAACAAGGTCACTGGGTCTTCCTCTTGGTGTGGCAACAGACAACGTAGGTCTGCAAATTCATTTGACCAAATTTTAGTTTTAATTTTACTTGAAACAGTTGCACCAAGAGGAATACCATCAGTGATAGAAATATAATTACTGCTAGTACTATGATCAGGTGCTGTGTCTACTGTCTCATCTTCAAAGATCCTGCCAACCAGTTGAGAAATGGATTCTGATGATGCTCCCTGGGTTTTGTTAACAGCCTGGACATTTTCTAATGGAACACATGGCAAGACAGGAGCTATTACTATTGGGTTGTTTTCTATATTACGGTTGGCATCACTGGATTCTTGGGGGTATCATTCGGTGGTAAATAACTAAGGTCTGTGAGTTGACTTGTCCCTTGTTGTTTGATTATTTCAGACGCAAGCTTTTGGTAATCTATTGTTGGCATGGCCATCTGCCATGCTTTTTTAATTGGAGCAGTCTAGACATTCTGGTCCTCAACTTGTTTTGGTGACTTTCTTCTAGGAATGATTTCTGCAAAATTACTCAGTATGTTGAAGTATGAAGACATGAATTACATAGCTATTATTATCTTTTGCACAATAATATGGTTGCAGCTACTATAATTATTTGCAGGCTCTGCTTTATGTATAATACAAAATATGCAGGCTTAAGGTAATACAATACATGTGACTACAACTAATGCACACTTCTCTGAATGCAACAATAATCGACATGCAGAACTCTGCCTGTGACTACCATAAAAGCATACTACTGTGTGTGTGTGATAAACTAATGCACACTGCTCGCTTGTGACTAATAATTATGCATACTACTTTGCAAGTGATCACAGCAAATGCACATTACTCTGCATGTGAAATGCACATTACCTAGTGTGTGGATACAGTAAATCATAAATGCACACTCCTAATTATAACAAATGCACACTGATCTGCATGTGACAACACAAATGCACATTTCTCTGACTACAAATTCACACTACTCTGCGTGTGCACTACAAAATTGCACACTACTCTGTGTGTGATTACAACAAATGCACACTACTCTGCGTGTGACCAAAGAAAATGCACACTACTCTGCGTGTGACCAAAACAAATGCACACTACTCTGCGTGTAACTACAACAAAAGAACACTACTCTGCGTGTGACTTCAACAAAAGCACACTACTCTTCGTGTGACTACAACAAAATGCACACTACTGTGCGTGTGACTACAACAAAAGCACTCTACTCTTCGTGTGACTACAACAAATGTACACTACTCTGCGTGTGACTACAACAAAATAAGCACTACTTTGTGTATGACTACAATAACTACACACTACCCTGTGTGTGACTATAATAACAAATGCACACTATCATGTAACCAATTCGTCCCTACTATTATGCATGTGAATACCAATTAGTTTATGTGTTGTACAACTTCTGTATGTATGTAACTATGTATTAAGATGTATTAATAAACAGATATTAGCAGCAAAACATAAATATGCTATATAAAACAATATATTGAGACTATCATAACATGTAAGAAACTCGATATACATGTAGTTTAATAGCTTCATAGAAATATACTAAAATGTTGAAATTTAAATCTATATAATTTTTGATTGAATATGTCATAAAGAATTAAATTTAAAGCCGATAAATATATATACAGTGTATGTTTATATAACATTATAATAGGTACATAGGCATGATGTGTGTTTTGCCCCTATACCTTACTTTACATATATATCTATAGTTCATTTAGCTCAATAGCTTTATATTGAGATTATACAAAGTATATCTTAAATAAATATTAACGTTTGCCAAAATATTTTTTTTTACCATTTAAAAACCAATAAAATCAAGAAAATAATAACACTGGCCTATCTGGAATGATGAAGGACCGCAATGCGGATGCTGTGCAGGTAATTTTTCATGTGCCTTGAGTTACCATCGATGTGCACACCTTCACGTCCCAGGAAGGACAGGTCCGACCAAAAAAACCCTATGCGACCAGAAATGGATGTTTTCCAGGGAAGCCGTTTCTTTCTTTAGTGTGTTTGTTAACCGTTACAACGTCGTCGTTATAACCTGGTCGAGTCGCCCAAGGCTGACGTCGAAGAAGCTGGCCTACTATTACATGCTGTACTCCAACCCCGTCATGTAGGAACTTCGCATATGAAAGAATGTCCGTTATAACTTTCCCCGGTGGTCTTTTGCGTAAGTCGTTGCCGCCCATTTGAATAACACAAACAATCGATGGTGTTTTTGGGAAATTGATGAATTCTGGGCAATTAGCCAGCCGTTCAAAAGTCATACCTCCTCGAGATTTGAAGTCAACATAATATCAGGACTCATCCAACATTAGGCTATTATATTGTTCGTTAATATGGATGAACTCCCCTAAGCGCCGGATGTAAGAATGCCCAATAATTCTTACGTGCAGTTTTTGACTGTCTGCCATAATCGTATGTTTGATCGGAGCCAAATTCTAGCATCAGCTGTTTACAAACAAAAATTTGTAAGTGACGTATATCCTGCACATGATTTAAATATAGCTATTAATGACGTCATAAAAATACAAATGTTATATAATTCGTACAAACAGACAAGATATATTTATATATGCAATTGCAGCAGAAAACACACAATGATTACATAAATGCTATTATCTAACAATAACGCTGTATAATTTGAAATAAAGTGGAATTTAAAGAAATACAAATTGGTTTGATTTCTTATACATGTATTAGAATTGACAATTTTTAAAAATTGAGCAGTTGTTATTTCTAAAACATGAACGGTGAAATAGATGTTTTTTTTTTTTTGTAAAAACATCTCTTCACCTGCCTCATATATTTTGCAAATCAAGATGAAAATTTCAATATTAATTTTATGTGGCCAAATACTGTCAATAATTTTCACAGTTGAACAAATTAAACATATAAATTTAGCAAGCTGTATGATGTGCACTAGCAGTATGTAAGTGTGTTAGTCCTGACGGTTTCAGGCACAAATTGTCTGACTACCGCCTGGACCAAACCTGCACGCGTATATATCGACCTTCCCTTGCATGTATTCGAAGAAAGAAGACATGTATTAAAAATGTATTGTTGTGTGTTATACCAATTGCTTAAATTTCCGAGATGTAGCCTATGTTAGTTTTTCTTACATTTTTGCTTGTCTTCTTTTGTGTATTTGATCTATCGGTTCACTCCTACATGTCAGTTGTGATTTTACATTTGTCGTGGTAAAGAGTTGGTGTTTGGGTGCGGGAGAGATGTCCCGGGGGCTCGGTTTAGATCGCGGTCAGGGGTTCGGGGGGGGGGGGGGGGGGGGCTGGGGCGCTCGGTTGTGAGGAAATGGTCTAGGGGACCAGGAATGTACTCCAAATTTAGATGAGCGCAGTTCCGGGAATCCACGGCCCGTAGAGTTAGTTTTACTCCAGGTGTTTGTTGTACACCTATGCCCCTTGGGGAGAGTGCCCCGTATAATGTCACTCGGTTTCTTGTACCAGATGATTTTACCCTTGAATGCTACAATCCTTAGAAATGTAGCATTCGGGTCCGCACTGCTGCGATGTAGGTACCTAAAAGTTTCGGTGAGTTTTATGAAAGTTTCGAAGTCAAAGAACTCCTATCTGGTTAAACCTCTTATCTTTGGGTTCTTGTCCAAGAACACACATATTGTAATTGTGAGTTGAGGTATTTATGCTCAAAGTTTGCAAGTTCAAAGAACTGCACTATTTCACTCTCTGTAGCCTTCATCGCAATAAATCCGTCGTCCTTATACCTGAAGTGAGCCACAATTTTGTTTTTGTGTTTGTATTTTTTAAATAATATTCACAAGAATATCAAAAAGGCGAAAGTCACTTACCTCAGGGGAGGGACAGAATGCTGGCACCTAATATTTGTTTATAGAGGTTGCCATTAAATTTAAATTCATTATTCTCGAGCAGAATTTTCAGTCATTCAAATACTATAGTAAGTATTCGACCTTTGGGATTTTTATTGTAACTTCGTTATGATTCCATTTTGTGAGCGCTTTTGCAGCCGATTAGACGAGTTCCATGGCTGTCATATTGGTATGCATGGAAGTTACTTCATAAGTAATAAGCCATGTACCAAATGCATTGATTCTACTTTGTTGATATAGTCTTTAGTATCTCTAACATAAGTGTACCATTGATATGGTTTGAGAGATATAAACTTTCAAACATTCTTTCATTCAGGTTGAAATATGAGTGTGACATTACTTTCGAGTATGCAATTGGTTAAAGGTTGATTCTTTGTATCTTGATTCTTTATTTGTTTTCCTATGCGTAAGGAAAATAGTATAAATAGATGCGTGCAATATTGACAGTTGTAAGCTGAAGTGCACTTGTTGACCTTTACTTGATTCTTAGGAAGGAGATATAAGCGAACCCACGCTTTAATAAATGATAATTTTAGTTACCGTTACAGCAGTAAAGAAAAGGATTGGATACAAGTGTTTCATACAATTCATTTTAATAGCTCAAAGTTGACTACATGTATTTATTTTATAATACACTTGACAAGTTAAAGGTGATGAAAAGGAAGTAGTAGTTACTCCATATAATATTGTTGGTTATGTGTAGATACCCCAATGGGTTTGGTCATAATGATACGAAGAAGCGTAGATCCCCAGTGACATTATGGTCACGCCAATCGGGTATCTTCACATAATCAACAATATTATATGGGGTAAGTTACTTGCATCATAGTTTACAATAATTCATTATATCGTATTATAGTTATCGGGAGTACACTTGTCTCAAAACAATACGGTGCTAATATGTTGGTCTTTATGGTTATATGTACATTGTACTTCGTGAATTTCCGAAATGGTATTCCATCGCAGACAAATATTGATTATATTCATTATTTTTTTTTTTAAATTATAATCTATATCATGTTTAATGTCATTTTTTTATTTCATATTTATTCGTTTTCGGACTTCAAATATCAATATTTGCTTCAAAGAATAAAACTTATGAACACAATTCCATGTTGATGAACCTCAAGTTCCCTGTTTGAAAAATTAATATTAGATTTAAATTGATGATGATGTAGTTACTCTTTTTTAAATCCTATTTCATACACTGTGCCAATAATTTACCTGTATCTCTCTCTCTCTCATATATATATATATATATATATATGGAATAAGGAATCATTCTTTGAGTATTATGAGGTGATAATTTCGGTCGGGGCGTGGTCAAATCCAATAAAGCCCGAAGGGCTTTATGATAGATTTGACCACGCTCCGACCGAAATTATCACCTCATAATATTCAAAGAATGATTCCTTATTACTTATATTTATATTATTTCCAATTTGTACACTTTTAACAGAACATTTTAAAACCACTATTTTGTCATGTAGCACATGCTATGTATTATTACGCGGCGCAGCCAATACATTTTTTCGGTTATGCTATAAGACACGCCCATTTTCTGTCACTCATCTTTTATGAAGTTATTGGGCTATAGGCTTCAAAATTGATTCGTAATGTTATCACAGACAAAGACAGTCGAAAATGTAAACACACACACACACACACACACACACACACACAAAATTTTGCGCCAAAAAAAAAAATTGAGAAATGTAGTCACAAATCGTGAATGTCAAATCCGTTTGGCCGCCGCTATTCACTCTGTCCATAAAACAACTTTACTTTACAAACGTGTTCCTATTACGTGATTGACTTTCTATAAAACCTTTCTACGGGATACCCCTAATTATTTTACATCTGTTTCTCTTCTTGTTCGCACACATGGAGGAGAATATTAAAATAGAGTCCTTCTGACAAAGCCATTGCCGATATTGTTTTGTCTTGAGCTACATGTACAAATGAGATTTATTCGACGGACTTAGTTTGAGTCTGTTATCCATGTTGAGCTTTTTGCAATTTTGATCCGGAGGAATCTTTTACTGTGAACAGTATTATGGACGTGTTAAAAAACAATTTTGTTGATGTTGTTTTTACCTGAGATAGTGGGCGGAGTTAAAAAAAAAAGTGTGGGGTATGTACAGATAACCCACACTTTTAAGAAATGAAATAAGTTATGGTACAACAATATATATAAATAGTTTTACTCCGATGTCGCGGAATTTTCCGTTAAAATTATAACTATTTACATTTTACATGTACATTTAACAGGTAATCTATCGACTGATTGGAAGCAGTATCGCTTCAGACAGTTTTACCTGGATGTATCGAACTCCACAGAAACTCAGAAGACAGCACAGAGAACTCGCTGTTACACTGATAACACAACTGGCCCAGACCTTCCCCAAAACATTGTAGACTTACCCTGCAAATACACAGCTAGATTCGTCATTGTGGAGACAAAGTACGACGCGCCTGAAGATTTGGATACAGGAGCCATATTAGAAATATGTGAAATAGAAGTGTATGGTAAGCGATAGACGGAATCCTCTTGTTACTTTCCTAAAATTGGTTTACATAACTTCTAGATATGATGTGCTATTTGTAAATAAGGTTTTTATTAATAAGTAACTAGTTACCCTAACTTTTTAGATATGCCATTTATATGTATATGCTTTGAATAATCCAGTTATATAAGATTTAAATGAAAGCTTCTTGATAGACGTTGTCAATTAATCATTGAACACTGTAAACCATGATTGTAGATACGTTGACTCAAAATAGATATTTTACTTTTTGATTATGACAACGGAAATCAGAAGAAATATACTAAATTTCATCATACGGAAGGGTTTACACATCAGTTATCATCTCTCAGTTAACATGTCATTAAAACTCATCCGGAAAATGCACATGTAAACAAACCGAGTTGTTTTGGACGTTAATGTTAGTGTCACGTGATTGCGATTGCTGTCTAAAAATAGTTACAGTGGGGTTGACACGCTGAAAAAGAATTTGAATGTGAAGCTATTCGATGTCTGTGGTAAGGCATGTGCATTCATAGAGAGTGCACATTTATAAATAAATAGTTCTTGAAGACATCAGATTTCAATGAGAGGCCACTGGCTCATGATACATGTATATGCCACGCAGCAATATTTACATTCCCCTGCACTTGCGAGGCGAAACTCAATATTTTTGTGTTAGCCCAACGCTTAATTCTATTTTTCTCTTTTTAATTTGATTTATCAACTTTTGAACACCGTGTTTTTTTTCAAAAGTTCACCTATTCATATGATAAATAAGAAATGTGGAAATCGTGTAAAAAAATCGATATTTGCTAAATCATGGGTTTGTGCGTCACCATGTCTCTTTAACAGCTAATGCGTACATTAAAGTGTTGACAAATTGATTCATTCGATAAGCTTTAGGTCTATTAGGTTTTTAAGCTTGAATCAATTTTATAAGAAATTAAGTAAAAGTAAATACCCAGTTCATATATATTAAACATCATATTTTATCTTCAGATACAGAGCTTGATCTTGATTATCCTTATGCTGGAGCAGATATGAGTTTTTTTAATAGTTAAATGAAGGTTTAAATGTTGAAAAAAATGCTGTCCTAGCTAACTTTCATGCTTCATGTAACTTTGGATTTGAAACATAAGGCTAGCTTCAGATACAAGACCCTCCATTATCAAGGCTGCTGAAAAACCTTATCCAACCTCACTCAAACTTGTTAGATAGATGTAATTGTTGTTATATGATATATCATGATTCCTATGATATTGTACTGTATGATATGAAATATTGTTATATAATTAGATACAATATTGTATCATATTAAATAATATTGCAAAATATTGTATGATATGATATGGTATCAAATTGTTTGTATAATATCATCTGATATGATTTTGTATCGTATGATATTGTAATATATATCTTAATAATTATATCATTACATTTTATGATTTTAGACAATATTGTATAAAATGATATTTAAGCATTGAATGCTTTTTTGGACGTCGTCGGTCCTTTAACAGACCAAGGCAGTGCAGACAAATTGAATACCGTGCTTATATTTAATTTGATGTTAATTTGTATGAAGTATTTATGTATCGTCGCTTTCAAGCTTTTATATACGCTCTTGGTCAGGGATATGAAACATACATGGAAAAGCTATATTAACATGTTAAATAGTTGGCTTCCGCGACTAAAAAAACTTTGTAGAGAAAAATCTTTTTTATTAACGAGAAGATATAATTAATTTTTTCATGAGTACATATCAAATTGGTTATTTAAATTTGAATGTTCATTTAATCTTACAATACTAAATACACTCAAAACGCGTGATGACTTCTATATTTTGTTCATGGCTCATGAATAGGCTAAGTGTGTTCATAGGTAATTGAACATCGCAGATTTCAAATGCTGACATAAGGGGAAATATACACTGAATGTAAATATTGTATCATACAGTCTCTCATCTTCACAATGTCAAGGTTTTGTGATTACGGAACTCCACACAAACCCTTGACATAAGTCGCTATTTAAAAGTCTGGCTCAGGCCGTCGTATTTCATCGGTTCCAAGTCTCAATTTGGAGCCAATCAGAATGCGGTTCTCATTCATATCAGAAACGATGTAAACAAATGCCACTGCGCACATGTTGATACTAGAAAATAGCAAGTTCTCGATCTTCTTGTTGCATTTGTATGGATAATAACCTAAAGAAATATCGCTGATTAATTTTTTTTAGATCGTTCACTGTGCTAGAACAGCTCTCTGGAGTTATAAATACGTTGCATACCTTTGGAAAATGATAGAAAGTCACCATACGTACGTCAAATGTGCTTAGTGCCAATTATAATACATCCTGATTATCTATTAAACTTGATATCGCGAGCTTTTGATTTTTAGTGAGACAATATTGAATTTTTTCGCAAATTTTTCGTTCGAGATCCGCTCAACCCAAACTATGTTTCAAAAGGAGTTATTTCATTGGACATTTTATTTTTAGAATTATTACGTATTGTTGAGCGTGAGCCCGACTTTTAAATAGCGACTTATGTCAAGGGTTTGTGTGGAGTTCCGTAATCACAATCACAAAACCTTGACATTGTGAAGATGACAGTCTCTGAAACGTTCTACTTTCTCACTTGACCAGTGAGTGAACGGTGAGCGCACGCTGAACGGAATTTGGTGAACGGTGAACGGTGAGCGAACGCAGAGAGCAAACGGAGCACAAACGCGAGTGCAAAGTGAAAGGTGAACGCACGGTGAAAGATATGTAAACGCTATATGAACGCAATATTAACGATTTATTTGGAGTGCATCGGGAGTTATCCTTACATCGTGTTTCGTCGGTAATCAGAAAAAAATAACAAGTTAAATACATGTATGTATTGTTATCAGCCTAAATATAATATTATCTGACTGAACGATAAGTGAACGCTGAACGAACAGTGAGCGCAAGGGAAAAGCGCGGAAAATGGGAAAGTAGAACGTTTCAGGGACTGTATTATATTGTATCGTATAAATTTGTAATATCTGATATTGAATTATATTATACAATTACTATGCCCTCGCCATAAAATGACCGGGGCATATAGTGTTACCCCATTCCGTCATTCCTCCCTCTGTCATTCCGTCATCATTCACTTTCCGATAATTATCTCAACAACTGTTGCACACATTGAACTCAAATTTGATTATTGGATGTGTCTTGTAAATATACAAATTGAGTTCGAATTTAGTTCCGGTCCAATGATTTTTGACAGAGTTATGCCTCTTGAACTTAGAAAAAATGAGAAATTCACTTTCCGATAATTATCTCAACAACTGTTGCACATATTCAACTCAAGTTTAATATGTGGATGTGTCATAGAAATATACAGGTTGAGTTTGAATTTGGTTTCAGTCCGATGATTTTTGACAGAGTTGTGCGTCTTGAACTTTGAAAAAAAAATTGAAATTCTCAGTTTCTGCTCTCTAACTTTTGAGAGATTCATATATAGAGTGATAATTCATATGAAGGTTATTTACAAGAAAATACAGATCAAGTTTGAAATTAGTTCCGATCCGATGATTTTTAACAGAGTTATGCCTCTTGAACTTTGGAAAAAAGGGAAATTCATAGTTTCCGCTCTCTAACTTTTGAAGTGATGCATATGTAAAGTTGATATTTCATATAAGGTTAAATTATTAGAAAATACAGATCAAGTTTGAACTTGGTTCCAGTTCGAGTTCGAGTCATGCCTCCTGAACTTAAAAAAATGAGTTAATTTCAGGGATTTATAACTTACATGTATTCTGCAATCACAAAAATGTTATACTAAATTTGGCGAAATTTTGGTCGCCTGCTGGGGCATTCGTGGCTTTATAAATGTAGAAATAACGATCTCAGTAACATGTAAATTTATTCGGTAAAAAATCGATGACAGTAATTTTCACAGTTCTAACATTCATAAGTAGTTCACACGCTATCGTAGATACAGACTAAACGGAAAACAAGAAATATACATGCAACATATATATTATAAGGCTGCTTACATCCCGTGTACTGTGTAAATTTTAATTCCCCGTACAGGCAATACGCGCCGTTTGATCTCAGGAATTTCTTCTAAATTGTTCAATCCGCTGCATATTTGACAGACAATAAGAATGGGATCCGAGGTACATTTTCACGAATTTTCATTAGGATTGAGTGAAGGGTTTGGAAGTTAGAATTTTTTTTTAAAGTACATGTCAAGTACATTTACATGTCAAGCACGTCAATTGCAACTCAAATGCCAAAAAATTCATAATTCTGTTAAAAATAAACAAATTGGTCTGGTGTTTTGTACAGTGTTTAAAAAGGGTACTAGGTTGTAATTCAAGAACTAAGATCAAAGATCAAAGAAACGCAGGTAAGATAACTTTACGATTTTTGGAATCGGAGGGGGGTGACTTTTATATTAAACTTTCAATATTAAATTCTGAATATTACATTATAAATTATTACTAAATTTAAATGCATATATTAGAACACTGTTTAAGCGTTGTAACTTTTTAAAAAACTATTTCAGTATTAATATGTATCTATGAAACTCAATGTCCATTGCTCTAACGAATGAGCTACGTGGACTCTGCATTGCCTGTTACGTATGGCCGTTACGCTTTTACAGCATGAATCTTAACAATTTTTTTTTTCAAAACTTCACGTGAATATTCCTATAAAAAGTCACTGGACTCTTCAATTTCACATAGCGAGGGTTTTCATTTAATTATTGCGCTATCGTGCAAACACCTACACTACTGGCTTCGAAAACCCCTGTCCGTATGAAAATCCCCTGTCTTTCCCTGTCACCCCCTGTGTTTTCCCTGTCATCCCCTGTGCACCCCCTGTCAGCCCCTGTACACATTCCCTGTACACCCTGCAATCCCCTATCAGCCCCTGTACACATCCCCTGTGTGCCACTGTAAGCCCCTGTCACCCCCTGTACGCCCCTATCACCCACTGTAAGCCACTGTATTTCCCTGTGCATGCCCCTGACATCCCCTGTACGGTCTTTAACTGCTTGCTAAAGTAAAAAAAATAGTTTTTAACTAGAGCCGTGTTCGTTGCAAAGCAACGAAGAGGTCTTCCGTTGCAGCTTCGAGTCGAGAAAAGATTGTCAAACAGTCTGATAGAAACCACCCCCTTTTCCTTGCACTTGTCAGGGCCTGACAGGTATTGATTGGAGGTCATCTTCACTTCACGACCATTACTACTGACCAATGAGAGCTTTAGAAAATCAATAGGAACTCTTCAAAGGAGACAGTCAAATTAATTCATGTCCATTTATATGTAACCTTCAGAATAAGTATTGAAGATATGGACCTAAACATTAAACATATAAAGGTATGCCTTTGGTAAGTAGAAGTATATTTAGATTGTATGCAAATGTGAAGGTCTTGTAAAGATAACCTGTTGTCGATACCTATCAGACCCTGACGAGTATTAGGAGAGGGATGGTTTTAATCAGATTAGACTGTCAATATGATAATAGTACGTTCAGAAAATCGAAAACGAGGCTCAATTTCAAAGTATTATTTTTATACCAGGCAAGTTCTCGGTTTAACTTACTTCATGTTTACATCAAGTTAGGATAATTTAAAGAAAAAAACATCATATATGTACATGTATATAGTTATTCAGAACAAAAACTCAAAATGATAAATACGGTTATGTACAACTGATTACAAGATACAAACTGGGACTAGCCTTATATCAAAGTGTAATCAACACAAATTCCACTGCGCTAATGCATGCAACAAACAGTGTTATGTCTGATAAACATTTCCCTGTACTCATACTTACAGCTCTACTGCTTACTAAGGGAATAATTTATATAAGGGCAGTGTTAAAATTAAACAATTGAAACGAACACAAATTGTAAATAAACGATGACGCCTTCTCCCGCCTTAGGGTGCGCTGTACGAGAGGTGCTCAGCAGGAGGGACAACTCCCCGTATAACGTTAGGCCATACAGCCACTCAGCATCGTTTTTGCTAGAGGGAACATATTTATCCGAAACCTTGACAAGCAAATCTTCAAAGTCCTAATCCGTGGTGGTGGTAGTGGAGGGGAAGCTGTGAGACAGCTGTATCTTCTATTGTTTAATATGCTTTTGATTTAAATTTGCGAAAAAAAAAATTTTGCTTTCTCCTTAAAAGTGTGTGTGTGTGTAGGGGGGGGGGGGGGGACAATTCCCCAAAATCCAATTTTCTAAATGTCAATTTAAGGAAAATTTTGATTGCGAGGAAGGGGGGAGCAGTGCTCCCACTGGATCAATTAAAGGTACTGTGAGCAAGCTAACAAATGATACCCCCGCTTAGAAAAAAAACATTACTCAAGTATTTCTCTACTAAAATATAATTGATGCTTCTATTTCTTATTATGACACTGGAGTTGCACAAATGACCAAAGCTCAAGTCAGAACATATTTAAGGTCACAAGCAATCTTTGTGTCAAATTTTAGCTTCTGATCATTTCTATTAACATTGTGAATTTTTTCTTCCACTGACCTTGAATTTGCCAAAATGTCCTTGGGACAAATCATTACACACCCTCAGGTTATAAGCCATCTTTGTGTGAATTAGAACCTTGTTTTTCCATAAAAGCTATATAGACCAGACACGAATTTTGCACTTTCCCTGTCAGTTTCCTTGATCTTATCCAAATGATCTTGGGTCAATGTCATGACACACCCTCAGGTCATAATCAATCTTTGTATGAAGTAAGAACTTCCAATGTTTCTGCATAAGAAACTAGGATATGGACAGGACACGAATTTTGCACTTTTCCTGCCAGTGACCTTGCCCAAATGACCTTGCATCAAGGTCATTACAGACCGTCAGGTCATAAGCAATATTTGTGTGAAGTAATAACTTCCAATGTGATTCCTATATAAGGTGATTCCTATATACCCCCCGAATTCGTTTGCGGGGGGTATAAAAATCCTTTTCGCCACTGTAGTGCGGCACAAAGAACGACCTATGTTTTACTATCATTTCTATCAAATCACATATACATGTATATGTGTTAGTTATTCATATTTTGTACTGTTTAAATATACATGTATTGACCAATGCATTGTATGTACATTTGCACTCGGAACCCACGAGTTTTCTATCCGTTACACTACCTTAAAAGCAGTATAACGGATAGGAAACCCGTGGGTTCTGACGATGTCTCCTCATTGACATTTGACAATTTGCATCACTACATGATTTCCAAGTGGTAAGGTATCAAAGCTTTTGAAAAGTTAAGATACTGAATTTCTACAGTTCTAAGCTTGAGGTAAAAAAAAAACAACACTTTTTTATATGATGAAACAAAAACAAAAATACCTTTATGGACTCATACACATAAATAAGAAGAGGAGCAAAAGCCATAAAGACATTATTTCTTTTGTTCTAGATTATTTCTGAGTTAACAAGCTACAAGTTTACAATCTCCTATTTTGACAGGCCAGATGTAAAAATAAAATATTCTGCTTGGTTTTCAGTCAATTAAGTTGCATTACTATCCAATACTACACAGCTTCAATAAAGTGTTTTTAATCAATGTTCATATAAAAATAAATAAAATCCCCAAGAACACATATTTATCTCACTTAAGTGTAACTTTAAGAAGTGCATTTATTTTTTGGGAGGAAAATATGTCGCTATATTATTGTTTGTAAGCCAAGTGAACAATGGTCTTTCAAAGAAATAAGAAAACTGTCGACACTTGCAGTACTCAGATGATTTCTATGGCGACCGACTACATTGCATCATATAATTGAATTTCCTAACTTCTAATCCAGAGAATCAATTTTATTTAAGATCTTTGACTTAAAACTTTTAACTTATAATATATATTTTATTCTGTTCATAACTATAGAAGTTTAGCGTGATCAACAGTTTAATTTATTAGCCCCATTCTCAGATTACGATCTCGCACCTTTAACGTGAATTAAGATGACTGACTTCTAGTTAGACTAGATATCTAATTGTTTAACAATTGACCACTGCAGTGAAAGCACCCTTCTAAGTGTTTACTCAATTACATATCAATTGATGATCTGCAGCCATAAATAACCTGGGGCTATATATCGCATGTTGGATAGAATAACACAGGCTGATCGAATAAAAGAACGGATGGGAAAATTTTACACACAATAGGTCACCAAAAATTGATATTCGCCACATTTGGATTCCTTTTCGCCAGTTTTGAAAAGAAAGTCAGCATGAGCACTTTGCAGGAGTGGTCAACACAGCAATGAATTCGTTTTCATAATGAAACAAACGGCCATGTAGAAGTTGTACAAAAGTGATTATGTGATTGCTAGAATCAAAACAAAACTTGTTTAAAACTCATGTGAATATTCTTTTCAAAAATCACCCACTCCCTCAATTCCGGACATTTCTTTTATCGTGCCAGAACCTACCGCATACGTGTAACATTGAAACACGGAACTTTAATTTTAATTTGATTTGATTTTTTTGACTGCCTTGAACGCTCGGAGAATATTTAATTTTTTGAATTCATTTTTACTTTGTACACCCTGATAAATAATGCACCGAAATTTGAGATCTCTCTCTCTCTCTCTCTCTCTCTCTCTCTCTCTCTCTCTCTCTCTCTCTCTCGAGCGCGCGCAACTCTATGAAAATTTCCTTTATTTTCTACGAAGTCTGTAAAAACTTTCAGCATAAATTAGTGGAAATAATCATGGATACATAAATTAATCTTCAGTCGGAACACAAGTCGATTTAAAATGGAACGGTCAAGCCCGTTAGAGGCCGAGGTTTTTAACCGGTTTACTTCAGGTGTTCAGGTGTGAAGCCCCGAGGGAAACATGCTCGCTTGTGTATATTGTCTATATGCACGGGTGTTAAAATGCTCTCAACAGAGTTTCTCCGATGATCCAGAAAATTATTGTATTTATATAATTATGTACTAGGAAAAACAAATTAAATGTCAATCATTGAAATGAATATCGGCATGAATAACCGCCAGCGACATGAGCAAAATCTTTCGTTTGTTTGAACAAGTTTTCGACAGGATTTACTGAAAAATTATGCAATATACGATCATCGTACCGTACTTAAATACTAATGCAACTTTTATGCAACATACGTTTGTATAACTTTTCCGATCATCTGCTACAGTGCACAATAATTCTACCAGCTGCGCATTTACCAGAGTTAATTGTCTGTACCTGTTTCTCTTCCGGTTTCGGCTAGGGAAATTTCTCAAAGAAATGTGATAACTAACGTTTTAAATCGTAGACACAATATTTCATTTATTTATATAATCATTTAATCTCAATTATTCCCAATCATCTTTAATTATAAAAGAAATTTTTCCTGGATGATCGGCGCCACGTGATTTAGATAGACTATAGGTGATCAGCGCGTTTGGTGTGGTACATAACCATGCAAGTACAAGTAAATTTTTATTTCAATCTTTCAATTTCCAATAGTAGAAAATGTAATCTATCGAAGGTAGTTTCTTCGTTAAGGTATGCATTAAAAGACAAAAGTTAATTGCACCGTCATCGCGAGCGCCAAACATGGTATACACAGGACGAGTAAACGAATATCAATCATGCATTTTGTATCATCCAATCTGAGGCCTCGATTCAGTTGATTGACAGGGGTACAATGACCAGATAAATTTGAAGGCGGAGCTTATTTTCTCGGTCTTTAAAGGTTTAATCTCTGTGGGTTTTCGTGCTTATCCTAAACATTATTTGTACAGTTTTTAGAACTTTTTAGTCTTACTAAACCAACATTGATCTATGACTGACGATGCTTCTGATTTGGAATAATATATTTTTATTAAATTTCAGAACAATTTCTTAATTTACACTCTATCGTTCTAAGACGAAGAAACTTCTATAACATAAGATCAAAACAGATGAGTTCTTGTGTTTGCGGCTAAAAACCCATGTATGAAGACGTCTGTGGCATCCACTGTGCTACATATCTTTTATATCTAAAGATACAAATTCCTTAGATATAGTCCATCAAACATGATTGCTTGTACATTACCTGGAAATGATTAGAAATATTCCAGCTTTCAAAAAAAGTGTAGGAAAAAATCCTAGTCTGTGATAACACTACGAATCGATTTTATATTGTACAGTCCGATAAATTCAAATGAGGTATTGTTGAGGCGCAAGCGGTGAAAATTTTATAAATACATTTCTATAAATAATAAGGAATCATTCTTTGAATACTTTGAGGTGATAGTTTCGGTCGGGGCAAGGGCTTTATGATAGATTTGATCACGCCCCGACGAAATTATCCCCTAATAATACTCAAAGAATGATTCCATATTCCTTAATTATTAACTCAGTTAATATCACTCTATTTCAAAAGATTTATTGTAAAGAAAAATGTGTAGATTGTTTTTTAGTTAATTTATCGTGATCTGCATTTAAATTTATACAATATGAATATTTCAGGATGTGAAGTCGGTAAATATGGTGCTGAGTGTTTGCCGTGCTTAGGATGTTCAACGTGTGACATTGAATTAGGATGTCGTAAGTTTTTTTTATATAATTGTTGCCAATCATGGTAAATGATGAACATGAGATACGTTTTAAAAAACAGATATTATATAGATAGATAGATAGATAGATAGATAGATAGATAGATAGATAGATAGATAGATAAATAAATCCAATGAAAACCCCAGTGGTCGGTGAAATATATATAAAACTTAAATAAATGAAAACAAATGAATAAATAAAGAATGAGTAAAACATAAGCGCTTTCATTTTCTTCAGATGTTTTACAATACTAACATGGTAACGTTTGTTATGACGTCATAATAATTTAACGTTGTCTTGAAGTCTCTGAATGACGTCTTGTTTTCCCGGTGTATTTTTAGATATCACAATACAGATGATAATTAAGAAATAAGGTATCATTTTTGGATGTATATCGGGATATAAATACGGGTTGGTCACGTGATCAAATCTTCCATCAATCCCGAAGGGTACCAACCCGTATTTATATCCCGATATACATCCAAAAATGATACTTTATTTCTTATATTTACATTTGTTGCAAATTATGAAAATAACAATGCTCCATACCTTCTTTTTTGTGATAACGTAGAAAGCCGCTTCAATTAAGATGACGTAACAAAAAATAGTACAACAATGTTGCAAGTATTTGGTTATTATGATAAATAAATATGACACTTTTTTTGACAAGACAACATTTTTTTATTATAATAAAGTGAAACAGAAAAGAAAATTCACTTGTACAATTGAAAAAAACGATTGAAGCTTGGCGGAATAGTACCAATTCTGTTGAAGTCGCAGAGCGGTTGGAAATTTGAAAACAAAACGATTGAAAGTTGAGTTAGAGTCTACTTAGGCATTTTCAGGGTAAACTCTATCGCAGAATTAGATTCAAAATCATAATGATTTTCCTCCGACATTATAGAGGAAAGAAATTTTAACTTCTAAGTTCTTTTTACGGAACAAAACGGACAGAGAAGCACAGGGAGTATGTTATATTTTTTTTTTAAAAATCAATGAATAAAACTTCGTATAACAAAATACAGATACGTTTATTTTTTATGCCTAAATTATGTTTTCATTACGATATCTAATAGGTGTGTTTCAGCAGAAGTCGGTTAGTTTGAGCACATAGAAAAAGTAGTGAAGTAGATTATTCATGTGCTACTTTGACCTCTTCACCCATAATGATATTAGGCAGGAATAACAGCGGATTGCGCAAACAGTGTTATATAAGGGAAAACATCTGCAAGTGTAAATATCATATTATATAACACAATTAAAACATTATTAAAACATGAAGAATACTCAGAGGTTACATTAAGCTATTCAATTTAGGTTTAAAAGTTCTAATAAAATGTTTTTCTTTATCACGCCTTTCAATAGTATTGGAATTGTACATTTTATAAAACGGAAAAAAAAGTAAATGATTTCTTTCCGCATAGGTCAAGATGTTCACTGACTTTTAGCAGTTATTATCAACTATAATTAATTGATTGTTAGCTCATCTGAGCTCAAGAGAGCTTTTCTGATCAACATTTGTCTGTTGTCTGTCGTCGTCCGTTCTTGTCGTCGTTGTCGTAAACGTTTCACATTTTCACTTTCTTCTCCAGAACCACAGGGCCAATATCAGATCTCCTTTAAACGGAGATCGTATAGAATTATTTCAAAGGCTATATATGATATAAGTTAAATTTGACCCCAATAATTCGCCATTTTTTAAGTTTTTCAGGTACATTAAATTTCTGTGTTATTTTTTAGAAGAGTTGATGTAAAATTTATCTTTTATCTAGTATTTATTTGATTTATTTGCAATCACTTGCAGTTTATGACGTCAGTAGTGATGCTATTTCAATAACATAATCAAAATCAGTCATTTATTGACATTTTCCTTATCTTTTTTCGTATGGGAAATATAGAGCGATGCTTTGAACAAAAACGAAATTTTTATTACTTATGAGTACTGGATAGATACATCTTTGGTGAAAATATTTTGTTTGTTCAAGCAATCGCTCAATGTTTTCTCAAAGAAAAACTGCTTGAAAACAAGTCGTTTTATGCTAAAATGCAAAACAAATGTGGCAAAAGGGAGACACATTTCTTAATTGTGGATACTTAAATCGAAATGAAAATAATGAAAAAACATTAAATGTATATCTGTGCAAATAAAACAAAAAATTACAGTAAAATGATGATGTTCATTTAAGGGGCCATTTTAGGCTCAACTCATATATAGTCCTTTGTACGGTTTTTTTCAAAAATTTTCCTCCCAAAAACCAATTGGCCAGAAAATCTGTAACTTTCGTGGAAGCGGACTCGTATAGTGTGCATCCCAGTTTGTTCAAATCTTGATTCCCAAGATCCAGCCACAATGAGGGGTCGAATTTTTACATAAAAATATATAGAGAAAAATCTTTAAAATTCTTCGTCTTCCAATTGGTCAAACAAGCTGTAACTTGCGAGTAAGCATTTTCGGGTAATATAGATTCAAATTATTATTCTCAGGGATAGAGTGGAGCAAAAATGTGTGTGTGTGTGGGGGGGGGGGGGGGGGTCACCAATTGGGGGTTGGGGGGAGGGGTCGATTTTGTACATAAGAATACAAAATATTGTAACTTCTTTTGATGAAAAAGCAATTGGTCAGAAAAGCTGGAACTTGTGTGAAAGCATTCTTATTAAGTGTTGATTCAAGTTTTTTTTTCAAATAATGATCCCCAGGGGTAGAATGAGGCTACAGTGGGACAGAAGGGAGGGAGAGGTTGAATTACAGGAAAACACATTGATTGTTCTCAAAAACTTATTAGTAATTGTTATGATAACATTGTATTTTATATACAAGCATCTTGACATTTGTTGCTTAGACTGTAGCCATTGGACAATTCTTGGGCCACACAAGGGGTTTGAAGTTTGATGGAGGTTTATATTTATATGAGTAGTTGATCTGCTTGATCTTCTTGAGAACTGTAATACTCAATATGTAATATGACTATAAAATCATTCTGTTGCAAAAGGGGGCTCAATGTTAAACTTAAGAATATCTGGAGAAAAAAATATGAAAATCTTGTTATATATACAGGATCTTTTCTACTACATTGTCCAGGTTTTTCTATATTTTATGTATATTTTATGTAGTATGGCTATTGTTGCTCGAGTGAGTGATGTGGCCCATGGGCCTCCTGTGAATGACTTTAGACAAGTTATTCTATTTCAGATACATCATGCATGTATTATGTTTTATCATCTGTTGTTTACCTGTTAAAATTTTGTCATAGGTGTGATTTACCAAAATATTAGTTTACATGTTCAGAAATATCGTTCGTGTTTTGACATTACACCCGTGCATTGTTTATATTTTGAAAAGATTGAATTATCTGCATTGACTCGTAATTAGTTCAAGAAAGTACATGATAACTGTTTTAAACATGTTTATATTTACCGAAATAATCCCACTGTTCAGTACCATGAGATTTTAATGATATTTCCGCGGGATAAATCGTCACTTTACCGCTACTTCTCTGTGGAACATGGTGTTTGACAGATCGCTTCACTAATCGACATGCAACTGTATTCTGACACTTTTTTCTTGGTAATCAATATTTCTTTGGCTTTATTATACCATATGTTATATTGTATTCGACTGCTATTTTTCAGGGTTTTTTTAACCTCATCAAGATTAATGATTGCTTGTCTATTAACTAATTGGCGAACTTTGTCTTCACAGCTACCTTCCGTAATCTCTACGCGAACTACTTCAGAAGGCGCTTAATTTTAAAACCCCTTTAGTGTAAAATATCGCAAGGGATGAGTTTTAATGCTATTTGCGTAGTTTGACCTATAAATATGCGTCCATGTTATTTGATTAATCCAAACAAGGCTTTGTATAAGAATACAATGTTAATTTATGATTAAGTTTTGCTTGTTCGGAAATAAGATAACTCTCCAGAATTTCTCATACCCGTACAGACGTTTAATTGATTGGTTTGTATAAGGAAAGAATAACG
Source organism: Magallana nippona (assembly GCA_033439105.1). Lineage (NCBI taxonomy): Eukaryota > Metazoa > Mollusca > Bivalvia > Ostreida > Ostreidae > Magallana > Magallana nippona. The sequence continues at coordinate 31,119,230 of CM065917.1, read as the reverse complement.
GTTTGTATATATCAAAGAATAACGAACTCGAGAATGGCGGCAGGGAACTATGAAAAAGTGACAATAACAAACCGTTAAACATCTCAAAAATCCATAAAACGAAATACAAATTCAAAGTAGAGCAACACAGACCTCCAAAAGGATAGAGGTAGGATCAGGTGCCTACGAGGAGGGAGTGAGCATCCTCTGCTGACCGGTCGCACCCGCCGTGTGCTCTTTGTCGAAATCGGGAAAAAACCCGGAAAAGTCCGTAGACAATTATTGTGATAAATTATGGTCTAACAATTAGTATGAAAAACGTCAGTCAGCATGCGACCCAGTGGAGGATTGTATTTGCTGACAAGGTCGTTGTTTCGACCATAGAACTTACGAAAAGATGACTTCAAACGAGCCTGTTGATAGTCCTATTTTATCAACTTGTTTGTCAGTAGCTTGCATCGCCTTAGAAACTGTTCATACGAAGAGCATGCCCTTGCGTATCGAATTAACTGAGAGACAAAAACACCATATGCAGGTGATGAAGGTATATTGCTACATAAGTAAGGAAAGTTGACTATAGAAAAATTGAAGTCATCGCGTTTATCATAAAGTTTTGTTGTTAGGTTACCATCAATGTCCATTTCCAATAAAATATCCAAATATGAAACAGATGACGCAGATTCTGTGGTATCTTTTATTTCAAGTTCACTGGAATATATCGAGTCGACGTAAGTATGGAAATAACAATTGTTAATTGATAATACGTCGTCGATATACCTGGATGTTGAGTTCAAGGCCACAGCGAGTGATTTATTTTTTCCACGTACAAGTTTATATATTTTGTATTCATCCGCGTTCCTACTGTTACATTTGTGTTTAAATGTAACAGTAAGAACCATAATGATACATTTCCGGAATACGAATATGTTTATACATAACATTCCTTCCCTTTAAGTTACAACCCCCAACAGTCATTTCACAAAGTTCCTGCAACAATTTAGCTCACGGAAGTATACCAAGGATTACAAGATTAACATCAATTAATACAAACTTGAACAAACATACAAATGAGAAATTACTGTTTCTCGTGACACCATGCACTAGGTATCACACACTGTTTACCACACACACATAGTCATGAAAATGTTTTGGTAATTTTCTGGTGCGGACTGGGTACCTTGGTTCGAGTGGTACTGGTGGTGCTTTACTTCTTGACACCCGGCACAGCTCTTTGACAACAGCTCTATATCACGGTCAATTCCTGACCACCAAGCATGACTTCTTGCTAGTGTTTTCATTTTCACAACACCAATGTGACCTTGATAAGTTCGTCCAGAACCCAGCCTCGCAGTGATGGCGGAATTACAATTCCCCATTATAAACAGTTCTGGTGAATGGTAATTTCACTGCGGCGTGTAAAGTAGGGCTCAATTTATTTAGACTCTGAATTTACACTCCAACCAGGCTTGGGGCGAATTACATTGTAAAGTAATGCATTACATTACCATTACTTCATGAATTTGGGCATTAAATTACCATTACCATAACTTAATTTTCTTGAAGTAATGCATTACATTACACTAGTGGGTATTGTTTTTTAACAAAAACACATGTCTCCCCTTTGTTATGTATTTGTAACAAAATGGAAAGAACCTGAAATGGACCTTCAGTTTTAAAAGATAGGGAAATTTTAAAACAAAACATCTTGTTACATGTACCGGTAGATGGTATATTGAGCTGACCCGCCTCTTTCTTGCTCTTCATGGCCAGAGACTTGAGGATACGTGATATATGTCATGTGTGATATATGTGTCATATGTGATGTAAAATAAAATTAAGTTTTATTTCTATTTCGTAGGTTATATACAATCTATCTATGATACAATGAATGAATGATGAAATGCTTGACCTTGAAATAAAAATTATAGGTCAAGGTCAAAACTTTTGGTGGCGTGCACTCCTTCTCAATACCATCTACCTATGTTCCAAGTTTGAAGTCTTAATGTCAAAGGGTATTAAGGTTGTGACCCAGACAAAATTTTATTATTTTTTTCTTAATTTGACCTTGAGTAAAAGAAGGTCAAGGTCAAATATTATTCAATAGTACACCTAAGTGTATTATTATTGTTCTTTGTTTAAAGTTTGAAGTCCTTCTGTAAAAGTATATTCAGAAGTTGAACAAAATAGGTCAAGGTCAAAACTTTTGGTGGCGTGCACTCCTTCTCAATACCATCTACCTATGTTCCAAGTTTTAAGTCTTAATGTCAAAGGGTATTAAAGTTATGACCCAGACAGAATTTTATAATTTTTTTCTTAATTTGACCTTGAGTAAAAGAAGGTCAAGGTCAAATATTATTCAATAGTACACCTAAGTGTATTATTATTGTTCTTTGTTTAAAGTTTGAAGTCCTTCTGTCAAAGTATATTCAGAAGTTGAACAATGAAGTTTTTTCTAATATGACCTTGAAATAAAATTTCTACGTCAAGGTCAAAAATTTTGGTAAGGTTCAACTAGGTTATATACCATCTATCTATGATACAAGTTAAAAGTCTGTATGTTAAAAGAGTCTTGTGTTATGGTATGGACAATATTTTTTATGAAAAGCTTGACCTTGAAGAATAAAATAGGTCAAGGTCAAAACTTTTGATGGCGTGCACTCCTTCTCAATACCAACTACCTATGTTCCAAGTTTGAACTCTTAATGTCAAAGGGTATTTAAGTTACAGCCTGGACAAATTTGGATGAAGAAGAATAAGAAGAATAAGAAAGTCGACAAAAACAATATGTCTCCCCTTTGAAAGGGGAGACATAATTACATAAGTTAAGTAATGTATTACCATTACCATTACTTTGTGAAAAGTCAATGATAATAATAAGTTTTAAAAAAGTAATTTAAAAGCTAAATAAAGAGTTTTTGCAAATGTTTCATATATAAAACACGCTTTAACATATTTACACGTTCATGTTCACTATCAGGTTCCAAGTTAAAGACTTATACAAGATTGCTGTCGCACTTTATGATCATCAAAGTTTTAAAAGTTTCATCCTTTAACTGCATCCTGTTGGGTTTGAAAATCTAAGATATAAGTTTTCAGGCAATAATAGAAAAATAAAATTTAAAAAAAACTACATGAATCTTGTATTTTTAAAATATCAATCTGGTTCCAGATAACCCCTTATTTGTCAATTTTTAAAAAATTTCTGTTTTAAAATTCTTATGAAAGTGAAATGGTATAAAGTTTAGAAATGAAAAACAAAATAATCATGAATGAAGTTTGTATGATTTTTATTGGAATCCACATAAATATGAAACTAAAATATAAAAAAAATTCTTTTAAGGCAAACTGCTTGATGAAATCTCACAAAAATCTGAAAATATAAACAATATTCGTTGGTTAATGAGATGAAGAAAAGAAATTGAATGAAATTGAAAAATTAAAAGAAATACTGAATTATTGCAAAAATAATGATATGAAAGATCCTGTTTAAGAGTTGTCTTTCTTTATTTTACATGGCTCAAATATCTTGGGACCAATTTTTCAATTAGTAAAAATCTCGAAGGAAAATTAAAAAAGGAACAAGTCTATGCTAGTCTATGCTTAATATGTAGATATAAAGTTAATAGTGCTTATGATAATGTTTGAATCTGAAAAATTGTATTTTTTATGAATGCATTATATATACAGTCCTTGAAACGTTCTACTTTCACACTTGAACGGTGAGTGAACGGTGATCACACTCTGAGCGAACGGTGAGCGTACTCTGAGCGAACCGTGAGCGCACGCTGAACGGAATTTGGTGAAAGCTTTTGAACGGTGAACGATGAGCGAACGCAAAGCGCAAACGGAGTGCAAAGTGAACGGTGAACGCTTTGTGAACGCAATATATTTCATATTAAAATGGCTACATTTATATCAATATAATTAACTTTGATTCCATTTCGCTCGATTTATTTCATTTTATTTCTGTAGGTTTCGTTTCGTTTCTTTTCGTTTCTATCTCGTTTCGCACTTTACAGGTATCCATTTATACATGTGTCGAATCGTTCGTTGATTGAATTCTTCTGTTTTTAAACGACTGAAGTCTTTAAATGAAGCAATAAATATTATTTGTGTACTAATTTACCGCTGTATTGTGTAACCTAAAATTTTCACAGTAACTGCATACTTACGACATTTTCGGTTTGAAAAAATGTGGCGTGCATCACTATTAATCACCTTTTTGTTAATATATACCACTATATAAATAGTGCCTGTTTGGGAGGGTGACAGTTGAAATTGACACCCCGAGAAAACCATTGTCAAGGAATGTCTTAATTTTAAAGAAAACGTTACTGCTTTTGTTTTAATTTATTCACATTATTTCAAATGCATAAATAACCTCTTTAGGAATGACATAAAAAATGCAACGGTATTCTCGTAGTCATAAAAAACAACAACAAAGAACAGACCTGCTCAAGAATGTGTAATTTAAATTGTAGGATTAAATTCTGATTAAAATGATGTTTCTGATGTGCAATATAAATTTCCTTCCACATTAAGCACACGCATTCTCGTGCATTTTGTTGTGACTCGCAAAGACCGATTCTTTATGAACGGTGAGTGCGAACGGAGCGGAGCGGAGAGCGCAAGTGAAAGTGAACGCACGGTGAGCGCACTGTGAGCGCACGATGAACGGACAGAAAAATAAGAAAGTAAAACGTTTCAGGGAATGTATTTAACTCTTTAAAAAATGTAAGTAGTTAAATTGCCTGTTACTTTTTTATTATACAAGAGCAATTACAAACAACAACCATACACATATTAGTACATAAATTAAATGTCCATAGTGATACACATGTACGTGTGTTAATGAAAAACATGCTCTTTTTCAGAATTCTGTCCTTCCCTCATTTGGCTTGCAAATCCGGGCTTCCATTGCTATTGCTACCTAGCTATATCTATCTTAATTAAAATACATTAGTTTAATGTCAAACTTTCAATGCAAGTCTTTTACTGCAAATGCTTACATTTTGGAAGTTAGGATCAATTCAAGAGATCGTACTACGGTACTTTAGTTTTATCTTCATCATACAATTAGTAACATATATAAAAGTGAAAATATTATGTCTGCCTACCTTTATCGATAATCCGTCACATATGTATGATCGTCTGTTGCAGATGACATGACAAAAATGCATTGCCAATAGCAGGGAAACAGTATATTATTTAGATTTCACGTTTGTTTTCCGTACAAAACAGCTGATAATCAATGTTAGTTGAAAGCTTTAACCACGAAGAAAATTGACATATTTTCTAAGTGTTTTGGTGATTTCGTTCCTATCTCATCTCCCTCGTTAGAAGAGTTCAATTAAACGGTGTATAGCTATTTTGTACCACGACAGAATGTAATCAATCTGGAACAAAATGGCGTTTCAAACGGATGTCAGACATGCTGTGAGATGTAGCCTTCCACCGTAACATACAACACACGCACGCACGCACGCACGCACGCACGCACGCACGCACGCACGCACGCACGCACGCACAGTAATTATTTCAAATGGGTTATGATATTGGAAGTAATTTTCAAGCTTCCAGAGATCATGGTTGGACGGTGCATTCTTTTTTGCTTTTAAGGGTGTATGTCTCCCCTCCATTCTAATGGAGCCAAGAGAAGGTTGGGGATTGGGTTGTTTAGCACCTCTTAAAACAATAGATTATTCCTATACTTAGATTATCCTGGGGGCACATTCTTTACAGTAAAGAATTCATTGAATGCACAACTAATTGAAGTAAATTTTTCAAATAATTTAAAATTCTTACTAACAACACTCTTAACTATATTATGAAATTGTGTTGTTATAGCTAGTTATATTGACAATTTTAAAATGGATTATAGATTTTTTTTTTAATCATACAACTAAAATATTTTTATCTCAAGAATTCTTTTTTTCTTCTTTAAAACATTTTTAATCAAATACAATTTCACTTATTCAATTCATCACAATTTTAAAAATGAACATGCAAAGAAAAGCATAGTAATGCAAAGTAATGCCACCATTACACTAGATTTTAGAAAGTAATGCATTACATTACCATTACTTGTAATGCTAAATTTGTCGTATTACACTTTACTAGCATTACTTTGAAAACATGTATTGCATTGCATTACCATTACATTGAGTATTACCCCAAGCCTGACTCAAACCATTGGTGACGTTGTCATAAACCTTAGACAAAAGATAATCTCGCCTGTTCCTGCTGAATTGCTTCAGATTTGACAGGTAAGTGTTCCAGCTGACTAACATGAAACATATCCACTTCAGCCTCTTCATTTAATGTCTACCAATTGGTCATTCTCACACATTACAGGTAAGCGTGACAAACTATCAGCATTTCCATGCTTCATGGTACTTCTATACACTATGTCATAATTGTATCCAGCTAGGAAAAGGGCATACCTTTGCAGCCTATCTGCTGTTGTTTTTGCGATCCCCTTCTTAGGACTGAAAATAGAGATAAGAGGTTCATGATCTGTGAAACGACGAAACTGTCTTCCATAAACATAGGTGTTGATTCGTCTTACTCCATAGATAATAACCAGAGCTTTCTTCTCTATTTGCGAGTAGTTTTTTCTGACAAGTGAGGGTGATACATAAGCAATCGGCCTTTCTTCACCATTAGGCATGACATGGCTCAAAACAGCACCTACACCATAAGGAGAGGCATCAGTCGCAAGGCAAAGTGGCAAGTTTGGATCATAATGAGTACCTCATCTGATGTAATGAGCTTGTTCACCGTCCTGAAAGCTTCGTCACTGTCTTTCGTCCAATGCCACTGGTGGTAATTTTCCAGTAATCTGTACAATGGATAAAGTATGGTGGATAGGTTTAGTAAGAAACGTGCATAGTAGTTTAAAATTCCCAGGAATGAACGACGTTCTGACACAGTAGGTTGCGGTGCATTGACTACTGCTTCTATCTTCTTTTGAGTCTTGTGTAGCCAATGGTGGTTTATTTTATTTTAAAGTCAATTTTGCCTTAACTCCTTTCAGAGTTCCTCAATCCTTCTTAAAAACAATTGAATGTTTGTCTAAGAGAGTATTTAGATTTTCCTGTTTTTTGATGCTACCATTGCTTTGATTTCCAGCCAGTTCAATGTAATATGTTTCAGCCAATCCCGACCAAACAGTGCAACTCCAGTACTCCAGTATTTTTCACAACATACAGTTTCAGGTTTTTTGCACTGGTTTTGGTATTTCACACTGACCTGCGCCACACCAACAGGTTTCAGTCTTTCTCCTGTGTAAGTCTTTAATACAATATCAATAGGTTGTATCTTGAGTTTCGGGAATTTTGTGTTGAAAAATTTTCTCTGGAATTACAGACACTGCTGCCCCTGTATCCAATTCCATTTCTAAACTGACATTGTTTACTTGTGGAATTATTTTAAAACATCATCAGCTCTGTTGATAGAATTGATATCCATTCCCAAAGTTTTTATGTACAATTGGTCAACATCACTATCACTATCACCATCCATCATCTGAACACTTTTTGTTCCTTTCCCATTCACTTGAGTACGACATGCATGTTCAGCGTGGCCCTTGTTGTGACATTTAAAGCACTCTTTGTCTCGGTAATGGCAGCTTTGTGGAATGTGATCCCCGTTGCACCGGAAACATGGCTTTCCTCCTTTTGATGCAAATTTCCCTGATGTTCCAACATATCCATCAGATTTGTTCTTCACATACAGTTTATGTACACTTTGACTAGCACTAGGACCGTGCTTAGATTGAAGTTCTGAAGCATCGTGCAACAGCAATATCTAATGCGGTTGTAAAGGTAAGGTCTGCTTCAGACAGGAGTTTCTTCTATATGTTTTCGTTACGTAATCCAGAAACGAGTCTGTCTCCGAGCATGTCGTCCAACAATGCCTCGTCAAATAAACAATGTTCTGACAATTTTCTCAGCGCTGCTACATAATCAAGAATGGTCTCAACATCTGCTTGTTCTCTTTGGTTAAAACGAAAACGTTCAGCAATCACGAGAGGTGTCGGGCACAAAAGTTTCTGTAGTGTCGCTCCTAAGTTTCTGTAGCTTACCTCTGAAGGTTTCTTGGGTCTCGTGAATCCTCGTAACAAGGAATAAGTGCTACCACCAATCAATGTGAGAAGTACAGGGACTTTCTTCTCGTTTGCAGATAAAATATTGTTCAAGACGTTCTTGGTAGGAGTCCAAGGACTCTACTGCGTTGTCAAATTGTTCTAATCGACCTATTTTGCCTGCCATTTCTGTGTAAGCACGTGGACGATACAGAGCGATATTGATACACAATCCTACGGAATGCTTTCACAATTCGACAGTGTCACAGTTAAGGGGGATGTGCAGCCATCTTGTACATTTGAGGATAAGATTGTAAACATTTCTTGAACTGGCTTGTTTCTGCCCGAAACTAGCCAAAAGTGTTTCCAAAAGATAGAAAAGCAATAAATATGAAGTCCTACATGTCATTTTATTTTAAAAGTATGCATACAACAGGACAATGCCTTTTTTAATCACTCAGAACAGCTGTCGAACTGCGCAGGTACAGACTTATTTTGAAGATTTAAAAATCTGAAAAAATATGAAGGGGATTCATTGATGTCCTCTTTACAACCATTTGTTGAGAAAAATGTCTAAGCTTGCTTATCTAAGTGGTAACTTCGTCTCAAAGTAAGGAACCCTATTCTTAAAATGGGCCTAAAAAAATATATTTGTCTGTGTCTATGGAGGTACATTGCAGACATATTTTCATTGAAATATGATGTATATTTTTTTGATTAAAGACAATCACTTTTTTGGACCCCTATCCCACTTCTAAAAGAATATACTTTATTTTATACTTATAGAACTAAAAAATCCCCATAAAACAAACATGGGACAGGTATAGAGATGTATATCAAATTCAAAACAATTGAATTGATATTTATTTTTTTCTATGAAAATATATCGTCAATATATCCCCATAGACACAGGAGTTCTAAGTATAGACTGGTTTTTTCTTGTTCTAAAAATAGATCTCATGCCGACTGATAAAAATAGGATACATTATTTTGAGGCAAAGATACAACTCAAATGAGCAAAATTCAAACTTTTTCTCAACAAATGGTTGTAGAGAGGACACCAATGAACCCCTTCATATTTTTTCAGATTTTTAAATCTTCAAAATAAGTCTGTACCTGCGCAGTTCGACAGCTGTTCTGAGTGATTAAAAAGGCATTGTCCTGTTTCTGTATGCATACTTTTAAAATAAAATGACAAGTAGGACTTCATATTTATTGCTTTTCTATCTTTTGACAACATTTTTGACCAGTTTCGGGCAGAAACAAGCCAGTTCAAGAAATGTTTACATTCTTATCCTCAAATGTATAAGATGGCCGCACATCCCCCTTAAACACTCACCGAAACTGTTTACTGGTGGTATGCAATCTCCTTGTTTGCTTTGATTTGAACACTATCCTCGTCACCAATGTTATGTATTTGGCAAAAATAAACATCACAATAACAAAGAATAACAAATCAAGAATGGCGCCACAGAACTATATATTTTGTATTCTTTCCCGTACACACAAATGTAACAGTAAGAACATGATACATTTCCGGAATACGAATATTTATTACATAACAAGTCTCAACAGCAATTTCACTTGATCGCATCCTACTCGTGTTGATCTCATCTTCTCATAGAACCCCAGACAAGATAGATAAGCCATATGAACTCGGTTGTAGATGATGCTAATTTTTATTAGGACTTCGTCATCCGTATAGAATCTGTAGTAATCATGTAGATCAGTTTTTCCAGTGTGTTGTTAGGTGTGGTCTGTAAAATGAATTGTAAATTTATTTACATGGTTTCAAGTTCAGAATTACGAATTGTCCGATTGTTCGAAACGATGATAGCCAAAGATCTTAGGTTGTATTACATGTATTTGAAATGGTCAGCATCTAAGTGCCATCGTGCACGTGAATAAATATTGTTGTATGTTAGAAAAACGGTGTTCTAATTTTGTGACAAAGACAGTCACTGCTCGACTACTGGTCGTTTCCCAATTCTTTTGTTTCAATGGACATTGTCTTATGTGTCCTTCTGGCAATTTTAACATTTTTGGCAAGTAACTTTGCTTTCTGCCATTCAGGGACAATCGCCTTAAATTATCAGACTTTCTAATTTTCGTCTTTCTGACTGACTCACATCAGCTTGACAGTACGCCTCAAACTCAATAACAAGTATTTCGATTGTCTCCGTCCTTCACTTTCTGGTTTTTCATTGATCGCTTTTTAGTATATATAGTTTTGTCTACACATTTAGTATCATGTCATAATTACATGGCATGTTTGGCATTTCCTCCAATAAAAAGCTACAGCAGCTTCATAATAATCCTTTATATTTTTTGATAAAAAGGTTAGGATATCCACACTGGCTTTTCATTATCTGTGTCAAATCCGTTCTTTATACACCGTTAAATAAGTCCCCTCCAATGAAACCGGGGAGCATTGCAGTCTTTATCGCGCTTTGTCAGTCAAACCGTCTGTCCTCTCTTCGTTTTCCAGACTTTTTATGCTCCCGCCATAAAATGGCCGGGGCATATAGTGTTACCTCATCATTGACTTTCCGATCATTATCTCAACAACCGTTGCACACATTAAACTCAAGTTTAATATATGGATGTGTCATAGGAATATACAGGTTGAGTTCGAATTTGGTTTCGGTCCGATGATGTTTGTCAGAGTAATGCCTCTTGAACTTAGAACAAATGGGAAATTCATTTTCCGATCTTTATCTTAACAACCGTTGCACATATTCAACTCAAATTTAATATATAGATGTGCCTTATGAATATACAGGTTGAGTTCGAATTTACTTTCGGCCCGATGATTTTTGGCAGAGTTAAGCCTCTTGAACTTTGAAAAAAAATGGGAAATTCACTTTCCGATCATTATCTCAACAACCTCATATTCAACTCAAATTTGATATATGGATGTGTCATACAAACATACAGATTGAGTTTGAATTTGGTTCCAGTCAGATGATTTTTGACAGAGTTGTGCCTCTCGAACTTTGAAAAAAATAAAGAAATTCTCAGTTTCCGCTCTCTAACTTTTGAAGAGATGCATAAATAAAGCTGATATTTCATATGAAGATTATTTACAAGAAAATACAGATCAAGTTCGAAATTAATTCCGGCCCGATGATCTTTTACAGAGTTATGCCTCTTGAACTTAGGAAAAAAGGGAAATTCTTAGTTTCCGCTCTCTAACTTTTAAAGTGATGCATATGTAAAGTTGATATTTCATATAAGGTTAATTTATCAGAAAATACAGGTCACGTTTGAACTTGGTTCCAGTTCGATAATTTTTGACAGAGTTATGCCTCTTGAACTTAAAAAAAATCAGTAATTTTCATGGATTTATAACTTATTCTGCAATCACAAAAATATTATACTAAATTTGGCATTTGAATTTTTGGCCGCCTGCGGGGACATTCGTGGCGTTACGACACATCTAGTTTTCGATATGGTTAGGCAAATTGATTTTAAACTTCCTGTGTAACTTCATAATGATGCCCAACAGGCAACGGTTGACTTTCGTTACTCTTAATTTACGTAATTAAAGTTTAAAATAATATGACTCTTATTTACGATTGGGTTAGACTCGAACAGTGGTCCAATTAATGAAAGTAAGAAAATAAAAGATGGGAAATTAGCGTGCAGATCCTTAATTACCATTCAATCCAATATAACAATTATCACTCATCGAGTTTGACTTTAAATAGTTACTTTTTATTATCAGGTGTTAAAGTTATTATGCTTTAAAAATTTCCTGTATTAATGGACTCGTGATTGTCCCTTTTAAAAAAAATTCTATTGAAATTTCTCCAGACCAGATTATCACATAAAACGACCATTGTTTTAAAATTGGAGATGCCCAGGAAGCCATCATAAGACAAAGAGTTGTCTCAGATTTATCTTCTCATAACACCCAAATACATGTACATGTATAGTATGTGTGCTTATTTATATCACAAAGAACTCTGACATTGTGTAGATATCGGTTTCCTCTTCTTTTATGAAGTGATGGTTCACAACCTTAATGTTTACTGTTGAGTTGAGTGTTAGGACGGCTTCGAGGAACGTAACTATCTTTGGGCTAAGATGTGTTCTAAGATAAATCTGAGACATATCTTAGTCTTAAGATAGCTTCATGAACATGCCCACAGTATAGTATCAATATATCAGTTTCATATGAAGGACCAATAAGTTTCCACTTTGCGCGAAGGCGGTTCCTCTTCCTTTGCTTTAAAAATCCCTATCCCCTCCCACCTCTTTCTTAGAGTAACATGAGTTCGATTGTGTAGTAGTATATTACAACAACTTGAAGGAATGTTTAAACTCTGTCTTTGGGAATTTCCATTTTATGTAAGTTGTTCATAGCTCGCTGATATTTAAAATGGGTGATGTAAATTTTTAGGTCACCTGAGTCATTCAGGTGACCTATTGCGATTGGTCTTCGTCCGTCGTCGTGCGGTGTGCGTTAAGAATTTTACGTTTTATCTTCTTTCTAAAAACTACAAGGCCAACTGTTACCAATTTTAGTATGAATCATCTCTATGGTAAGAGGAATATAAATTGTGAAATTCATGGTTCTACCACCCCTGGGGCGCCACAGGCGGGGCTAAAAGTGCAAAAAAGCCAAATCTTCTTCTCTTCTCCCACACATGTGAGGAAAAAACTGAATGCATGGTTATAATGTTCATGAAGCCCTCTACCAAAATTGTGAAATTCATGGCCCCTGGGTCAGGGGTTCAGGCTTTAGCTAGGGTGGGGCCAATTTGGCCATATAGTAAAATGTATAAAATCTTAGAAAATCTTCTTCTCTACTCCCATACATATTTGTTTAAAACTAAATGCATGGTTATGATGTCCATGAAGTCTTCTATCTTTATTGTGAAATTCATTATCCCTGGGTCAGGGTTTCAAGCCGTAGGAGGGGCAATATGGCCAAATAGTGTTAATGCATATAATGTTTAAAAATATTCTTCTCTACTCTCACACATCTGTAAGAAAAACTGACTTTATAATTATGTTAACCAGGAAAACCTCTTCTAAAATTGTAAATTTCATGTCTCCTAGAGTATGGGTTTTGACCCTAGGGTGGGACCAAAATAGATGTATAGTGTTAATGCACATAATGTTTAAAAATTATCTTCTCAACTCCCACACACATGTAAGGAAAACTGAATTCATAATTTGTAGAGCAGAAAGCCCTCTACCAAAATTATAAATTTCATGTCCCCCGAGGTAGGGGTTCTGACTCTAGGGCGGGGCCAAAATAGTCATTTAGTGTTAATGCATTTAATGTTTTTTTAAAAATCGTCTTCTTTACTTCTGCTGATACTGAATAAAAACTGACTCATATAAAGACAGAAAATAAAGCAATCTATCAAAATTTTAAATTTCATGTCTCCCAGTGTAGAGATTTGAATCTAGGGCGGGGCGAAAACAGTCACATAGTGTATAGGGTAGGGGTTCTTAATGCAGGGTGTGGCCAAAATGGTCTTTTGGTGTTTTGGTGCACGCATCCGTGGGTTCCCAACAGGTTTAAGAATAACACTAAATAGGGTTTTGGCGGTGTTTCAGAACGAAATACTGCACACTTTGGTGAAAATTTCACAAATCACTTTCTTCCGTATTGGTTTGCCGACAATTCAGCAATGAATGGACTAACCTCGGGTGGAATTCCAAGTACCACTCTTGGTAGTGCTTATTGTGTCGGTAGGCCTACCAAAATATAGAACGGTCAGCAACTTCACTGGGCGGTGGTCTCCGTCCTCGTAATGGGTTCTGGATCCTGGTTCCTCAAAATCAACGTGGGCGCCATTGTCGCAGGGTCTTGTGAATGAATAACGCTGAATACTGATTTCAGCTACATTGCGGTTCTTTTATTTTGAGGATTATATCAAGCAATAAAACCTATATGTACAAACACACTCACACTCACAAACAGTTACACAATTCATACGCAACATCGCACGATAATTTAGAATATTTGAATAAAATGAATTAAAAGTAATTTACAATAAATATAATTAGATATTTCAATTACAAGGTAAACGGAAGCTTACCAGGTATCCAGAAATATGGTATTACAAAATATATGAAATATCTTGTACAGGTAAGGTAAAGGTACACTTCACTGTATCTACCATAAAGATAAAAGTTGTGGGGTTTGGGGAATTGGCGGGATTTACGCTATTTATAGTGAGTTAGTAAAGTCATGCATATTAATGAATTTAGTCGTAAATTTCTATTGGTCAGCTTTAATCTAGTAGTAAGCAATAAACACGTGGCCAACATACACCCGTAAACAAAATCCTCACGTGACTAACCAAATCTCATTCATACATTCACTCATACATGCTCGATTGGCAATGCGCGCCAAATATAAATAAGCAAAATAAAAACTTTGAAATAACCACTGCGACATGTATATAAAATGTTTAAAAACGTCTACTGACTCAGAATAAAAACTGACTGCATATTAAGAAAAAAAACATTAAGCTGTCATCTTTAATGAGATCTCATGTCACCTACTTATAAGGCAAGGGTTATGGCTGGGGGTATATATTTGTCTTATTATTTTAATTCTGCTCAGGAATTCCATGAAAGAAATGAGTTAATTCACATATTTAGAAAAGAGAAAGAATGAAGCTGTCTATCAAAGTAAAGATATTGTAAAAACATTTGGAAAGAGTTCAGGGAAGAGGGTTGTAACAGTTAATGGAGTTATCTTCCCTTGCTTTTTCATAATGGAGTTATCTTCCTTTGCTTCTTCGTATTTAGTATTAATCGGTGAATATAATGTGATTAAGAAGTTGTATGATCAAAGAGTTATGCAAGTATATTTGTCATTTGAAACAAATACAGGTTTTAATTTTTTTTAAAAATAAACAAACTTGTTAATAGTAAAGTAATAATTGGCTAACCAAAATCACTTATAAAGCAGTACATGTCAAATGATATTGGTATAAATGCCAGATGGTAAAGAATTGTTATTTAAATTGGGATATTCAAAAGTTAGAACAGAAGTGAGTAACACATTATAACTTTCAAATCTGGTTTTTTTGGTTTAAATGCCCACAGGAAGAATTATGTCTCCCCTTTCAAAGGGGAGACATATTGTTTTTGTCGACTTTCTTATTCTTCTTATTCTTCTTCATCCAAATTTGTCCAGGCTGTAACTTAAATACCCTTTGACATTAAGACTTCAAACTTGGAACATAGGTAGATAGTATTAAGAAGGAGTGCACGCCACCAAAAGTTTTGACCTTGATTTATTTTGTTCTTCAAGGTCAAGCTTTTCATAAAAAATATTGTCCGGACCATAACACAAGACTCTTTTAACATACAGACTTTTAACTTGTATCATAGATAGATGGTATATAACCTAGTTGAACCTTACCAAAATTTTTGACCTTGACCTAGAATTTTTATTTCAAGGTCATATTAGAAAAAACTTCATTGTTCAACTTCTGAATATACTTTGACAGAAGGACTTCAAACTTTAAACAAAGAACAATAATAATACACTTAGGTGTACTATTGAATAATATTTGACCTTGACCTTCTTTTACTCAAGGTCAAATTAAGAAAAAAATATTAAAATTCTGTCTGGGTCATAACTTTAATACCCTTTGACATTAAGACTTCAAACTTGGAACATAGGTAGATGGTATTGAGAAGGAGTGCACACCACCAAAAGTTTTGACCTTGACGTATTTTGTTCTTCAAGGTCAAGCTTTTCATAAAAAATATTGTCCGGACCATAACACAAGACTCTTTTAACATACAGACTTTTAACTTGTATCATAGATAGATGGTATATAACCTAGTTGAACCTTACCAAAATTTTGACCTTGACCTAGAATTTTTATTTCGAGGTCATATGAGAAAAAACTTCATTGTTCAACTTCTGAATATACTTTGACAGAAGGACTTCAAACTTTAAACAAAGAACAATAATAATACACTTAGGTGTACTATTGAATAATGTTTGACCTTGACCTTCTTTTACTCAAGGTCAAATTAAGAAAAAAAATAATAAAATTTTGTCTGGGTCATAACCTTAATACCCTTTGACATTAAGACTTCAAACTTGGAACATAGGTAGATGGTATTGAGAAGGAGTGCACGCCACCAAAAGTTTTGACCTTGACCTATAATTTTTATTTTAAGGTCAAGCATTTCATCATTCATTCATTGTATCATAGATAGATTGTATATAACCTACTAAATAGAAATAAAACTTAATTTTATTTTACATCACATATGACACATATATCACATATGACATATATCACATATCCTCAAGTCTCTGGCCATGAAGAGCAAGAAAGAGGCGGGTCAGCTCAATATACCATCTACCGGTACATGTAACAAGATGTTTTTTTTTAAAAATTTCCCTCCTATCTTTTAAAACTGAAGGTCCATTTCAGGTTCTTTCCATTTTGTTACAAATACATAACAAAGGGGAGACATGTGTTTTTTGTTAAAAAACAATACCCACTAGTTTCTGTCTGTCCCAGGGGGTGGGTGGGGGATGGGAGGTTGTTTTAAATAAAAACATGTATACTAGCCACCTTGTTTAAGTTTATCTATAAAAACAAATAGTACACATAAAACCTATCTTGAAAATTAACATATATGGGGACATTATTTTCTTCTATCAGAATCATGCCCCTTTTCAATATCATAGGTCATGCACTCTATTATGATCTTTAATTATTACGCTAAATGATAATAATAATTGCCCTAAAATTATAGGTTCCATAGTCCTTTTTGAAAGATTTCAGGCAGGGAGGTAGTCGTCATTAATATTGTAATTTTTCTACTCCAGAATGAAACTGAATTAAATGCATATATGAGACTCCTCCTTAAGGCCCATTGGCCTCTTGTTAAAAAGTAAGGATTCGAAATTGGGACGAATGAAATGTAGAATCGTCATTAGCGGATAAGTGGATCAAAAACCACATTAGTAACAGTCATTTAAAATAAAATTGTTTATCCAAGTATATTACGCTAGACATTCACAATTTATATAGTTGGGTTTTAAAGATTTTTATTTCACATTATATTTTGTAAGTAGAAAGGTAATTTAGTCAATATACAATATTTTAATTTATGATGCGTCTTAGATAGATTCGGTTTACATCTTAAGATGTGTCTTAGAGAGGTCATAAGATGTGTCTTAAGATATATCCTAGGATGTCTTAAAATGGATCTAACGATATTTTCATGAATATGCCCCCCCCCCCCCCCCCCCATCTCTTTATGTACATGTTTATAACGTTAAGTTAACGTTGGTCCATTCAACTAACATGCAAAATCGCAAATTGATAAAATATGCAGTCAATCAGTATGTACAAATAAATCGCTAAATTGTATATTTATACTAAAATATTAAAGAAATATTTTTTGTGAAACTCTCGAGATTATATGTTCTCAACAATCCCTTTTTTATGTATTTGTCAGTTGATCATGCAAACTTAATGTTTTATGGTTTTGATTCATTTACAATTTAAACAAATGTATTGAAATATTAAAATATATTTAACTGATTCAGATAGAACCCCGGTTCTAGTGTTAACCTGATCTGTAAAATATTCAATTTTAAAGGTATATATGCCGTTTTAACGGCATTTTTGCGATCTTGAAAACCAGACACAAATTTTATCAGCATGACTAGATACATGAAAAAGAAGTTTTCAGAAAATTTCGTGATGTTTTGATAAGTATTAACAACGTACTTGTCATAATTTGTCTGAAGTTTGAGGTGGATTTGCGCATGTGCGCGGGAACAGTAATTTAGAATGAAGAACAAAGTATTACTGCAGGTTTATTTACAATTATTTGAATTCAAATAAAAAGGCTTTTGTGCTGTAAACAGAAAAATATCAGATATTGTCATCATTTTATGAGGATGGCTGCGTATTGGTGTAGATGACAATCGATGAGCGCTCTTTTGCAATTGACCATTATTTGCATAAATTGACAACATATTATTATAAAATAGAACGTCAAAATTACCCCATCTGGAGCCCTTCGACTCAAAACAAACCGGTATACAATTTATAGATTTTAAGTGTTAAGGTAATAGCTATTCAAGTTTTATCATATTCAGACAATGTATATCGTGCCATACTGGCATACACGTGAGCTTTTTTTTTCCCTTTAAGAGTACATGTAAATATCTTATTAAACAAAGAAAACACACCACTGCGTGACTCACCTGTCCTGCAAGAAGCCGGTAAGATTATAGTAAAACATGAAGTTCATGTGTCCATCGCTCAAAACGGTCTCCAATATAGATTCTCATTTTACAACGTTCTTTGTCAAACTGTTTCTTTTTTTCTTTTCTTTCCGAACGCGTTATATTATTATTCCACTGCCAACGGACTGACCACGGTTTCGCGTCGACATCTTGTGTACGTTCTAAAATTAGCTTATCACATCACATGCTATGAATATTTCAAAGTTGGGCGTTTATTGCAGGGTCGGTCAGTAAATAAATTTATGTTAATACCTTTTATTTACATTTAATTTAAACTGTATAATTTGCAGAAAGTTGATAACATTTGTAGCTTAATGGAAAAGGGAAACATTTATTTCCTTTAAAAATTTTATTTAAACGGCATATATACCTTTAAGAAAATAATTGTTTTTAGGGTGCAGTGAACATTGCAGGAATAATTCATGCGATGATAACCGTCACTGTATTCAGGGATGTAAATCAGGATACTGGGGAAAGACATGTGACACAGCCTGTAGTTTAAGTTGTGTCGAAAAGACATGTTCTCGTTCAAATGGAAGCTGTACTAAAGGATGTGAGCAAAGATACTGGGGAGACACCTGTATGTCGGAATGCCCTCCAAATTGTTACGAGCCGTCCTGTTCCCGAGATAATGGGCATTGTGCTGGCTGTAAATCAAATTGGGCAGGAGATCAGTGTAACAGTAAGCTTTAAGAATATATTACGTTTTGTGTCAATACTATTTCCTGTTTGAATTGCTAATAATTCATCCACCACATCCTAACAGTGATAGTTATTATTATGACCTTCATACTTTTTGAAAATTTGATTTAAATACTGAATATTTTTGTTAGAGATGTTACGATCTGGAAGTTTATATTTTATCGGCATACAAACACAAATGATATATGAATCTCAATCTTAGGGCATATGTTCGTTTAATGATGTAAAATTATTTAACGACCCTTAATTAAGGAATAAGGAATCATTATTTGAGTATTATGAGGTGATAATTTCGGTCGGGGCGTGATCAAATCCGATAAAGCCCGAAGGGCTTTATGATAGATTTGATCACGCCCCGACCGAAATTATCACCTCATAATATTCAAAGAATGATTCCTTTTTACTTAAATGTATATTTATATAATTTTCAGCAGTTGTACGATTAGATATTATAATTTTAATTATGCAAACCCGCTTGCGCCCCCAACAATACGTCATTTGAATCTGTTGTGCTGTGTAGTACAAAATCGATTCGTGGTGTTATCACAGACAGAGACACTGGAAAATGTTAATATTAAGAAATGTTACTTCCTTTAAGTATTAGGCCAAGATCATATTAAGGTGGAATAACACATCATCACAAAATGACTGACCTCTGATCGAAACGACATTTCGTTTTATTAAAGGATTTTATCGACGGCATCATGTAACTTACTCCATAGCCGAGCGGATAAAATGTCGGGCTTGTGATTCGTACATCCCGAGTTCGAATCTAACATTGGCTTTTGTTGTTACATGTACTTACTGAATTGATTTTTTTTTAGATATTCATTTTTTAACTGCAAATTTTTCGCTTTTTTGACATATGTACAGTTTATTTATCATTATATCTTTCACAATCAAATAATTAACTGTGTATTTGAGTGACTTTTTCCATGTGTGTTATTCCACCTTAAAAAGTATTACAACCTACATGCTAAATATATTGTAAATATTGTAAAATAATTTATCACGTTAATACAGATGATAGTAAACGTATCGTCTTCATTTACAATAATAGTCAAGTAAGCATTCAGTTATTTGTACTGCTCTTCACAGATTATCTTGAATATTCATTTTTATTCTAAATCATTCCATATTTTTTATAAAACTGCTGATAACGAGCATTTATACAACAAACGATATCATCGTAAATGTGCAAAATCTAAGAAATTTTCTAGGCTGTGCCTTGAACACAAACGGCTGATCAAATTTCGCTCATTAGAGCAACTATGTCAAAATTCAATTAAACCATATCTTCCCTTCAACATACATTTTCGTAATTATTGGAATATACTAGTATATGTGAAAGGGGGAGGGGGTGGAAATCCATAAATTCATATCGGAATGTGTTTTCCTCAGACATTACATATAACCTCAAATTCATATACTAGTAGGCTATGAAAAATATTAAAATGTTTGTAGCTACTTCTTATATAAGGCGGGGTTTGGACCATCGCTTTAAAGAATATCGAGGCCGATTTCGGACTTTGATTCGTGATACATAGTATTAGCTATATTGATATATTATATTTTTTTCTATTTTGGCACTTTTTTATTTTCAGAATGCGACTCCAAACATTATGGACCAAATTGTATTTCCGCATGCAATATAAATTGTACCGATAATGTTTGTAGCAACACTGGATACTGTACTGTGGGATGTAAGGTGGGAACCTATGGAAAAATGTGTCAGAAACAATGCAGTACATGCAAGGCAGCTTGTGACCGAACGTCTGGGGAATGTATTGGAGAATGTCCGACTGGCAAGTTTGGGGCCTATTGTAAAAAAGAGTGCAATCAACTGTGTACAAACGGATGCGTGAAGAGCAATGGCATCTGTAACAGATGTGATGATAAGAAATTTGGAGATTATTGCAACAAGACCTGTAGTTCTCAGTGCCTGTCTGCCTGTGATCAACAAAGTGGAAGCTGTATTAAGTGTATATCTGGACGGACGGGGACAGCATGTAATGGTAGATATTCAAAACATCTTTTGTTCCTAACTCTTGATTATGTAAAAGGAAAAAAAGTTGTTTTCGTTCGACATTGAAAATAAGTTGGGGTTCCCCGCTACTCATTGATAGACCATTCTCCTTTAATAATGACTATTTTGTTAATTAGTGTAATATTTCAATTGTCAGGATTATATTCATCATTTGCTAGTCACTGAGCTATGATTTAAGCCTAAAACACTAGCAGTATCTTTTCTACATTTAAACCCTCACATCCAACCCAACCTTCAATGAGTATGATTTCAGCACTATTTATTCTCTAACAAATATTCTGAGAAAAAAATGATCAACATTCCCTATTTAACCTAAAATAACAAGAATTTGTATTTGTACAGTGCCAATGAAAAGGTATGCTCCTACATACACAAAATTCACAAATCTTCAACAGCATTCTTTTTTCTTGAATTAAAAAAAACTGTCGTCACGGTACTGAAGAGTTAAGATATACGAATTTCCAGATTATTATGCAACAATATTGTTATCACGAGAGCAGAATATATTCAAGAAAATCAAAAGTAATTTTAATGATCAACAATTTTTAAGATGGAAGATGTGGCCTGAAAAATTACGTAAACATATATACTGAAACTTTGATATAAAATAAAAAAAAACATTACAAGTGAGTTTGATTAACGGAGTTATAAGAATGTTTCTTAACCAGAGGCCCTGACAGATGACGAGTTTCCGGTGACGTCAGTAGGAGCGGGGGTGGGGGGCCTCCTGTTTGTTGTTGTAGCTGTCCTCATCGTTGTCTTTGTGTTTATCAGGTAAGTTTATATTCTATACAATTATGTATAACTTTCTACAAAATATCATCCTGTATGTATAATTTTCATACTTCGAACTTAAAATATTTTTATTTACACATGTTCAAATTTTCATGTACAATGGATGATGCGACATTTCCAATACTATAGTTGATTAAGATTTGATTTTTAAAAAATGATTTTCTTAATGACGATAAAAATATTTCGAATGAAAACAACTGATATGTAGCAATAAAGCCTTCTTTCATGCTTGTCACTGTAGAAGAAAAAAACACAAAGAGTCAAAATCTGCCTCCTCTGTCCTATATCACAAGTCAGCTTTTGATCAAGGTAATGTCACGTTATAAGTTACAATTTTAAACGTTTTATGCTATAATATTCTTTTAGACCGGTTTTAGACAATCTCTTATTGTCTTGCATCCCATCCAATAAGTAAAATGTAGCTGATCAGTAGATCATTTGGCTTCTGGTTTATAATCGATTCAATCCACTCACTCTTAACCGAAGGAGAAAACTGTGAATTTTTATTTGGATCTCAGAAAATAATCACGGTTCCAAGCATTGATTTTTTTTCTTCCAAATTTTGATTATCTCCCACGTAGAACAATTGATCATCGTATTTCTCTGATTTGTATTCGTGAATCAAAGTGTCGGTGTAAATAAAATAAAAGTACGAAAAACGAACGCATTTCATTGTGTTTTGCTTTGTTTTGCAGATGAGAGTAAAGGATACACAAACTTAAGCAGCATCACTGTAGCTATTGAGGACCCAGATGAAGAACCTCAGATAGAGAAGCCTGAGGAGTGTGTATACTACAATAACCTCTCTGTAGCCAAAGACATCCCTGTGTCTGACCTCCTTAATATCATCACAACCAAACAGGCCAAGGAGAATGAAGGATTTCTGAAGGAATTCAAGGTTAATCCATTTCCCCCACCAACACACACAAGAATTTCTAAAAAGTTTACAACTCGAGAAACCTAAAGTAAAGCGAGTAAAACTGACTAAGACAAAAGCGTTTAAAAAAAGCCATATTCTTCCTCATATGTTAATAAGCTGACTACTCATTCTTCTAAGGTATCATCATTTAAACACAGACATTCCGATTATTTTGTTCTTAAAATGTTTTGCAGGTTTTATTTGTTTCTTAGTTAAGTGGTGGTTTTGTGTCAATTTCTTTGTTTTTCTTCATTCCTTTCATTGATTTTAATGTTCTGCGTATAGTTATTTCAGAAATAAATAACTATGATGGATTTTATAAAAAAAATTTACCATTTCATGTTTATATCAAATTATAATGCTTGTTTCTATATATGTTTATACTTAATGTTTGTATGTAGTTTGATATGTTGATATGCTATACTTACAGTCTCTTCCCTATGGTGAAAGATTCCCATGCGAAGTCGCTAAAAGCGCGGAAAATATACCCAAAAATAGATTCAAAACAACGTTCCCATGTAAGAATATTCTTTCTTTTTATTTAGGTCGATGAACGCATAAAATACATTGATAGACTTTCTTTCGTAATGATTATGCGATGTACAGAAGTTTGGTCCTTAGCAATAGACATACTTTTGGACGTTCGTTAAGTAAAACACTAAGTTAACATAAGATATCAATAGAACAATTCTTGCCAAAAGCTCAATTGAACGTAATATTTGATAACAGTTTGATATGTGGGTTACAGATGACCATTCCCGTGTTGTGTTGGAGTCCTCCAAGGAGTTTAACTCTGATTACATTAATGCTAACTATATAGAGGTATTGTATGATTTACTATACAAAATAATTACTTTTAACTAAGTTTGTTTAATTGTTTTGACTGATAAAAGTTTAATTATCTATTACAGAACATGGATGGAAAACGCGAATTTATTGCCAGCCAAGGTAAAATCTCTCTCTCTCTCTCTCTCTCTCTCTCTCTCTCTCTCTCTCTCTCTCTCTCTCTCTCTGTTCTAGGTTTTACACACTACCCACTGACTTTGTAGGACCGCGGGCTAACACAGTGGTCGACCATTGGAGGATGATCTGGCAGGAACACGTCAATTATATCGTAATGCTGACCAACCTCATAGAGGGTCCAAAGGTTAGAAACGTCACGTGTTTAAACACCTCACTTTAACAACTAAATGCCAAAATAGATTGTTTACATGTAATTGATAATTGTATGTTTAATACTCAAATATCATTGACAGAGTTATGAATTTCTGTCCCAAAAGGCCGTTTTATATAAGACAGAGTCGATGCGTTTAACGTGTTTATTTGTATGCCCATTGACTATCACAGTATGCTATCGTTTAGAATTTTATCAGGATCCGTAATTGCAAGGAAGACTTTTAGATGTGTAATGCTTCTCTACATTGTCATTTTTATACGTAATAGATAAAATGTCAACGATACTGGCCAGAGGTCGGCGAAGAGATGAACGTCGATCCTTTCTCTTTAACTTTGCTAGACGAAAAAGTGTATGCCTTCTTCGTCGTTAGAAAAATGGCGGTACGGAAAAATAAGGTACTATAAAGCATTTATTTTGTACCATTACACATCTTATTAATTGTACAATTGTGATTATGGTAGCTTAAAAGGAGGTAATTAATATTACAATATCAAGGTCACCGGGTCAAGGACAATCGTGCAGTTTCACTACACCCGCTGGCCGGATCACGGAACCCCGGACCCCCTGAACTTGGTCGACTTCCTAAGACATTTCCGACACAAAATCAAACCGTCCCATCACCCCATCCTCGTACACTGCAGGTATTGCACAAATACCACAAGATATACTTATATAAGGTTTTGACGGTGTTTCTAAAAAGTACCTAAAATTTAAAGGAATGACTCAATTTTTTTTAAAAAACCTAGTATTTTATTTCAGTGCAGGGATAGGAAGAACTGGCACATTTATTGCTCTAGACGTTTTGTCCAAATACGGAAAGATCAAGGGTAAAATCAATGTCATTGAGTATGTCAAGGCCATGCGAAAGGACAGGATGACAATGATACAGAACGTCGTAAGTGTTGCTTAGTTGTATGCTGTTACGTTGTGTTATAACGAAAGACGGATGAGTGGACAGGAGCGAGAACACTATTATAATTGAGTCTTATATCGAAGGGGTGGAATGACCCCCTGATATGAGAGATAACTTCTGTAGAAAATAATCTCACCTCGTTTCTGTTAACTCACAATTATTACAGGCATTTAGCATCGGGGGGGGGGGGGGGGGGGGGGGGGGGGGCAATGCTAGGTTGCCCAATTTATTTTGAAATGCGACATTTATTTAAATTCACATATAGAGAAGGGAATTTTTCACCAGCTCATCCCCCACTTTTGGCAAGGGGGGGGGGGGGGGGACAAAAAAAATTGTAGAGAACTTTAAAAATTACAGTTAACTATAGACTAGAATCAACTTTTTAATTATGAAGCAATAACAATTGCCACCCTCCCACATGGATTAGTATATTTTTTCAAATACATATTTCTAGTACTGTACATGATCAAAATGTTTTTGATATTTAGGTCAGAGGTGGAAAAAATTAAGTTTTCTCTTTATATACATAGTTCAGAGAGGTAAATGTACTGCAATTTGATAAAAAAAAAAAAAAAAAAACCATGACTTAGACAATTGCAAACTCTAGACTTAGTTTGCATCATTTTAAACTAAAGGTTTTTCAATTCTGAGAGAGCAGTTATAGGAAAACAAAATTTTTAAAAAAACCCAACAATATCTTATTTAATCAAGACTAGCTTAATATCCCTATATTACGATCATACCAATTACTAGAAATTTCAAATTACACAAGCATTCATTAGCATCCGTTTTTAGTGTTATAACAACATGTTCTGGTTTACATTTTTAGCATTTCTAAAACATGGATCCATTTTAAAATTATCTTATCCAATTAAATTTAAAATCAAAAACTTTTTCTCTTTAGAAAATTTAGAAACTATGGCAATTTATCATGCACTGTATGTAAAACCTTTAATATTTTATGATAAAGAAATATAACTCTTGCTGATGAAAGCGATTTTTGTAACAAACCTAGATACAACAAAGTGCTATTCTGAATGAAAAAGCGCCGCTTTTGTTTTCCTATATGAACTGACAATGTATATAACTAAATATTTTTTCATATTCATTCATATTTTTAATTTTATGCTGTAAAATTTTGCTTTCTCTCTTCACTATGTCAATTTTTCTTCAGATCATGATAAGATATTCTACATTTTTGAATCAATTTTTGAAATATGTAGCAGCGGTTCATCACTTCAACTTTGTTTCATTTGAATCTTTTCATATTAACTTTGATGAAAATCCATGTAAAATATTTAAAAAAAAAAAAACATATAGTAAATTTAATAGCAGAGGGACATTCCACCTTAAAAGGAGACAAAAGGTATAATTATACCTCTACTTATTTTTCACTATATAAAAGTAATTCGATATATTTCGCTGATTCCCTATAAATCGCAGTAAACAGACTGATTCCTTGCAAAACCGACTGATTCCCTGCAAAAAGGTGCAATAGTTCGATGAACTGATACACACCTATTCGGAACACTTACTAATTTCTGTTAACCAAAGGAAAAGTTCCGAAACATTCCGAATAAAATCATGAATATTCATAACAATATGATTTATTTCTAGTTGCAACGTCCTTTTTGATTGGCTGTACTTATTCATCATTATCGTAAAATATAACTTGCCTACGTCACAATACGACACGCGTGCAATTTAATTTTACCTATTTTGACGTTATAACTTGTTGAATACACGAAGAATTATATTGATTTGAACTTTTTTTGATTGATTGTTTGTATCGGTATAATAAAACAGTTTAAGTATACCACTGAGGGAGTCAGCAAGATTCCAGTTCCCCTCAAGCAAGCCTATTTCCCTCCGCTTCGCCTCGGGAAATAGACTTGCTCTCGAGGAACTGGAATCTTGTTGACTCCGTCAATGGTACCGGTATACTTTATTTGTATAATGATAAGGCAATAAATACTTAAGAAATAAAGTACGAGTTTTCGTGAATGTTGCAGAATAACCTCCGAGGTCGAGAAATGTTGTTTTGAAATATAAAAGCCGAGGCGTTAGCCGAGGCTTTAATATTTCAAACAACATTTCGAGACCGAGGAGGTTATCCTGCATCATTCACGATAACAAGAAATTTATTTCTATTCTACTAACAGCCCAGTATTTCTACAGATCGTTTTTCCCACAGAGAGACGATCTAGGTCATTTTGACGGCTGTTCCGTGTAACCCCAACGGTTTTGTTAGTAATGTTTACATGTGTATCGATCAAAGGAATCACATGCAGACGACAGTATTTTTCTTTGGATTTTTAATACTCTTCACTTATTTATAAAATATCTTTGAATCATATTCCTAATATTTTAAGGGCAATTTAACACGATTATTTCTACTACACGTTATATATTTTATGTAAAAACACGCAGTGAAACTGTTTTAGGGAGGTCCTGGGAACAGCCGCATTGATCTCCTTAAAAATAAACATTTGAGGCAATACATATCATTTTGACTGGAACTAACACGTGAAATTGACATGGTTTTAAAACCTTCTACGGTTTGAAGTTGTACTTTCATGATCAGTGCGAGACATATAGGTATTTCTGATCTGATAATTTACTGATGACGTTCGTGGTATATTGGACAATAATGTCCGCGGCATCTCTTTGATCTCGGCAATAACTGTAGTAGAATTACACATTTAAAACGGAAGAACTTTTTGGAGTTCAGTTTAGTGATGATGAATAATTTTACTATCAGGTACTTGTGTGTTACATGTTATGTATGCTAGTCATTTTCTGTATAGGACCAGTACGTATTCCTGTACAATGCCCTGTACGAATTCTTTAGAAGATCTGGACACTTTGTCAGAAAGGATGATTTTCTGTCGGAGTTTGCAAACTTGAATGAAGCAGAAACAAAGAAGCAACTTTCAGATGAATTCAACGTAAGTCAGTAGACAAACACCATTATATTGTCACCTGTCCAACATACGGTCACATATATCATTATGAGATAAAATAACTGGTTGACACAGAAACCTTTCTGTATTAAATTTGCTGCCTAATCAAAGTATGGATGAACAGAAGAATGGGACAAATTACATATGAATAATGTATTTCTTTTCCTTGAACAGGAACTCATCAGTTTGAAAACAAAATATGAGGCCAAAGATTACAAGTCAGGCAAGAAACACCAGAAACTGAATGCCTCAAAGTCCGTACTTCCAGGTATTGTTCCCAAGTGGTATAATGCTAGCTTTGTGTAGTTTAATTAACAAAGAATATTAGAATATAAACATGATACACAAAAAGTTCTAAACAAAAGTAATACAGCTATGCAGTTTACAATGAAGGACCTTCACTACTCCAGCTGATGTAAATTAAAACAATGTTTAGCATAACTTGTAAACAAAGCATTCTGATCATAATTACTAATTAGATTATAATAGGATAAAGTATCGACATTTGACATCTTGTGTTAATGCATTTTCCAAAAATCAAGTAAGCAAAGTCAATTTTAATTAATCAGTCTTCAATGTATTTGAGGCCTTTTCCATGGTAAAAAACAGTTACATTTATACCCAGCGTTTGAAATTTTACATACACAAAGTAAACTTATATACACTGTACGATACAATTTTCTCAAAGTCAAAACACATGTTCAAAGCCATATTACAAGTATAGTACATGTATTTATTACATCTTTCTTTCTTTTTGATTTATAATTATTCTTTTCTTTTTCTTTCCTGTGTCATGACACTTCTATCATTTCTGCTTTTTGATAATTACCCACTTTTCTTTCATCTTTTTCATGATAAAAATCAAACCTTGTTCATCTCTGTAAATAATAACTGATTGTTATGTTCTATCACCAGTGGAGAAGTATCTTGTGTATCTGACGTCTAACATAGCCGGCAGAGAGACTTACTACAACGCCGTCAATGTGTCGGTGAGTTAAAAGCTTAGTCTTCTCAGTAATATTTGTATGTCTGTCGAGAATTAATATATCTATTTGAAGTATGTAAGTGTTTTGAACACAATATGTATGTATATTTGGAATGTGTATGTCTATTTGGAATCTGTATATTATTGGACACATTTTGTATGCCTAATGGACGAATCTGTATGTACATTGGGCAAAATATCTATTGGGTGCACTCTGTATGTCTATTTGGTACAACGTGTGTGTCTGTTTGTATAATCTGTATGTATATGACAATAATTTGTATATGCATGTAAGATACAATCTGTATGTCTGTTGGGTACAATGTGTATGTTGCTGGGTACAGTTAGTATGTCAGCTGGGTAAAATCTGTATGTTGGCTGAATACAATCTGTACAGTGGTAACAACGTTATTGTTGACAAACTACACGCACGATCCTGATACACGCACGAACACGCACAATACTCGAACCATTCCGCACGATACACGCACGATCACTAACGTACTGAACTTTCACTATACCCGAACGATAACGATTAAAAACGTTCACGCACGATTCTTCCCCTTTCTTCACGCAAATTTCAAAATAATTTTTAAGAGTGGAAATAAGAAAACAGAGGGAATAATAAATGTATATATCTAATAGTAAATGTAAGGTTTTGTTGCTTAATTTAACTGTCTGTATACTTGATAAAGTCGGCAACTTTAATTTCCTCAAACTCAATATGCACAGTTCTTCATACAAATATTAATATATTTATTTATTTTTTTTTTACATCTAGTCGCAGTTCACATTGGACACTTGTTAATATCCCGTAAAATGTTAAATGATCGATATTGTAATTTTCGTTATGGGTTGTAGTCGGCGCGTCTTTTAACCACAATGAACCGCAATGAACCACAGTGAACCACAATGATACCACAATGAACCACAATGAACTTAATTAAGGTGATAAATGTTATTCAAAAGGTATAAAATTTAATTAAAGTTTAATTTAAGTTCAGACGCGACCTAGCATCCATTATTTTCAACTTTTTCCTATCTCCGCAATGTGAAGAATTCCATTTCTGTAATTCCAAATTTACATTTTCATGTTATTTGATATTTTTTATATGAATATATAGTTTCAGTTGAAAATGTATACTACTACATTATCAATAAGCATTCAATTGCATTTTGCATGCTATTAAAAGACAAAATCAAAATATCTTACTCCAAAAAACGGCCTGCTAATTTGCACTCTGAATTTTTTGGCATTAACAAGTTTAAATGCAAATAAAGAAGAAATGTTATATCAAGGAAAATTATCTAAAACTGAGTAACGTCGCGTATGTCCATGATATATCTCAAAAAATTCTGACGGCATGTTATATTACAGAATTAATGCATTTTCAATTATGTATATGTATGTTCAGGTACACAGATCATATTTCATTCATTCAGAATTCAATTATTTCAGTACATGTAACGCTTAGATGGTGGTATATTATAAATATGTAAAGCATGAATTAAAAAAAATTATCTATATACATGTATACGGTAAATATAAATATATCAGGTAAATATTATTATTTAATTAAAGCTGAATATAATTAGCTAAGTTGTCGTATTGTTTAATTTTTAAAGAAATCAGTCACTTTACATGACATTTGAAAATGTTTGATTAACTGGTTAAATAAGATAATTTTACAATTTACAATCAACTCTCAATAGTTCCAATGTCCATAGACTCTTGATCAGAAAAGGGAATAAAAGCATTGTACGAAATTTTAAAAAAGTGTCATCTAGATTTTGTTTGATAACTAAAGATTGTACCATCCATTATTTTAAATGGTTCTGAACTATGGGAATTTTCAAATAACGCTATCAAAGCGAGAGTTGTACTGAAATTTGTAAACCTCTTCTTCATCTTAAACAATTCACTCCAGAGTTTATGGTATAAGGTGAACTTCAGGCACTTAGCATGGGGGGGGGGGGGGGTAGTACATGGGGCCTGCCCCCCCCCCCACTCTTTTCCTCGCATCAAACATATACTTATATTTACATATAAAAAAGTGAATTAACAGGGCAATGCCCCGCCCCCTACTTTTTTGGGAGTGTGTAAAAAATTGAATCGTAAGGAAGGAAATTAACAGCACCCCCCCCCCACCCACCACCCACGGATTATATTGATTAACTGTGTATTGTTGATAGTATACACACCGACAGTAGCTCTCGTGTATACAGGGCCAGTTAAATGACAGCAGGTGTAATAAAGCCTCCCAATATGTATTAGGGGTATCCAAAACTGGAGAGGTGAAGGGATATACAATACACCTTGTTGTTAATTGGGAATCTCTCTCTCTCTCTCTCTCTCTCTCTCTCTCTCTCTCTCTGTTAAACTGAAGTTACCACTGTACTTTGTAAATAACGACAGAATACTTCCTCTTATTACAGTTTATATACACACATACAGACACAGATTGCTGAAATTTGAAACTTGAAAAATACAGCAAACCTGGGTTTTTTTTCATTTCCGTATTCAGATGGATAGTACAGTCATATCTGTGAGGTATTCCTATAACTTGAA
Organism: Magallana nippona; assembly: GCA_033439105.1. Lineage (NCBI taxonomy): Eukaryota > Metazoa > Mollusca > Bivalvia > Ostreida > Ostreidae > Magallana > Magallana nippona. The sequence continues at coordinate 31,087,831 of CM065917.1, read as the reverse complement.
TGTGTTGTCCTTATATTATAGAAACTTAAATACTCGTTATCACTATATAAGGAAACACTCAATAGTTTGTTAGATAGTCAGATGGATGTAACTATACTGAATTTTGTCATCCACTGCGTTCTTTGTCACCATCCTATCCACCCCTTCCTCCCGAGAATACACATGGCACCATATATCGTTCAATACACGGCTTGGGAGAGGGTTAATTGCTTTTCGGTGAAATTGTTGGGCGAGTACAGGAGGAACTTCGGATAGCTTGACCTTTTGTCAACTATAGCCCCCATCCAATACACTTTCCCCCTCCCCATTCCAAACAACATCGCCTCTTCTAAATTCTCAAATACATGCATCAAGTACCGGAAAATGATGTCAATTGGTCACAATCGAAATGTACCTATTTATCGATGATAATCAAACTTTAATTCTAAAAATATATTAACCTTAATTTTAAGATTTAAAGCTGCATTTTCAAAGATACGAATCTTTATTTAAGGATTTCATATAGAAACGGGTTGATGGAATAATATTTACAGAGAGGTGCTGGACTAGTGCACTTTTCTGTGTGAAGAATAGCATCACATCATAGAGAGTAGATTTTTTTTTCAAACTGAAGAAAAATGTTTTTATTCAAAACCTCTATCATTCATGAAATAAACGAGCTGATCATTTGTACCGACAGCGAAGATCGTAATAAACTTTAGCAAAAATAACTAGAAACGGGGTGATATTTTATCTATATTCGGGTTTTTGCACGTTTACCACTATTTTAATTGTAGTTTAGGAATTATAATATTTGAGGAATTTTCATGCTATAATATTTGCGGAATATTTAAAATATTTCCGGAACAGCACCACATTTTTTTGAAAACGTTATAATTTTATGTGGATATACGTTGTGCGCTGGTCAATGTAGAAATGCTAAAACGTTCCAATTTAAGAACGTCTGCTTTTCCTGAGCCAAACCTCACTAATGCAAGTGCGTTTATCTATAAATAAGAATTCTGTACATGTCGCTATAATTTCTATAACTCACAATTAGAAAATTAGTTCAATAATCAGACGATCATAGAAAACGATATTCCATGTTAGATTAACGATAACCAAAACAACATATTAATATATGTAAGATCTCTCATGATATTTGTAATAGAATAAAGTTTTTAGCCAACGACCTCTAATCACATCTTTAATCTCATTTCAATGGACGTTTCCGATTGAAAAAGAAATCATAGCTCGTCTGTCAGTCCTACTTTAAAAAGAAAACAAAAAAAAATGACTTTAAATTGCTAAAATTCGTTAAGTCAAATTCAGTTTCGACTCTGGTTTGAAATCATTTTGTATATCACACGGTCTCGTGACATTTAAAAAAATCAATTATTTATTCAAGATAACAAGAAGAATCGTCATTAAATCATGTTTCGTAGCAAATTAAATCATAAATAATACAGTTTATATTTATCTATAAGTATAGAATGGCAACTTTGAATTTGCCAACAATGTGAATGTAAATTAGTAAACATGTACATCGTCAATTGCCTGTAAATTGTATATATGACACTTTAAGGTAGGTCCCTACTCAGGATTTTTGTGGTTAAAGTAAGGTTTCTTTTCATTAATCAAGTAGAATAATACCTTATGTAATAAAAAAGCCCCAAAAATACATGTCTTAACTATTTACTTTTATCACTAGAGTCTCTAGAAGATGCATACCCCCTTCTTCGATCACATGATTTCAACCAAAATCATTATTTGGCTCATATTATAAAAATATCAAAGCAAAACAAAGTTTCAAATGTTTTAATTTATCATTAAATATGTAAGAAAGTAATAACAAGTGTGATTATCATCATTTGATTGATTTAAATGAAATTTTATAATGAAATGTTACAAAAATGCTATTTCAAAATTTTTACATAATTTCACATTTTTTAACTTATCTTAAAAATTCTATGGTTAAACACCATTTTTTAAACTTTAAAATATTAGATTTATGTCTACTGCAACTAAAAAGCAAAAAAAATATAGTACTTCACATGCTTCTTTTTTTTCTACGACCTTTAGAACACATATACCCCCTTATCAAATGCAGCTAAAAAAAGTGTCACAAACACAATTTAACATTACATCAGAAAACAGCACATTTATTTCATTCGTTTGCTTTGATTAACACTAAAAGACTTCTTTCAAAACTACATGTATTGAGTACAAATTAATTTTTTGGATAAACAGTACCTTTCCTCTGCATATATAAACACAAACGTACTAAAATCTCAGTACAAAAATTCACGATTTCCAACTATTAGACTCATTGAAGATCAAAACCTTTATATACTGGTAGACATTATTTACACTTGACTGCTTCTATCAAATTCAGAATTACCAATTAAACAAGACATAAAAATAATTATATTATCTATAATGATCATTGTACATGTACATGTATAATGCAGTACAGTGTACTGTTCTTCAAAATTACAAGATGTAGATATACCAGTACTGAAGATCATATAGCCTGTTTACATGTATATACATTTACAAAGAATTCAAAAATTCTACAATTTTGTCAATAACATTTTTTGACTTAGAAATACGTGCCCTCTTGGAGTCTGATACTGACTCACTGAAAACATTGCGAATGCCATTATGGGGGTCTCGTGTATGAATAAGTTTCAACTTATTCAAACTGAGTGAACATGAAACAAGTCTCTGGCATATAACAGATGAAATAACTTTCTTGTGAACAAGTGGTTCAAGTGATGATTTATCACTGTAGTAAGCCAAGCTAAAAACATCAGTATCTCCACAATGTACGGCTAACTTTTTTTCATAAAGAAGCCTCAAACTAGTAACGTCAGACATTGCATTGTGTGCATCATAATCTATGCCAATAAAGGTTTTTACTAGTGTTTCTTGCTTAAAATTGGCTACACTTGACTTTTCAAACACTTTCTTTGATAGTTTGTATGTGTCAATAAAACCGGAAACCTCATTCTTAAAACTGTTTACAAGATTATATTTTTGTAAATTGTGTATCAAAATTGGAACATCAAAGTTTTGAATGTTATGTCCAATCAAAAATGGTTTGGAGGATGATGCAAGGAACATGACAAACTGCTTTAGTCCTTCATCAGCACTAACCGACACCAAAGGCTGCCCAAGCCGCTTCAGAATGCCATTCTCATATGTAAGTCCTGTTACCTTGGATGCACCCTCACTGATTCTACCGTTTGGCTTCAAATGGATGTTGAGCGACTTTTCCCCACAAACAGCAGCAATCTGCACAATATCTGAGGTTCGCTCTAAAATGAAAGTGAAAGAAATGAACTTTGTGTGAATTCAGTGTTCCAATATTATAAAAGACATAAAAAGTTAGACTATGAGTAGAAAAAGTAATTTCAAACTAACACTTCACATCATTTTAATGGGTTTAATAACACCTACGGAATCCTGTTGTTTCCAAGTCAAAGTACATCAAAGAACTGCTCTCAGGTGATGGCTTTAATGGTACAATGGTGATATCCTCCAAATCAGCAGCATCATCATCCATGCCTATTTTGGACCTGTATGTATCACCTGTAAAATAATTTGAGGATAATCACTCAGAAATGGCATTGTGAACATTTTCATTTTATTCACAGCTTATCCAATAATAAGCAGTAATACTATATGTTTAACATACCCTCTAAAACTGACTGAGAAGCATCTTTTGAAAGTCTTTCTGCCTTAAGCTCCAAGCGTCTTCTTTTCATGGATTGCTGGCTCTGTTGTAAGCGCTTCCGTTTCAACTTGTTGGCTAATCTGACTGTGTGCTTTGTTGTGAAGAGTCCCGGTGAGAGAGCCAACTTCTTATTGAGCTGTTTGAAGAAAGTATATTTATTTACAAATCATCACATACACATTATTTTGATAGATGCAAATATATGTATCAATCAAATTAGCAGTGTTAGTCAAACTGAAAAAAGAAATTATCAGGAATGCAAAGAAAATATGGAAAAACATATCAACATAAATATGCAAATAAAAATGTTTAATAAAACAACGTAAATGTTAAAAAAAGTAACAATAATAAAAAGAATTCAACTTCAACTACAAACATGTTTCTACCTCTGTTACATAACTATAACCATCATTCTTTTGGCACACAGTTGCCGAAACACGTGAGTGCAAGCTCTCTGAGCCTCCGAAATACCTGTATTATGAATTATGATACTGCATGCACATCGTACCCAAGCAACTTTTCAAGTCAGCTTTTAGAATTGGATATTCAGAAATCTCAAGAATATTAATAGTTAGACTTGTTCACTAAGTAAATAAAAACTGATAAAGTTTACTTACAACCGCTTTGGTGCTTTACTGGAGACCATTAAGTTGAAATTCTCATTTAGCTGTGAGGATCCTATGTGTGAGAGTTCAGTGGCTTTCTTTGAATACTTCTCAAACAGGTCCTCTAAAGCAGTACGGAGAACAGTTACAGGACAAAGGTTTACCATATGGCAAGTGTTTGGGTTTGTAACCTGTTTTTTGACTCTTGCACCATTGACCACAAGACTGGTGCTCTCCTATAAAAAATACATATATTGTAGAATTGTTAAGAATTCTTATGAAAGAAATTAATCAATGTATAAAAGTTACATTTGTAGTAAAATTCTCTAACCATATAAGTGTGGAACAATATTTCTAAGATCAGTCTCAAGCTGAGAAGGGTTGTCCTTATTCTGCTGAATGCAGTACATGAAGCATCGTTCCATGTGCCCCCTGACTTTAACATTTCTTAAAACTTTGTGGGCACTACTTAGCTCCACCAAAGCACCAGTGAATCCCTTCTTAGTGTGATTACTATCGGAACGTTTGGATATGTTTGGATTGACTTGAGCCTTTACTCTGGCAATTGTTGTAGAGTCATTATCCATTATCAAAGTATCTACCTAAAAAGAGATGCAATATGCCCTACACATGAAGAAAAATGTTAATAAAACTGTAAAATAAAATTCTCTGTTTTCATTATGTTTATTTTATGTCTGCTTTTAATAAATTGATAGTAATATTTTGTTTTAAGTTGTTTTCAAATTCAAAAATACATTTGCAATTACCTTTCCCCCTGACGTCTCTACCTTCTCGAGCATCTCACATGCCATGGCCGGCTCCATTGCCTTCGCTGATCCGGTCCAATTTTTACAGCACTGATGTACACGGGGAGCATTACCTTTGGATTTGGCAGCAGCACATATCCTGCATTTTTTTCCTTTTACAGAGAAACTTATGATTTTCTTTGATTTTTCTCCAAACAGAGATGCATGCCCTACACATGAAACAAACATAGGCAATGTACATCACACACAAGAACACTTTGAACAAGATAAACGTTATTGTATTTATATACCATAAATTATATTATAAATTTGCCCTTGTATGTCTGGGCGCCAAACATCGTTGTGATTGTACATTACCGGAAATGGCGAGCGCAATGAAAAATTAGAATCAAAAACGGTAAATCCGAACAAATATCGTTTTCGATTTTAAAGCTTATCATATCCGCTAAATTGATGATGCGTCTGAGTAGGGACCTACCTTAAGGTAGTTATACCAAATATATAATGAATGTATTCACTTAAAATCAGTTCATTGTGGTTCATTGTGGTATCATTGTGGTTCATTGCGGTTCATTGTGGTTAAAAGACGCGCCCATATAACAGAAAGAAATTCATCGGGCGCGATATTCGCAAAATTATCATAATCTTGACCTTGGATGGAAATCGTGTTTATTAATTCAATGGAAATTTTAAGTCCCTGTGTTGCAACAAACATGTCTTCAAATGCAAGATGGATAATGAGTCTGACTAAAATGGGTAGCGAAACCTGGGCCGGGTCGGGATTTTCGAAACCGAAAACCGGGTTTTGCTGATTTCTTTAAAAATACTCTTTTGTTCTGTACGAAATTTGCATGATTACTTTATTACATCATATTTTGTATTCGCTGAGATTTTTATCATCAAACAATACGTTTTCCAGTAATTATTACTGATTGTCAATATTCAGGTGTCTAAAATGGGTAGCAAGCCCGGGTTACTCATTTTGGTGTTGTATGGCTAATTGCACTGATTAAATTGAAAAGCTGTGTGTTTTATCGTTGCTATTCAAGTTTTAGAACCTAAATATTACCACAATTACGACATTAAATATCAATAATTAAAATTATGACCCAAATTTTATAAACCCGGGACGGAACAAAACCGGACACGTTTACCCGGGACAAATTTATAATTTCCGAATTAATGTACTTATTTGTCATCGTTCATTCGTACCTGTAAACTGTTAAACCCATATCAGATCAAATTAATATTCTGGTTTAAAAAAAAAACATTTATCATTAAACAGTATATATATATATATAACTATGTATAAAACATTAACTTGTAATCATTAAAAATTATATCAGATTACCGGTATCGATTCTATGTTTCCTTTGCGATGAATTGGAAATCCACAAACATACGATATCCATATCTGCAGGGACGTATTTACTAGTATACGTCCCTGATATCTGGATATCGTTTTTGTGCATCTTATTTTAGCATACCTCCCAAAGTATAATCCGTGAAAATCTTAAAAGTGTCAGCGGCTGTACATCACACGATCGGGTATCTGTAGATTTAGACACTATGTTTTTTAAAGACCTTGGGAAAACTTTCATTCAACATCAAAATAATTTTGCATATGGATTCACTTTCTTCTTCATAGAAGCCGGACGATAAGCAAACTTTCATAATTAAACTAATTGTTACTAATGATTTGAATTGGAGCATATTCCGATTACAAGGCTGTATATTGTTGCTGTGCAAACATGCCATTATTAGTTAGTACATGTGTAATTACTATTGGAACCTGAATACCAAGCTAGCGGAGTACATTTTATTCTTTCCATCTCATTGAAAATTCAATATGAATTTCGAAAAATTTAATTATTAGTTCTTGCTTGTTATCGCGATTTCTGTGTGCATGTGTAGATGAATGACTACAAATATTTCCTGCTCGTTGCTATTTCGGAAATATAATGCTTGTCCCGGGTAAATGTCCGGTTTTGTTCCGACCCAGGTTTATAAAATGCGGTCATAATTGTAATTATTGATATTTATTGTCGTAATTGTGATAATATTCATGTTCTTAAAATTAAAAAGCAACGACAAAACACAAAGTTTTCTAATTTAATCAATGCAATTAATTATAAACCACCAAAATGAGTAACCCGGGCTTGCTACCCATTTTAGACACCTGGATATTGACAATCGGTAATAATTACTGGAAAACATATTGTTTTATGATAAAAAAATCTCAGCAAATACAAAATATGATATAATAAAGTATTCCTGCTTTCGTTCAGAAAAAGAGTATTTTTTAAGAAATCAGCAAAACCCGGTTTTCAGTTTCGAAAATCCCGGCCCGGCCCGGGTTTCGCTACCCATTTTAGTCACACTCATGGATAATATTCCAAAGTAAGGCTTTTTTTGGGTGGAACACTGTCAGTGTGAATTATGATTTTGTTCTCGTAAGCATGGTCAGTGACGATTAACGTTAGGCCTTTACATGTAGTCTTTCCTTGTACAGCATGTACAGTATCGGACTTATTTCTCAACCACAACAACAGAAATGTTCCACGACCTACTGACCAACACCATTCTCACTTAGAACCCTCTCTCCCACTCAATCAGTATACAATTGGGATCAATCATGAAAGCAAAGTTTTAAAATATACATAAGCTTAACATTAATAACACAAGAAAAAAAAAATATGTTTACATGTTTATGTGGTTTTTTTTGTAATCAGCTGTCAGAAATGAGTACCCCCTTGCAAAATTTTATGATGAAATTTTGCAGAAAGTCTGGGTTTTTTTAAAAATAATTTTATAAACTAGAGTTAAAACATTTGTTAAGCCACATTACATTATATTATTTTTGTGCAAATTGAATGCTTTGTTAGCCTACCATATTAGAATAAAATACAATAATATTAAATTAGATGCAGGTGTCAATTTTGGTAATTTTAAACTATTTTTATGCACTCAAACCTAAATTAATGATATTTCTTCTAAAGAATTACATCTTAGAAATAATTGGTAAGCTAAAAATTATGTTTCTGGATAACTTTTCACACTATAAGCTCTATAGCAAGTTGACCCTGAAGAAAAAAAAATGTAAAATCACATTTTGTCATCATGATTTACAGTCAAGTTGTACAAAAACCAACTCGTATGCAGGTCAACTTGTATACAAAAATTCCCGTATAAAAAACCAAAAGTCAACTCGTATACAAATAAAGACAAATTATCTGTTGTAAATATATTTATATATTTATAATTATATATTTAATATTTGACAAAAATGGTATTTGATTATGCTTATGATGCAAAATGATGATATAATGTTTTAAGCAGCAATCATAGAAAGCTTCATAATGAAAAGCATATTTTTTTTTTTTTACACATAAATGCATATAATATTATTAACAGTATATGTCGACAGGAAACACACAATTAAGTGCTGTACCATGTTGAAAGAAGTTTTGGAAATGGCATATAAAAGCGGAAAGTTGGAGATATTTTTTTTTCAAACAATCTAATTAAGAGTATATTAATTAGCCTTTGAGAGGTCATCGGTTTATAGAACCAAGAAACGCGCCGTGCTTGTTGTTTTAGCAATTAATGTTGCACAATGTGTAGAAATAATTGCAGAATAATGATAATAATTGGATGAGCCCAATTAAATATCATAAAAAAAATTTGCAATTTCACATCTTAACCCAGTTTAATTTTTTGTTATCAGAATTGATAAATATCGTTTTATATTTCATGTATACAAGTTGACTTTCATTTTTTGTATATAACATTTTGTAATGGTATACATAAAATTATTGTATACGAGCTGACTTTCGATTTGTATACAAGCTGACTTTTGATTTGTATACGAGTTGACCTGTATACAAGTTGGTCTTTGTACAACTTGACTGGACTCCGTTATCATGGTTATAGTAAAAAATTTCTAGGGTCTGTCAAAATTTTTTCACTCTTTTAAACATTATTTTAGTTGATATACCAATTAAATAGCTTCGGTCCCAAAAATTTAACTGGTTTAAGGAAAAGGGGAGCACTCACCTGGTTGTCAATCAAAACAAAAACAAATAAAGTACATTTGTAATCATGGACCTACTCATAATTATGTTTGGTAACTCTGTATCAGGGATCAGTGTGATGTCAGCCATGCGCAGATCCAGAAAATTTTTCCAAGGGGGATCCGACGGTTATTTGAGTTTGCCGGGGGGGGGGGCATATTTTTGGTAATTTTATTATGTAATTTAAAGAAATTGAATTAAGCAGGGCGGGGGGGGGGGGTGGACCCCCTGATCCCCCCTCTTGATCTGCGCATGCCAGCAATTTACAATAATCCAATTGCTTACATCTTATTTAGAATATATATATTATGAAATTGTAAATCATACATGAACAAAAAGGTAAGGGTCATAAACACGATATGAATATACTAATCAAATGATACACTTTAATGACTATTCAGACATTAGAAATGATTTAATGTGGTATTGGGCATCTGTCGAAATTAATGTGGATTATAATGAAATTACTTTTACCGGTTTAGAATTTTCAAATTTTAAAACATTTAACCAAAAATTACATTGTAATTAAAATTTTCGGAAAAATAAAAATTTTAAAATCCCCTGGCACTGGATGAAAAATCCAGTTTCAGCAAAACTAAAACTATATGGAAACCTTGCTGAAACTTGAAGCTGAAGTTTCCTGTATAGTTTCCGCAATGCGGAAACCATTATATCGATTCAGCAAGTATCCTTTAGGTTTCAGTCAGCAGAAACTTTAGTCTAAGATTCCTAATGGTTTCCGCAATGCGGAAACCAAAATTGAAATGTATGAAAAGTGGTGTAAATAATTATGGAATTATCAATCAGTTTCAGCACATTTCTGCTAGGTTTCAGGATGCTGAAACTTTAAGTTAGGATTCCAAATAGTTTACGCACAGCTGAAACCATTGAAACCATTACTAAAAATTATTTGAGTTTTGATAGTTATATCAATAATTTTAACAGGTTTAAGCTTAATTCTAGCCTCATGATCATGAATCCGTACATGCTTATATGTACAGTAGGTCTCAGCGTGACTGAAACTGTATGTATACATGTAACTATCTTTAAATGTGGAAAATAAGGCCATTAACAAATTTACTAAGTAATTGATTTTAAATTAAACGAACAACTGGTGTCCCTCTTGCTAAATAATCAAATCATTAATCTTAGGTACTGGGGCACGTGTATGTATGTGTATACATTCTTTGTCCAGGTGACCTCCTCTTTGTTATTTTCCTGTATATTCTGTGTGGATTGCAGGGAGTGAACAAAAGACTGTTACATAACATATACACAGTACTAAGCATGAGTTTATACCTGTAGCCCGGCAGGAATTTGTTTTTCAATTTGTGTGTATCTCAGTAAAATTAATTAGTTACTTTAATTACTGATTAATTAGTAACAAAAAAAGAATCTAGGTGTATATGGCAAACATTGTATGATGAAATATGTACTTACACTCATTTAATTATAAGAGCTAGCAATATACCTATTTTGTTAGACTCCTTAAATCCTTCATCACTTTAATTAATAAATTAATGAATCTTGGTGTACTAATTAAGCAAACAAATTAAGGTAAAGTCATTGTAAATGCAACATTATTACAAACCATACCAAAAAATCGTACAACCTGAACTTTAGAGTTCATTTTTTAAAATCCCACACCAATACATGTACACAGAAAAAAAAACATTTTAAGTCTTCAGTTAATATATGATATTAAGTAAAAACCACTTGGGGTCTGAATCTGATATTGTTTATTTAGAATACATGCATTTTAGACTTTACTATGTGTGACTGTATCAAAATTCGTGCATTTCTATACTTTGTATTTACATTATGTACTGTAAACACAAATATGGATCCATGTATATGAAACATGTAGACTACATGTTTCTGTAATAAGATGTAATAGGCATTAACTTCAGTTACACGTTATATTACAAAATCAGTTTAAAGTTGTATCCAGCACTAGTCATGTGGTGCAGGTTATTTCAATCCCAGTTTTTTAATTTGTTGATACATTTGATTACATATGATGTAGAAAGTATACCAAATAATTAAGTAACTATTAGCACAAAACACCTCATGTCCACTACATGTAAATTATTTATTAAATAATACTTCTTAAAACTATAACATGTAAAGTTATGTATTTAAAATGCTCATTTTATTCATATGTAGGTGGGTAAGGGTCAAGTTCGAATTAAATCGTCAAAATCCATTGCAATTAACGTAATTGTTTGCAATATTTTCAGTTATTGACAAAATATTTAAAAGTTTATATATCAGTCACATATTGTGTGAAGTCACACACGTCTTACTTCCCGGCTTGTTCAATGTTAAATGCTTTTGTATTTTATGAATATTTTCTTTAACGTTCTGTTCATCGTGATCAAGCAGTGGACATGTGTAATTGTAAAATAATTGTCATCAATTCATATCGTAGTTGTAAATTGACCGCACGGGTAAACCCCGTTAACCAGCCTACCGTCTAGACCACCGTTAATTGATGGGCATTTAATTATACTTGTGATTCTTGTTCAAGTGGAAACTGCTCTGTGTTTAACATAATATTTTCCCACCTCTATATTTTGAATAAGACAATGACTGTGCTCAGAATCGCGGTGAAAATTGGACAAGTTAAGATTACGTTGACAGTAAACTATATGGCTATATCATTTAGTTTGGCAAAATCATGTGTACATATCATAAATTTATAGACAATATCTGAAACATATTTCACAACCAAATTAGTTTAATTAAAACGTTAAGCCATTTGTAAACAAACGGTCGGCCATTTTTTTTTTATCACGTGTTACAATTGTAACCAAAAAACCCAATAATTTCTCGTACTTAATCAGAAAATACTGACTCCAACAATTCATATTTAAAATAAATATATGTAAAAAATATTATATTCAGTAAAAAATGATAATTTTGATTAAACATGATGTATTTTAAACTATCCCATGGTGCACTTCGCCAATATTTAGCGGGTTCTGATTGGTCAGTATTGGCGCACTTTATAATTCTGAGCGATGGTTAAAATGGACAAGAAGGTGCTGTTGTAAAATGGAGAATTAGAAAACATTTATAGCCTCTACAACAAGGAGATAATACATGCAGGAACGAAGAACTGATATCAAGGTAACTTAGTTTACAATATAGATACTCCTGATAACATTTTCAAAGCTCTTAGTTATCTCTCATTTGCAAATGAGATCTCGCGCCATCAAAATGGCGTCATTTTTTCAAACTTGGTCCGGCATTTTATTCCCACATCTCTTTAAAATATACGTTATGACCAAATCATTAACAAAGTTTATATGCATGATTCTCAAGATAGAGTTTGATAGAATATCCAGGAACGTATATTCGTCACTAAAATATATATGATGCTTGGTAATCAAGACGAACAATGAATATTTTTCCCACATTACACAATTTACAAACTCTTAATGTAACATAAGTATTTAAAAAAATATTTTTTATTATTAAATCCGGAAAATGAAATCACGTTTTCCTTTTTTCAGCAGACACCATACAAAGTCAATGTTTCCGGTGATTAGTTGCATCCTCTCTTCGGTGAATGTTTTGACCAGCTGGACGATTCGAACGCAAGGTATTGCCTTTGATATTGATTATTTTCACCCTTAACTTAAAGACGTGTTAGATTTTTATAATTTTAGTGTAGTAATTCGGGGGAAATTAAGGTCGAAGTTCTGGGAAAGGAGGTTGGGGGGGGGGGGGGGGTGAAACATATTCTTCATCCATTGTTCAACAAACAATTATTGAATCAAAATGAAAATAACCCAGTTTCAAACATAAAATGAAACATTTTAGACCAGATACTACTGAAGTCATTGTATGACATGATTTAATCAGCAGCTGGCAACTGTTAAGTGGCTTCTTGGAGAACTATATTCAGAATGAATTTTATGCTTTTACATCTACCTGTACATGTAACACTGAATGTTTGTGGTTTAATCATTTAAATGAAACTTTATTAAACTTATTTAAGATAAAAAGAACAGACATAAAGTACAGCCCACGGAAAGGAATGAGTTCATCATCAAGAAGAAGAAATTAAATGCTACCACTGTTCAGAACTACCAATTGTGATCTTATGTGAGTGCTTCACAAGCCTGGAGAATGCTCGAAAATCCACCAGAAAGGCATATTTCCATAAACTACAACTCAGGTTACATCAACAACAGCCAAGAACACTCCTTATTCATTCTAATGGACACATCTCTACGGCCTGATTAAATCTCTGCAGAACAAAGACTTGGTAGCTGTAAAGTATTCCTATTTCAAAGAACCTGTAAACTATAAAAGAACTTTTTATATAATCAAATACCAGCAATGTCTGTCTGTAAGCTAAAATCTAAGAAAATCACATGGTTTTGACTTATATTATCAAATGATTGATTAGACCTTGATATTAACTTTCATTTTCTTAAATAATTTGTTATATTTGCAAGTATTGCATAAAATATTAGACTCCAGGTAACATGTATCCACCCATCTCCCAGTTGATAATATACATGCAGTGTTAACGATGTTGTTGATGCCTAGTAGTTGATTCATATACATGTTCACAATCCAAACATAACCCCAAATGTTAATTTTTATTTTACCGGTATGATGTGTACTTTTTAAATAGAGAACTGAAAAGGCATATTTACTTATACTAACCAACGGTTGTTTGAAAAATCATAATATAAATCCTGAATCAGATATATATATCTAGATATTTAGTACATTGTGTGTTTTTATTTATTTACTGTGTTTACATTTATTGATAATTTAGTTCTTATTTGCAGCAGTATATGAAAAATTTAGAAACCAATCTTAATACATGTAAAAACACTGCATTAGGAGATGAATGTATGTATCAAAAATACACCAAACAATATTCAATTATGTCGAATATGAAAATATATAGAGATAACATGTACCCCATTTATTACAACTTTTATATAACAAAATCACTGAAAGTTGTTTACAATAGCATTTCCATGTGGGTTTTTTTTATCTGTGTTATGTAACTAATATTGGAATTAGCTTTTATATCATAAGTAAAATACTGGTATTGATGAGAAGCGTATAGTGAATGATCCTTCTGACAGTTTGTATTTTATATCTTCAGGCTACAATAAGTAAGCAAGTACATGTAGTAACGTTTGACATATATAAACAATGTATTTATTACCTGGACTTAAAAATATCAGTGTAGGTAAAATAGTGAATTGTAGGAAGGTAAACTGTGTGTAAAGATCAATATTCATCAGGAATGAAGAGTGTTGCATAATTATTTAAATGTGTATATCATATTTTTGCACATGATTTGACAGACTTGCTCCTTTGTTTAATAGCATTCCATCGGACCGCAAGCTTTCTTATATCTCACTCTGGGTCATCTCTTAAATACTGAAAGGCTTATGACAATCAAATCTGATCAGTTGGTACATCATGGGGGAAAATGAGACGTTCACTTTGGACTTTCTGGAATATCTAATAATATGCTGTCAAATCCTGTTCTAATGTAAGACATTAGATTATATAAATACCGGTAACAAAGAAAAGATTTGTCCCAACTCGAAAGTAGGTCACTTTAGCCTCATTTTGGAATTTATGCACATACATATTCAAATCATATCTAGGTCATACGTCTATGGTCAATTACTATCTTGTAGTGTATGTTTTTCACAAAAGATGGACACTTTAGCCTCTAGAAAAATATTTTATGGTGTACATGTTCATTTTAGTTCAAGACAAATTAAGACAAGTGTATCATGTTCATGAAACGGTGAAGGTTTTTTTTTGTTAATTCATGTAGTTGTTTTGTAAATTGCATTCATATTTTTAAAAAAGTAATATCTTTTGTATTATTAAGGGAGGTTTGGTATGCATTTGATCAAGAAGAAAACAAGTATGAGTACAAAAGTACAAATTTTTATGGGAATTTTTTTTTTAGTTGTGCAATTTTATCATTTTTTAAATAATAGTCCCTCATAAGGGAATTTCCATACGAATGTTTCTCCACTATTGTATTTTGGCTGCATTTTATTTATTATTGAAAACATTTTAAGTTTTGTGAACAAAATAAATTTGGAACTGTTTGAAATTGTGTTGTTTTTACATGTATTAGAAACCATGCTAAGTTTTTGTGGAAGCAAAAAAAATAAAGTTTCAGTAAGTTTCAGTTGCGGAAACCATTTGTAAACAATATGTATCCAAACGGTTTATGGAGGTAAAAACTATGCAGAAACTTCAAGTTTCAGTAAGTTTCAGTTGCGGAAACCCTTTGTATACAATATGTATCCCAATCGTATATGGAGGTTGAAACTATGCAGAAACTTCAAGTTTCAGTAAGTTTCCGTTGCGGAAACCATTTGGATTCGTGGACAGCCTAAGTTTCAGCACTGCGGAAACTTAATGAAACTTGAAGTTTCCATGCTGAAACCTGTCGGAAACTTAAAGTAACCTTAAGTTTCCGCAAAGTTTCCAAAGGGTTTCCGCAGCGCTGAAACCAGATATTTCATCCAGTGTGGGGGATCTGAACTCGTGACTTACAGATTCATAGTGAATCTTCTAACCCACTGCGCTACGCTGTTAGTTGACAATTTTGGGAAAGAAACTGTTTTAAAATTACACTTGATTTTATTGTTATTTCGATAAATAGTACGTCACAACATGGAGGTGTCCCATACCACCTTAATTTGTTATTTATGTCCATTCCCCTTTAGGGAGCTTCAATTGTTATCTAACAACTACACATGTAGGTTTCAAATTTGTCGAGTAATGAAGCATACCTGAGATCTATGCTATTAATCTGCATTTTTATCCAGAGTATTTTTTTCCCAATTTTTTTGTTTAAAAAAGCAATGTAGAGCATATTCAATACTAGATTCATTAAATGCTATGTAAAAGTCAAACCAATATTGTAAAATTTGTATTGTGATGTAGTGCGATACTTAGACTAATTTAATACAAATTAAAGATATAATTTATAGCTGTGCACTGTGACCATGCTCGATGTCAAGTACATGCTTCAGTGACAGCTCTGTATCTTGCTTATAAGTCTACAATTGACACTCAAATTTTGGTTAATCATTTAAAATGCCTTTATCATGACTATGCCCCTTTTACGAAACTTCCTTGAAATAATTGTAGAAATGCAAACAAAATGCATCATTTAAATATTTTGTTTCATTATCACCTCTTCAAGATGACAATAGAGTAGAATCACTTCTCAGAAAAAAAAACACAGTTGGGATTTCAAAATTCATTTATCGACATGATCAATACGTACAATGTCATATAATCTTTAACATTTTGCAAAAGCATGAACTTACACTGAAAATGTCAAGTTCATGTTCACATAAATCAACAAATAAACATTCGGTAAACTTATGGCATTTTTTACAATACACATCAAACAAAACCAAACCAGAGTTTCACTGAGAGAGTTCATTGGCACACATATCAAAATCCAGAAGGGTCACCCTTGTTAAGAACAATGTAGAGAATCACTCGATGAATGTGGTCGATATATCTGCCACACTGTTCAGCTGTAAGAGATGCCCAAAAAGCCTTGATGCCTCCCACTAGCTCATCTCTTGTCCTTGGCTTGTGAACGTTGGAAAGATACGGCTTCATGGAAGCCCAGACATTTTCGAGAGGGTTCAAATCTGGTGATGAGGCAGGGGTCTTCATGATATGGTCCAGAATGCCATTATCTTCCATCCAAGCTTTGGTTGATTTGGAATTGTGTTTGCTATCATTGTCCTATAAAGAGAGAAAAGTAAATTCAATTATTTGATGAATACAAGTGGGCTAGTTATTGATGTTTGAAAAACAAAATTTAAATGCACTTAAAATGAGATTACCTGGTAGAGGCGATATCCATTAAAGTTATCTGATGTGAAGGTGATGAAATTGTCCCTCAGAATCCTCTGGTAGATCTGTGAATCCATAATCCCGGTAAAGATGCAAATGCTTGTTTTGCCTTTGTAGGAGATACCAGCCCATACATTAACCTAATGGGTGAATAGAAATACTTTTATTTTAAGAAAACAATTTGCACCTCATGATGACGTTATGACATATATCACTTCTCACTTTAATTCCATTAATCATGTTAATTTACACTCAGTCTCATAAAATATGAAAAATATAATAATTTTTATTTGATTGTCATAACATTATTCAAAATTAACAGTCTTCATTGTCTGCTTCCATGCATATATCCATTTTGAGTTAAATTACCTTGTACGTATGCTTTGGCTTGGGAATTCTGTTGCATTTCTTCTCAAAATCAGATGACTTTTGATGGAAAGCAATTCTACCATTGGCACACATCTCCACACAGCTCTCGTCAACAAAAATCACATCCCTAAATCTTTCTCTGGTTTGGAGTACATCTAGGCACCATTGCATGCGAACCTAAGAAGCATAACTTTGGTACATATATATACTGTACATATAAATCCGATATATAAATGCATTGTACGAATAGATTGATGAATACAACAAGTATTATAAGAATTATGATAGAGCATTATTGTGATATTCATTGCCGATCTAATATAATAATATAAACTTAATAAACAACATACCGTCTTGTTTTTCTTGCTTATCATCTGGCAAGTTTTATTGCTTGACTGGGATTTCCATCCAAGAGAACTGCGCCTTCGTTGTAATTAGGGAGGTTGACACTTTCAAGCCGAATGTCTCGAATAATCGCTTCTGCAACTCAGACGCTTTAAGTTCATTATTTCTGTCCATCCACAAATCGATGAATTTAAGATGCAAGTCTTTCAGTTTCACACTAGCGGGATTCACGGTCCTTCGTCGTCTCGTCAGAATTCCAAAAGATTTGTGTCTCTTCAGAAAACTGTAGATCGTTGTTCGTGAAAATCTCACAGAGTCCTCCTTCAGTAGACGATCTTTGATAGCCAACACTGATAAATTTCTCTCGTACAAGTTCAGAATTTTCAATTTTAAACGCACAGTCAGTCTCCCTCCTTTACACATTTCCGCCATTTTGGTTCTTTCAAGTCAACATTCCGAAAAAAAGTAACAAAACGAAAAAAATCAAACGATCCCGCACGATCACGCACGATTAAAAACGCAAATTAACGATTCTGATACACGCACTAACACTCACGGTACACGAACGATCACGCACGGTACACGAACGATTAAACACGATTAGCTTGTCAACAATAACGTTGTTACCACTTTATGTGTGTTGAATATGTTCTGTTTTCTGTTGGTTACAATCTGTATGTCTGTTGGATGTAATCTGTATGTCTGTTGTGTACAATATGTATTTCTTTTGGGTACAGTCTCTATATCTATAAGGTACAATCTGTATGTCTGTTGGATATAGTCTCTATATCTGTTAGGTACAATCTGTGTGTCTGTTGGGTATAGTCTCTATATCTGTTACGTACAATCTGTATGTCTGTTGGGTACAATCTGTATGTTTGTTGTGTACAATCTGTATGTCTGTTGGATACCATCTGTATGTTTGTTGGGTACAGACTGTATGTCTTTTTGGTACAGTATGAATGTCTGCTGAGAACAATCAGTTTGTCTATTGGGTACAGTCTCTATGTCTGTTGGGTACCATATGAATGTCTGTTGGGTACCATATGTATGTATGTTGGCTACAATCTGTATGTCTGTTGGGTACACTCTCTATATTTGTTAGGTACAATCTGAATGTCTGTCAGGTACCATCTGTATGTTTGTTGGGTACAGACTGTAAGTCTATTGCATACCATCTGTATATCTTTTTGGTACAGTATGAATGTCTGTTGGGAACAGTCAGTGTGTCTATTGGGTACAGGCTCTATGTATGTTGGGTACAATCTATATGTCTGTTGGGTACCATCTGTATGTATGTTGGCTACAATCTCTATGTCTATTTGGTACCATCTGTATGTCTGTTGGGTACAGTCTCTATATCAGTTAGGTACAATCTGTATGTCTTCAGGGCACAGTATGAATGTCGATTGGGTCAGTCAGTATGACTATTGGGTACAGTCTCTATGTCTGTTGAGTACAGTCAGTTTGTCTATTTGGTACAGTATCTATGTCCGTTGGGTACAATTGTATTTGGTAAAGTATATATGTCTGTTGGGTACAGTCTCTATGTTTGTTGGGTACAATCTGTATGTCTATTGGGTACAGTATGTATGTCTTTTGGCTACAGACTGAAATGTATGTCTGTTAGGTACAATCTGTATGTCTGCTGGATACAGTATGTATGTTTGTTGGATACAGACTGTATGTTTGGTACAATCTGTATGTCAGTTGGGTACAATTTGTATGTTTGTTGGGTACAGACTGTATGTCTGTTAATTACAGTCTGTAAGTCTTTTGGGTACAGTATGAATGTCCGTTTGGTACCATCTGTATGTCTGTTGGGTACAATCTGTATGTATGGTGTGTACAGTCTGTATGTCTGTTGTATACAGTCTGTATTTTTGTCGGTTACGGTACCATCTGTATGTCTGTTGGCTACAATCTGTATGTTTGTTGGGTACAGTCAGTAAATCTGGGTACAATATGTTTGCATTCTAAAAAGGCAATGCTACTGTGTTGAATTATACGCAGCGCTATTTATATTGTTTTTTTTTTTTCTATACATCATGAATGGTTTTTAAACAAAATTTACCAACAGTTCTTGAATGCTTGACGCAGAACCAAGTTACATGTATCTGCAATTATATTTGAATTTTAAAGCACAATATCAATACAACATGTTGTTGTATTTAATTAAATCCTTTCTATTGTTTTTTTTTAAGAATTGCTATTGCTATCGGTCTTCGTTCGTCGTCGTGCGTCTGTTCGTCTTGCGTTGACAATTTTACATTTTTAACTTCTTAAAAACTATAAGGCCAATTGTTACTGTTTTTGGTTTGAAGGATCTAGATCTCTATGATAAGAGGAATTTAAATTGCGAAATTCATGACTTTAAACCCCCCTCCCCCCCCCCCCCCCCGCCCGGGTCTCCTGGGCGGGGCCAAATATGCAAAAAAAGCAATATTTTCAAAAATCGTTTTCTCTAATCCCACCAAGTGAGAAAAAAAACCTAAATACATGGTTTTGATGTCCATAAAGCCCTCTACCAAAATTAAAAAATTCATGGTCCCTTGGTCATGGTTTTAGGCCCTAGGGTGGGACCAATATAGCCATATGATGAAAATGTTTTAAATCTTAGAAAATCATCTTCTTTACTCCCATAATATTTGAGAAAAACCAAATGCATGGTTATAATGTCCATGAAGTCCTCTACCAAAATTGTGAATTCATGGCCCCATGGTCAGCGGTTCAGGCCCCAGGGTAGGGCAGATATGACCATATAGTAATAATGTAATAAATCTTGTAAAATAATCTTCTCTTCTCCCATAAATATTTGAGTAAAAAACTAAATGCATGGTTTTGATGTTCATAAAGCCCTCTACCGAAATTGTGAAATGCATGGCCGCTGGGTCAGGGGTTCAGGCCCTGTGTTGGGGCCAATATGACCATATAGTGAATATGTTTTAAATCTTGTAAAATTATCTTTTCTACTCCAATATATATTTGAGAAAAACTAAATACATAGTTATGAAGTTCAAGAAGTCCTCAGTAGCAAAATTGTAAAATTCATGGCCCCTTGGTCAGGGGTTGAGGTCCTAGGCGGGCTCAATATGGCCATATGATGAAAATGTAGTAAATCTTCAAAAACCTCTTCTCTACCCCAAATTTAATTTGAAAAATCTAAATACATGGCTATGAAGCCCTCTACCTAAATTGTAAAGTTATCCACAGCCGCAGGGTCAGGGGTTCGGGCCCTAGGGCGGGGCCATATAGTAAAACTGTATTAAATCTTTAAAAAAAACTTCTTCTCTACTCCTAAATATATTTTAGAAATCTAAATGCATTGGCTATGAAGCTCTCTACCTAAATTGTAAAATTAATGACCCCTGGGTTAGGATATCAGGACCTAGGGCGGGGCTGATATGGCCATATAGTGAAAATGTATTAATCTCAAAAATCTTCTTCTTTACTCCCATATATATTTTAGGAAAACAATCCATAGCTATGAAGCCCTCTACCTAAATTGTAAAACTCATGTCCCCTGGATCAGGGGTTCAGGCTCTTTGGGTTGGGCCAATATGGCAACATAGTGACGATTCTTCAAATTTTAAATATTTACTTCTGTACTTTGACAGCATTGGAGGTAAACTATATGCGTTGTTATTATTTTCATAATGTCTTGTTCTTGAATAGTGAAATTCACTGCCCATGGGCAGGGGTTGGGGCTTTTTATTAAGGGGGAGTGGCAAATATGGCTTTATCGTGAACATGTAAATTTTTTGGTCACTTTAGACACTCCGGTAACCTATTGTGTTGGCCCTATGTTGTCTGTAAACAATTTTAGATTTTTGACTTGAAACTTTCAAGGTAGATTGTCACTTGGCCAAATCAAATTAAATAAGTGTTCTATTGTAGGAAATCTACTTTAATTTCCTGTGCATTGTATGCTTGTGTGTATTTTAAATAAAACTGATGTTAAAAGAACGACCATTAAAGGCCTACAGGTCTCTTTTTACAATTTTTTTTAAATTTTTGGCCCCTGAAGCTCGGGTGTTGATATTTTCAGAACGGCTTTGATGTGGTTTTTCGTTCAAGTCTGTCAGTTACGTCATGCATAAACAATACCCGCTCCTAAACCACAAACTTTCCTTCCGTCTCAAGTTTTACATGGTTCAGTTCGGTTCTTTACTGTCGATTGCAATCGAAAGGTGTAGAAATCGAGAAATTCTTCTCTATTACTTCGAATGGTACATGTAAGTAAGTAAGTTATACATGTACATTATACATTTATATTTACATTTGTCAGTGTCTTTGCCTGTGATAACACTACGAATCGATTTTGTACAACACAGTCCAAAAAATTCAAGCGGGGTTTGCATAATTAGTATTCTATTATTCAATCGTACAATTGCTGAAAATTGTATAAATATAACTTATAAGGAATCATTCTTTGAATATTATGCCCTTCGGGCTTTATTGGATTTGATCACGCCCCGACCGAAATTATCACCTCTTGTACCATAGCTTGGCGTGTTTTCTATTGTTTAAGGTATGGGTTATCTGTACATACCCCACACTTTTTTTTTTAACTCCGCCCACTATCTCAGGTAAAAACAACATCAACAAAGTTGTTTTTAACACGTCAATAATATTCCACAGTAAGAAATTCCTCCAGATAAAAATTGCCAAAACTCAACACAGATAACTGACTCAAACAAGTTTCGTCGAATAAATCTCATTTGTAGCTCGAGACAAAACAATATCGGCAATGGTTTTGTCAGAAAGACTATTTTTATTCTCCCCATGTGTGCGAACAAGTAGAGAAACGCGTGTAAGATGAAATAGGGGTATCCTGTATAAAGGTTTTATAGAAAGGCAATCACGTGATAGGAACGCGTTTGAATAGTAAACTTGTTTTGTGGACAGAGTGAATAGCGGTAGCCAATCGTATTTGAGATTGAGAGAGAGAGAGAGAGAGAGAGAGAGAGAGAGAGAGAGAGAGAGAGAGAGAGAGAGAGAGAGAGAGAGAGAGAGAGATCTATACGTAATCTAGACTCGCTTACAGACAGAGAGAGAGAAGGAGAGAGAATTTTCCATGTAGTTTAAACACAAGGGGAGAGTTAATGGTGTGGGAAAATGAACTGTTCTGAGATATCCATAAGCTCTGGCATTGAGTAAGCGTGCATAAATAACTCCGCCTAAGAATCATAAAGTTTTTACACCGGTGGTGTGTATTGTTTATGCTTGACGTAGCTGACTGAATTCACCGTCACCCCTGCGAATGTGTTCGGAATGTTTTCTTTATCGTTGCTAAGTATGTAATAAATCCAGATGTGCTCGAATGAAAGTTCACGAGACTTTCACGAGATGTGTGCAGTTCCTGTGAAATTTCGAGCGGAAGTATGAGTGTTCGGATAATATTCTCAAAATACGTAAGTACTGGTCGTTTTTCGTATCATATCTTACTTAGAAATATGTTAAAACACGAACAACTATTAAGATCTATGTCTTATTTCATCATCTAGCGGTTATTCAAACTAAACGATTGTATTCAGAACAGAGTTATCGTTCGTGTTCAACCACTCTACACGTGGTTGAAAATATAAATATTAGATTGCTTGATAAAATCATAGCCATGTTTGGTGCTTTGGTGTACAATACCACGCTTTTTAAAAAAAGAATGGTGTCTGTTTTGTGTGAAAACATATATTATATCGAGCCATTCTCAAGGAACATTCTGCATAAAATAGTATAGTGTGTTTCACTATTGATGCTATTACTAGGTCAGGCGCGGATCGAAAATTAATTTTTATTGGGGATCGCTATTAAGCATATTAATTGTTGCAACAGCAAAAAAAGTTATATTTTCAATTGTTAGATTTATTTCTAGAATTCATTTTATCCACATAATAAGATAAAGTTTAAAATCAATACATGTCTAGAGTTTATATTTGACTAAAAGTCCCTATAATCTAGGAAATAGACAATAACCACGAGGCACGATTTTTGCTGCGAAACTAAAAGGGTCAAACAGTCAGAGGAGTTTTTGATTAGGGTAAATACTCCAAAATGAATCTTAAAATGCAAAAATGACACCCTTTGACAGGGCTATGGTATTCAGGTGACCGTCAAGGCCTGTAGACCTCTTGTTAGGTCACCTGAGTCACTCAGGTGACCTATTGCTATCTGTTTTTGTCCGTCGTCGTTCGTCGTACGTCGTTCGTAAACTTTTGAACATTTTTAGCTTCTTCTCTGGAACCACTGAACTAATTTCAACCAAATTTGGCATATAGCATCCATGGTTGAAGGGGAGTAAAAATTGTGAGATTGTGGCATGATTGTAATAAGCATTGAGCTCTCTACCAACATTGTGAAATTCATGGCCCCAGTGTCATGGGTTCTGGCACGGTGGCGCTCTAATGATTATATAGTGAAACTACATTAATTCTTTAAAAATCGTCTCTGCTCCTGGGTATTTAGCCAGTGAACTAAGTACATAGTTATGATGATGAAGAATGCTACTTCCAAAATTGTGAATTTCTTGGCCCCTGGATCAGGAGTTTCGATGTAAGGGCAGGGCTCATATGATTATATAGGGTAGGATAGTGTAATTTTGACCGGTTATTTTTTTTTGTACGTAAGATTTGTTCAATTATGTCACTGTATGTTATGCTACAATTTTGTGTATTTTTTTTTAGAATATAGAAAGTTGGTTGGATTACACAATGCTGGAATATTAAAAATGATTTCTTTAGCCCTGTAATTATAATGCACATGAATATACCTTACAAAAGCCACACTCTAGTTACCCAGGTGGCCGATAAGGCCCATAGGCCTCTTGTTCAAATTATCTAGACTCATTCTAATGTTCTTTTGTATTCATTGATGAAATGAAACTTAACCATATATGTACAATAGTTGTTTTATAACTTTAATGGATGGAAGTGAATTTATTTCTTAATCTTATATTTTTTTAGTCATTCACTCAAGCGGAAGAGCTGTTATCTGCGCAGTTTCCGGTGGCGGGAGCCGCTATTGATCTTGTGCGCCTGTTGATTGATGAAGACTGCTCGTTTTTAGTTTCTCTAAACCCTATGTCAGAAGTAAAGGAGGTAGGTCATATACTTAGTAATCAGTAATCTATTTATCGATGTTGTATCCGCACAATTTGACCGCTGCAGTTGGATTTATTAGATTGTTTGCGTTAATTCAATTGCGCCAATAGCAATGAACTTTTGAACATCGCCGTTATCGTTTATTGATGTTGTATTCGCACAATTTGACCTCCTGCAAACAGCACAGACTCATTTTACAGTTTAAATTTGGATCTATTAAATGTTAAGCAACATTGGGGTCAATTCCCTTTGAATTTTTCTAACATTGTTTATACATGTATTGGCGCTTGTTACAACTATTTAAAGAATATTTAATTATTTTTCTCATTGATCAAATGTCTTTATGTTTTATACAAAGTATATTTGTTAACATTATTCATGTTTGGTATATTGAATGGCGTATTTTAAAGTGACAATTAATAGATAACTAGACATTTGTTCCTATTAAAGCTGAAAGACTGGGTGAATGATAAAATTAATGTCATCAAATTGGATCCGTATGAAATCACCAAGCATGCACAGACGGAGCTGTCTCCAGATATAAGAAAAACAAATCTCAAGATAAAAGGAAAGGAGGTACGCTAGGCAGCGTTCTGATCTCTCTCTCTCTCTCTCTCTCTCTCTCTCTCTCTCTCTCTCTCTCTCTCTCTCTCTCTCTCTCTGATCTATGATTCAATGATGATAATCCTGTATCTGTAGGATGACATCCTCAGTGTTGAGGTATTGGAGTGTTTGAGCTGGAGCTCTTCACAGACCGTGCCCGCGGACAAATCCATACTGATCAACTTTATCAAGCAGTTCTGTCTGGACCGCAAGTCTCATCCAAATGGACGTGTGGCTGTCCTGTCAAAGTATGGCGGCCTGTCAATTCTACCACGCAATGTAAATGTTGTTTGTTCATGCATGTTACAGATATTGTGTTCTAACTCTTTGACTTGTAGGGATGGAGCATCGTGTTGCGGCGTGTTCTGCGCCGTGTATAACGCCGTACAACAGATACAACAGGACGACGAGGTGGACATGTTTACTATCATACGACAGCTGCAGGTCCGCCGACCGGAAATGATCCCCACCGTGGTGAGTACGCCTGTACCCTGATACTGAACTGACTGACTTATATTATTCATTTAAATTTCCTTTGTTCAAATGAAAGGTCACGCCTTGTTTAAAGGGGAGATAATTATATTACGTTATTGAAAATTGGTTGGTATTTTTCAAAAATCTTCTTCTCAAATACCATTTGGCCAAAAATGCTGTAACTTGGGTGGAAGCATCCACAGGTAGTGAAGATGTACGTTTGATCAAATCATGATCCCCAGGGATATAGTAGGGCTACAACGGGAGTTGAATTTTTACATAGAATAAAATAATACTTAGAGAATTTTTTAAAGAATCTTCTTCTCAAAAACCATTTTGCTAGAAAAACTGAAACTTGTTTGGAAGCATCTTTAGGTAGTGCAGATTTATGTTTGTCCAAATCATGATCCCGGGGGTTGAGTGGGACTTCATTGGGAGGGATTTGAATTTTCACATTGGAATAAATAGAGAAAAAAAATTTAAAATCTTCTTTTCAAAAACGAAAACACCAAAATGGGCTCAATGTTTTACTTAAGAATATTTTGAGAGAAATTTCAAAATCTTCGGTCTAAAGCTATTGTTGCCTATTGTTTGCTCACGTGAGCGATGTGGCCTCTTGTTTAAATATTCAAACGTGTAAGTTTTTCTACAGGCTTTCAACAGAATATACGGCGATTATAATTTTGTCCCTATTTACTTGTGATTAGGGACAAGCTTTAGACGTGCTTATGTTAATTGTCTCACGTTAATTTGTGCCCGTGGTTTATTACAGGAGGAGTATGAGTTGTGTTATGACGCCGTGCACCAGTTCCTGGCGTCAGATAGCGTCTACGCCAATACCTAGGTCTGTGCATCCGTGCGTCTCCATGCGTATCCTAGATAATTACACTAGGACGGTGAATTATAGAATCTTTCTATAAATAAATTCTAAAAAGAAAGAATGTATGTCTATAATGGTGTCAACAACTGTAATATGTCAATGGGTATATTCTTGTTATATATTTTAAAAGGACGCTCCCTTCTAAAAGTGTAATTACATACAGTATATTTAATTCAAATCATCAAATATATTATTTTTTCTCTGCTCTTTCATTTGTTTTGTACAGTCTATAGTTTATAAAAACCACTGGTTGCATTTTGTGTCATATAGAACACCTGCGCTATATCTGGTGCGATAATGCTGTTAGCTTTATGTTTACAAGTGATTTAAAAGATTTTGATCTATTATTTTGCATTATGTTACAAAATCAAGCCAATAATTAAGACAAAATACTACTTTTAATTATTGTAAAATAAGTTTAGCTTTACACTTACATGTATTTAGAAACAATAAAACATTCTGTTCAACTTTTGCTACCTTTCCGTCAAGATCTTTTTTCTAGACTCTTTTGCCTGAATCCAGATTCAATTTCTTTTGTTAGTTCTTGATAGGCTGGTATAATAATATTTATCTGCCCTTAAGGTTCTCCGACCCCCACCATCAAAGTATTTTTTCATCATAAAAATGTTATTTGTACTTCAAACTTGATACATGAAATGAAATAAAAAGAAATTTATTGATGGTGCCCACGATGGATCATGGATATAATGAAATAAATATACAAGTTGAGATCAAATTTAAAAACATTTAAAGGTACCGGTGCATCGGTGGCTCGAACCCATTTACCTATGAGTAGTAGGTATCTATGGAACCACGAAGCCAAGCATTTGGTTAAATAACTGCTCGTTATATTAACACTAAAAGTTTCTATATGAAAGGCAGATTTATGATACGAATAAAAATATTCCGAATAATTTAGAGTTATCGAACATGGCTGAGGATCGGAGATCGTTTATACCGACCGCAGCGAGAGACGGGCGAAGCGAGGCTTAATGGTAACACGTATATATAAGAAAATCAGTAAAAAATGAGAGTTGAATTTGGGGTACTAAGGGCTAAAAAGATTTCTTCCAGCCCTGGGCTCCGCCATATTGGCCGCCATTTCGTTTTTAAAAAGTTAGCTCGATCACCAAAGATCTGCGCTTATTGATGTTTATTGTCATTTAAACCCTATTACAAACTTTCCAATGTTTAATTGAAAGTAATTAAGATGGAAATAATTGACTATACAAACTATACAACTTTAAATGCATTAATCAAGAAATACGACTAGTTTCACGTATGCCTTATCAAATTATTAGATGGAAAATAAAGTCAGTACTATCAAAGAACCGATCTTTAAGAGATTGAATTCGTCAACTTTGGAAAATTATAAGCATTGGAAGAAGAAGTATATAATTCTCGGAATCAAGAACTTTTCTTCGGCTATTTCCAAAGACAAAACTTTTACGTTTTACGTATGAAACATGACGTCATAATGAAGACTGAGCACGCGACTTTTAGTTTAACTTTGGCATATGATTTGAGTAGATAGGCGGATCCTACTGTGTATGTTTCAAATAAATTTTGTTCTACAAAATAATCAAACTGCATTGTGTTAAATCTGCGCTCGGTTTAACGGTCACGCCGTTTACATATTATATATACACAAGCAAGAGCCATACTTTACTGTCACATCGATCTAATTTTAAGCTAAGTTTGCGTGCATGAACAGTAAGTATAAGTGGATAGGAAATTTAAAAAAAAAAGGTCATTTTGAACTAAATAATAAAGAATAAATAGAAGAAGAAATATTATATAACTCTCTCTCTCTCTCTCTCTCTCTCTCTCTCTCTCTCAAAAATTCTTTGATGTTAGTTGATAACTGTCAAAATATCACAAAGTTGACAATGATGCAAGGTATGTGTAATTCTTGCTGCGCTCGCCACAACGGTAGCACCATAAAACATATTAGTATTTAGATTGGAATGGTTTAGATAGATAAAGCATGTATTACAATCAATGTTGTAGAAGAAGAAGTTACTAAATAGTGATTTATCGTTTAATATTACCAAACTTCTGACTTACTCTTGCTGAGGGCGAATTCAGTTTCTATTTATAAATAAAGAGGGTAATTTTAAAACCAATCCGTCTCTTTTTTTTCCCCTATGTATTGTTACATAATATTGGAACCAGCAGTGTAGTTTTGTAGAATTATTTTAGAAATATTACATATATTTTATTACATGTTTTATAGTTATTGGTTTTTAGCTCACCTGAGCTGAAAGCTCAAGTGAGCTATTCTGATCACATTTTGTCTGCTGTCCGTCTGTTCGTCCGTCTGTCCGTAAACTTTTCACATTTTCAACATCTTCTCAAGAACCACTGGGCCAATTTTAACCAAACTTGGCACAAAGCTTCCTTAGGCAAAGGGGATTCAATGTTGTGAAATTAAGGACCACGCTCTTTTATAAGGGGAGATAATTAGAAATTATTGAATATTTTCGTGAAATTTTCAAAAATCTTCTTCTCAAAAACCAATCAGCCAGGAAAGCTGAAACGTATGTGGAAGCATCCTCAGGTAGTTTAGATTCAAAGTTGTGAAAATCATGACCCCCAGGGGTAGGGTGGGGCCACAATGGGGGTCGAATTTTTACATAGGAATATATAGAGTAAATCTTTAAAAATCTTCTTCTCAGAAACCGATCAGCCAGGAAAGCTGAAACCTATGTAGAAGCATCCTCAAAGTTGTGAAAATCATGAGTCCCGGGGGTAGCATGGGGTCACAAGGGGGGAAGGAAGGACACATTTTTACAGGGATATAAAGAGAAAAATCTTTAAAAATCTTCTTTTAAAAAACCATTTGCTTAGAAAAGATGTAACTTCAGATAGTGTAGATTCAAATTCGTTTAAATCAAAATCTTGAGGAGTAGAGTGGGGCCACATAGGAGATCCAATTGTACAAAGGAAAACATAAACATTTTAATTGTTCACAAAAACTGTAATTATATTATCACATATGGTTTACTAATTTTCAAGCATTTTGACATATTGCTGATTCTTTAAAATTGTTTAGACTCTGGCCCCTGGACGATTCTTGGGCCCCACAAGGGGTTCAGAGTTTGATGTAGGTTTATATCATATATATAAACAATTGTTTAGGATCTTCCTTAGAACTGCAATGCTCAACATGTGATATGACTACAAAATCATCCTGTTAGAAAAAGGACTTGATTATAAACTTAAGAATATCCCGGGGGGAAAAAGATTTTTATTTATACAGGATCAACATGTATTATACCACATTGTCAAGATATTTTGTATTATGACTCCATTAGGCTGATCTTATCATGCCTATTGTTACTCAGGTGAGCGATGTGGCCCATGGGCCTCTTGTTTTTTGTTTTAAAATAATTACATTTTGAATTCATTTAATCGTATTGTTGATTTGATGTTTTAATCCTTCTGAAGCATAATGGCATCTATACCCAGTGGCAATATTTAAAACTTAAATCTTTTATTTATGTTTTTCGTAAAACTACTATATTGTTTAATCAGCATAATAATGTAACACTCCTCTTTGTTTTATAAGTTTTTTTAATTTCAGAAATGACTAGAATTAAATCAAAAGTATTACAAATCCAAAGAATACATTCTTCTTACATGTGCATTATGTATTTTTACGTTTAATGCCTATTAGATTGTCAGTTGAACATTGTTTTGTTTTGATTTGATTAATTTTGATTATTATGAAGTTGATATGATCTTTATATATGCATGTATTTGGAAATAAACCTAACATCCGAGGTTTGAGTGTAAAGTTTGTTTTTCAATTGGTGTGCGATATAGACTATGTCGGCTCTGATTAAACATAACACGACACCGTGTTTCTGTATTCAGTATTTGGCACATAGTTTTAACAATTCAAAGATTACAGGCATATTGTATAACATATAAATATAGCACATGAAACCATAATTAACATTGTGAAAAATATACCATTGCCAAGACTGCAAAACAAATAAATTAAATAAAGATAAATGTATATAATAGAACTA
Source organism: Magallana nippona (assembly GCA_033439105.1). Classification (NCBI taxonomy): domain Eukaryota; kingdom Metazoa; phylum Mollusca; class Bivalvia; order Ostreida; family Ostreidae; genus Magallana; species Magallana nippona. The sequence continues at coordinate 31,056,973 of CM065917.1, read as the reverse complement.
AATAACATATTGCATTTGATGAAACTTGTCGAACTAACATACGACGAAATAAATATGACATGAATATATCAATTAAACAATATTACAGGTGCATTTGTCGAACGGATAATAAGAAAGAATAAATACTAAAAGTAGAAATAAATACTACAAATAATAACGATTAATTGTATAACAGTTATCTAAATCTGATTGTAATGTTAACCATGAATACAGGGCATCCTGCATTCAAATGTGACTTATGTAAGAGTCATGCATAGGTAAGTATTCATGTATAAAATTATACCGTAGTATATCTTTAAGTTATCAATTAATGTGTTTTGGGGTTATCCCCCTTTGTACAGTATCGTCGATCGAAATATTGGTCTCCATATTTACAGAAAGCATCTATATTCCCCCGAGGAATTATTTATTATGCCATATATTAATATATGTATATATATATATATATATAGAGAGAGAGAGAGAGAGAGAGAGAGAGAGAGAGCTACTGGCAAGTTAATAATGTAAGTACATTGTACAAATATATGTATATATCCTTAGACAGTTATACTGTCGTCTGTTTACTATCACCAGATCAGCGGCATACTGCGTCTATTTCACCGGTTATAACTAGTCACATTCCGGATACGGATTTGGAATTGTTTCACTACTAGTCGACTCAGCTGACGTCGCCCATCCCCGTGACGTAGGTGTTCAGGGCCCCGGTGGCCTGCATGGAGAAGGCTGTGACGATGGCTCCGGCAAACATGGCGGGCACGGCGATAAACGACAGCCATGTTAGAAGTCCCATCCCCGACAATCCGTGGCCGCTGTAACAGAAACACTGCGTGTACACATACAGTGGGATGGTATCTCTTTCACAGTATCAATATCTAATTCAAGTTATTTTGTGAAAATAAAAAAGGTAAAAAGAACCGACAAAAATTTTCAGAAAATAAACTTTTTTTTTTTAAATTAAAGGGATGCATTGAAGTATTTGACAATGGATCCTATTTGTTTGTTATGGTTAGTCGGGTTTCATCATCTGAATGTTATCTGATGATATTTGATAGGATACATTAATTCTAACCTATCACTAGTGATAATAGGCGGGTCATGAGAGATCCCATATTGTTCACAATGATACGACAAATACCATATTAGATCTGATAACACACGTGTGACTAAGATAAATATTTTACCCAGATATCCTTCATTTAGGTCCAGAACTAAAGCTCTCAAGGATAAAATAGTCTAACAGACTGTCAGAAATGCTTCCCATTATTAACAGCTCTGCAGCTGCCCCCTCCCCCCTTTCTGGAAAATTATAAATATTTTATTTCAGTCAAATTACGGTTAATAGGCATTAAATACCACCAACCCCCAGCAAACAAAATAAAACATATTCCCTCGGAATCCCTCTTCCCGGAAAATTTTGTGTGGAACAACGCATAAACTACAGGTATTGTGATAAAGGAGTTATTGTATAGCACACTGCTTCTCTACGTACCTTGTACAACCTGCAGCAAAGCGCGCGCCCCACAGCATGACGATTCCCCCTAGCAGCCCCATGTATACCGGAACACCTTTGGCAACACCGAAAGAATTGGAGGATGCTGCAGAAACTGTCCCTCCTCCTATGGCACAAACGACGTATACAACCTTAAAAGCAATTCAGAATAAGTTAAAGGGAGAAACAAAATGTTTATGTCTTTGAAAGTGAAAAGTTGCATCTATCCTCACAATGACACACACCTGCCACCAGTTGGAAATCCCCGACCGTTTGGCGGCAAGATAGGGAAACATTTGCTGTAGATTCTTGGTGAAAAACATCTGAGCGACCACTGTGATGTAACTGGAGGATCCTCCAATTGTGTCGTTGACCAGGAGGATTATGGGAACTTGTAGCAGTCCAATCAGAGCACCTGAAAGTTAACATTACAATAAAACGTACTAAATAGAATGATCTAAAATGAATCAATTTTGCGTTTGACAGACAAAAGAAAAAAGAGAGAGAGAAAGAGAGAGAGCATATGTAATTACTGTGACAGTATTATTACATTAAAACTGTTTGCATGGATATGTTAGACCCCATTTTATAGTGTTTATCATCGTTGTACACAGCGACATTACCTCCGACGTAGGGTGGCCACGCGATGGTGGTGATGATGTTACTCTCTATCTCCGATAGCCGCTATAAGCAGAACATTACATCAAATTAATGTTAGCCATGAATCGGCATCCTGTAGGAAATCAAAAGTAATCTTTACGAAGTAAACGCCCTTGTCCCCAACTCCAAGACTCCTTATAGCCCTATTTACATACACGCCCTCGTTAGCAAGACTAGGGCGCTTTAGGATTAAGGTCACAGTCACTCACACTAAAGCTGTTCAGGGCCCCACACCTACACTCCATCACTCTCTCTTTCTCTAAGATTGTTCAGGACAACACAGTAACGAGCCATTACGAGCCCCAAGTCTTTTTCTGATCACTCACCCCTAGGCTCTCCAAGTCCTTACTGTTAGGCCAGAACCACTCCAAACAGAACACAGCAATGCCCATCACCGCCGCCATCGGGACAGCTATCACTGCGTACTGTACGTCAAACTTCTCGTGGACTCTGATAATTTCATAAATAAAGTTAAGATTATAAACATTTTTACATACATATGTACTTTAATTGGACAAACTGAAAGTTTCGAAAGTCAATCGGAAATACCTACTGTTTGTGCTGGAAGCAGATCTTAGGTTTGGTAAGACTAGATAGATGAGAACCAAGTAACCCGTATGTAAGGGCACCAATCAGCGCGCCGAGTAACGTAAACACTGAAAACAGATCAGAATACGTATAAACAGTAACAAGACACGTGTAAAACAGTAACAAGACACGTGTAAAAACAGTAACAAGACACGCGTAAAAACAGTAACAGGACACGTGTAAAACAGTAACAAGAAACGTGTAAAAACAGTAACAAGACACGTGTAAAAACAGTAACAAGACACGTGTAAAACAGTAACAAGACACGTGTAAAACAGTAACAAGACACGTGTAAAACAGTAACACGACACGCGTAAAAACAGTAACAATACACGTGTAAAACAGTAACAAGACACGTGTAAAAACAGTAACAAGACACGTGTAAAACAGTAACACGACACGCGTAAAAACAGTAACAAGACACGTGTAAAACAGTGTATACACGCACTGTACGTGAGTGCTTACATGAGTTAGGTACCCAGGCTCCTACTTGAGGTAGCACCATCCCCGGACACTGAAAGAAAAACAACAGCCTTCTGTGAAACAGAGCAAATTCTCTCTTGTTCGACCGTCAACCGGGCTGAACTCATTCAAACCTACGTGCAATGCTTAATTTGTGTGCACGTTCGCGCTCTGATCTGATATGTACATGTATTCATGCTCTGTTCTTTGAATATGTAATGAGAATCCATGGTACAGCGTGACATGAAATATCACCGACACTTAACTTGGCTTTCAAGTCAACAGAACCAAACTTTAATTGGGAAAAGACAAAACTTGTTTTAGTGGAGTAATCCGAGTTTTTATATTAAATGTGATGAATGATTTGAAATCCCAATGTAGAAATTTGAATAACTTAAGAATAATCAGTTATAATGTTTCGTTTTGTTAATCAGATAAATAACCTAATTGATTTACAGTGGCTTGCTCATCAAATAGATATACGTGCTATGCGTTATGTAAACCGAGAGGGTCGGTGATAAGCCTATCCCAGTTTCTATGTTGTGAATATATCTATGACTACAACTCACCGCTCCTGATAACGACATTCCTATGCCGAGCAGGAAGGCACCCAGGGCGCTGGAGAAGATGCCGCGGTCATTGAAGCATGACACGAACTCCTGGGAGGCGCTGTGGAACCTGTCCTTGGTGGCGGGAATCAGCGACAGTAGCGCCATACATACCTGTCCTGTACACACAACAGACACAGTTAGGATCAAAGCTTTTGATACTTCTTGGTATTCATTGTCTACATGTATGTGTGTAGTAAGTTAAGGAAATCAGGTCACTCTACCTCACCGATGCATGCCTTATCTTTTTACAAAAAAAAAAGAACAGTGGCATTTTTTCTTTGCCGTTCTAGCCATTCAAATTTATCATGAACTGAGGAGTGCTCAAGTCTCAACGTTCTGATTTTTTTTGTTACTTGCTTGTTTAATAAGACATCTACATTTGCATGTTTAATCCCATGTAGAGCTCTCCATGATGACCGTTCATTGAGTTTCTTTTCTCAGCCTTATAATTTCCTGTATAAGTTTTTTTTGAATTTGAACAACAAACATACCATAAGCTAGGGATGGTCACAAAACTTTATGAAAAAATAATCTTTATTATACCTTTTCATGGGTCTTTCCTTGGCCTCTAGTCTCGAGTAACTAGATGTGGTATTATATTTATCCATGAATAGCAAGTTAAAGGAGGTTATTCACCCTGCTTTCAAGTCACCAGAACCACAACAACTTTTTAAATACATTTTTTTTGGTCATGGATTCTCATTCTGTTATCATACAACTTATCAATATATACTTTGGAAACTAGTAGACATTCGTTCGAATTCGAAATTATCCCCTGCCATATTGTATAGGTCAGTGCTCACTGTACACGTTTGAGCAGTGTTGTATTACAGCATACCTATTGCTACAGCAGACAGGAACATCTTCAGCATGATGAAGTTGCTAAACACCATCTGATCTCGAATACTCTTGGGTTCAAAAACTGTAAACAATCAACCACATATTGTTTTCAAAGAAGTACATTCTCTACCAAACAAAGCTGCGTTTATACAAACATCCGGATGAAATTAATAAAAGCTGGTTTAAAAAAATATGATTATTTGAGCGCTGTTACCTCTTGACTTTTCCATGGCTATTCCGAACATCACCCCTGAGAGCGCGACCCCCGCCATTTTGAGCAGCGTCCGGCCACAGTGTTGACAGCGCCCGTTCCCCTCGGGCTCCGGGTCCCTGCCTTCCTTCCACCCCTCCCTGACGGACAGGCTGTCATTGCTGTCCACCTCCACGTCAATGTACGAAACCTGGTTACTTTTGGTCGCGTGGAGTAGTGATGACATCATGGCAGTCTCTGGCTGGCCCCTGTGACGAACATTGCGAACACTCGCCATTATAGAGATTCAAACGCTTCCTCGTAAGTATGTGGATGAATTAGGAACTGTACTGTCCCAGTCAGGAAAAATGACAACAGAAACGTGCATGCCGGGATATCACACATGATCGACTGATCACATATCATTGAACAAACAAACAGAGTTAGTCCTGCACACGTCGCTAATAATTTACCGGTATATTTAAGTCATAAATTTCATAGCGCACTGAACGATTGTAACCACTAATCAGGGCAGGACATTTTCGGTCATTAGTTCGACCTAAATTCAATCTGATAGAGGGCGGTTTAACATTGTAAAACAATTGTGGCTTTAAATGCCGGCATGTCACGTTCACACATTGTAGATGAGGAAGAGATGTGATTATAAATGAAATGTTAACAATAGATCTCATCTTACGGTGATTTGGTAAATCTTAACGAAAAAAAGAGATGGGTAGAGCTGTTATAGATTGTAGATAAACTTTACATGACACCCGGCTATTTAAGTCATTGTAGTTTTAAGTTGCCAAAAATATTTGAACGTTTGAATAATTCTCTCTATAATGTATATTATTATCATACAAAAAAATGTATTGTTTCTACTGATAAAGTACAGATTAAGATAACGACTTAGATTTTTTCGAGCAGATAGAGGTTTGTTAAATCTGAATTCCCTATATACCCTGCGTTGTAAACGTTGTGGTGTATCAATAGAGGTGATATAGCGAGCACAGCTACATTCACAACGAATAGTCTAACACTCAAATCTAACCAACATTTCAATTATTTATCTATTTATTTATATATTTATTTATTCATTGTAATTTCATTCTTAGAAATTAAGTATAATCTTTGACGTTTACCATTTCTAAGATACATGACTGTATTGTCTTTTGATAAATTTAAATTTTAGCAATTATAAAACTTTGCATCATGTCTACTGGTACATATGATATATGTAACAGATAATGCATGTTTCTATTGTTGAAATTGAAATATGTTAGAAGGACAAATTGATTAATGAGTTAATTCTGGGAATTTCACTCTAAGTGATTAAAGTGATTAAGTGGAAATAGTACTATACAGGGAAATCCTTTATACTTTTCACTTCTAAACAAAGTTTGAATCAACACGAGGTTCAAATTCGTTGTTGGACGGCATGGGTTAATAATAGATAATCATTTACAACACGATTTATTCATAAGACACAATTAAGCCATTTTAAGTTTATTTCATTATTTTATTTTATTTTGCACAACATGTGAAACGTATATATATTTCAGTAAAAAAAGTGACGTTTTGGTAGATTTTGGTGTGACGTTTTGGTACCCCCGTTAGATTTTGGTGTGACGTGTTGGTTTAAAAGAAAATAATGAAACAATAGGAGAAAATGTTGCTACTAACTGCGTGCATAACCGACGAGAAGACCAACAAGTTTTGAAAACAAACTAAAGTTGACGTTAAAAAAACAAGTTTATTTAAAATATATTTTTACATGACATTTTTCTTTATTTTTTGTCAATTTTTGGAGCTTCATTTGAAGTGTTCTAGTTATATTAATTTTGATCTTTTTTAGTGAAGCTATCTAATTCTGGGTTCTTACCTCCGATGTTGATAACTCCAACTAACACCGTGTAATTTTGAAATGTTTACATATTTTACTTATCAGAGCGGTAGAGGAGGCGCGGACGTGACCCATGCTCCCGGTGTATACAATCTGCCAGCACCGACTGCGCAGACTCGGGCCGTCGTCCTTCCCTCGTACTGTCCGTCAGCCACCAGTTCACGTCAGTGGATTCCTATATGCAGGGAATTAGGGGTTCTTATAATGGCATTAACCCACTGTTATCAATTTTTAAGTCAGAGTCCGTTCGCTGGTAGTCTTTATTCAAAACTTTAATAGGCTTAAGATTTGTAAACGTGCGAACCAAGTCAGAGAGATATGCTGCGGACGTGAACGCAAAGAGTTCTAGGTTCAGAATCCGGTATTTACGGGGCTCTATAAAGATTAACTCTGTACGTAACGAATAAACCTGAAATGGTAATCCAATTAAAATTTTATATTTAAATTCTTAATTTGATCGCCTTTTTATCCACTCAAGTTTGAATCAATTTAAAATTTCAAAACAAAATGTGTTTATATAATCCTGGACCCGAGCATTACAATACAGTCAGGACGTGCGGCTGTATGTACAATAAAGGCGCTCTTTTTCTATGTTTGCTTGTTTGGAAACTAAGGTCCCCCTGAAGACCAATTACTTATTGTTATTGGTTGACTGAGGAATTTAGTGTTAGTTTAACTTTACAGTTGTAACAATGGCGGTCTGTTGCATTGTTAACAAGATTTGTGTCTGCCACGATCTCTCGCCCTCGTCAAAATCAGCGAACGTTCAAGAAAAGGCTGATCTTTGTAATTTCCTCATTGAAACAAAAAAAAAGAGAAAATTAATTTGATTCTTAAAGTATGATATTATGAAATTTCTTCAGTGGTATTTTTGACAAACGTTGCATTATCATACAGTTTGTATATAATGATAAAAAAATTAAATTGGTAATTTGACAGTTTCATTGAATTGTGTGAAATAGCTTGTTCTTTAAAATATTTTCATCAAACAATAGCAATGGTACGATAAATCAGTATTACAAAGGAAAGAGTACAAGAGCGCGAACAGTTTGATAATCGAAGGAGCGGGCTTCCGAGGCTCGGACAGGAGATCAGTGGAAGACAACACCTCAACGTACAAAGGCGACAGATTGTTATCACAGAGGGCTGCAATCACAAAGGCGGATCACCGTGGCCCCCTACATCTGACAGTCCAATCAAAGACTCATCCTGGTTACTTCTGTACTTACATGATTACTGTACTGTTACTTGTATTGAATTGGACGGATATAGATTCATTAAATATTTGAAACATTTCAATTGATAAAAACTCATTGAAATATTTATTTTTTCCAAAGCGCTCTATAGCAATTATATATTTTCATAAATATTGTAAAAAAAAAAAAACAAACAAACCACGTATAATTGGAAATTATAACTTCATAAAATTTTATGTTTAGGACATATTCTACATGAAAACACAGCTAGTTGTGCTTCCTCTGAATTTCACTTAATAAAGATCTCCGTGCATTTCAAAAGGTGAAATTCACTTAACATGAATTTCGCGTTAACAGGTGAAATTTATTTTACACGAATTTAAGATTTATAATTACGAAATACATAAACCTATCATTGTTATTATATAATGTAGAACTTAGATTACTATTACCGAGCTAACTTTGGTGTGTTGTTGTAAAGTTTGTCATTGTTATGCCGGACCTTCCCATTCAATGTTTACCACAAGTGGAATTAGATTCTTTACCAAATCCTATTCTTACTAAGCCGCTTACAATAATTTATTGCGACAAAGTTCTTTGTTGTTTTAATTGCCTTTTTCTAAAGGGTTCTGAATGAGGTAAAAGTAAAACTAAGTGGATTACGGACAGCTTAAGACAGTCCCGGCCAGCACGGTCCCTTCTCCACAAACACTGGCTGTACTCACTGCCCTAACTGTACCCTAACTCCAGGACACAGTGAACACTCTCACGGGGCAGACTCTACAGCTGACAGGATCAAGATGTTGTTGCATATAGTAGCGTGATGTCCCACTAGTGTTCATACGTACTGGATGAGCTTAAACTGTACAGGGGTACCACAAGAATGACCCCTTATATTATAATCATATCCACCACACCTCTCAAAATAACAACATAAAATGTTTAATTCAAAGGATAACTTAACCTCGCCCTTTTCGTAAGAATTTGCAAAACGCAGCGAAATTGAGTTGTTCCCTTCTGCACCCAATCGCTGTCCCCATTTGACTAATTTGACTAATTTTGGGTTAAAATGAAGGCGAGGACGGAACTCAAAAGTAAATGTAGTAAAACTGGCGGTTTACTTGCTTCTTTTACATGTAGTCTGTTTAAAGTATTTTATTGTTAATTATTTAACCACGCAAGCACGAACGGGAAACTACCAAAGAGTAAATGAAGATCTCTGGCGACACAATTATTATAAAAAGATGAGCTCAAGTAATAATGTTCATACACTAATACGATACTGTGATAGACGGATGGGCGGACAGATAAAAGTCCGAATGGAATATAAGAATAGAATGTTCAGCTACATGTAGTATCACATAAAGATATCTGTGTAAAAAATCTTCAAAATGAAAGAAAATGTATAACTACTTAATAAACGATGCGTCTGCATGTAAAATAATGTTTTTATTCACCTTTAGATAATTTTTCTTGTTCATTTTTTATTCTCTTATTTGTTTTATTACTATCTTTTCTCTGTTTTGTTTAAGAGAACTCGATGGTTGTGGCCATTTTTAGACTATCTAAATCTCCTTGAAAAGAAGAGCCCTATATAAAATTTAGGGAAACATTCAAATTTAAAAGCTAAAATATTTTGAATTTTAAAAATATTAGTTAAAAATACCATGATAAATTGTTGACTATCCAGCCTCCTGAATAGCGGTTGCCGGGAGAAGTTGCTGTATTTAAGAAATAAACAGCAAGTTAACAAGTTCACCAGGATATGAACTTGGTTGGTCACGTGATCAAATCCTGTGAAGTCCGAAGAGCTTCTAATAAGATTTGATCACATACCAACCAAGTTCATATACCGGTGAACTTTTTAATATTGCTGATTATTACTTTCATTTACATTTGGAAAAGGCAAACTGTTTAGAATTGTTAAATTTACGGAGATTTTATGTTTACAATAATCCAACCGACAAGCGATGAACGCGTGTTATGATCATTGTGACGTCACGGAAACGTTCACACAGAATTGAACGTTTTCGCTATTCTATAGGTTCATTATAAAGATACATATTTGCAAATTTAAATATTAAACATTGTACAAAACCAGAAAATCATTCGAAAATCTATACAAAATCAAGGAACTTTAATGTATTATGATTTTCATCGTTGTAGTTTAAGAAAGCACATAAACAATCGACGTAAACAAATTTTGCTGAATCGGAGATATTATGACCTGTTTAAGAAATCTAATTTATTATTAAAAAAACTACAACTTTTTCACTTTTTCAGTCCTGTCGGAAAATTCATATCATTATATTTTACACATGTTAACTCAAGTAGTAGTGTAAAATGTCAAATTGTACAACATAGATGAGTAACTAATCAATGTACACTTATTGAAAAATATCTTTTAAATGTGAATCAAATTCATGCATACATTTGTTCTTCATATGTATATATTTTTCCTTTATCATGTGACTCATTTGATAATCTAATATATTTCTCCTTACATGTATATCATATAGAATAATATTCACCGTTATACGCGATCGTATATCAAATCAAATGAACAAACATACATATATTTGTATTGCAATACATATATTTGTGGATAAACACAGCAGATGCATGCTGCAACTGAGAGAGAGAGAGAGAAAGAGAGAGAGACTTACTTTAATGTGCAGGATTTTTGGACACAATGAGTGTACTTGCAAGAAGAAAAAGCAGCCACAGACAATGTTATGCCAATGTTTTCACATTTTCGTCACACCTGCCTAAAATGAGAACGTAACTGGGAATTGAGTCCCGCAGTATATAAAACTGGGCCTTGGGTTAAAGTTTTAACACGCGATCATTGTTAGATGCTAAATGCGGTGTTAAAATCCGATTTGTAGATGTGAGAATTGTTTAAATTGCATTCTCTCTATTTTCAGAGTACATGTACTGCGTGTAGGCCATGTCAGGGGAAGGAAGCAGGCAGTTGTTGTGTATCTGTTCGCGTCCCCAACTTCATGTTTATGATTGTTTTACATGTAACAAATATTAGCAGGTGCGGACCGGAAAGAAGACTCCACAGATCATTGACTGTTCATTTTGGTTTTTTTAATTATTATGTAGATATGATCGATATAAACAACCTTGGCAATCACACAAAAAGGAAATTGTATCGGAAAGATAGTACAGCAGAGTTTTGTGCGAAATTTGTTTGTTTATCTACTAAGTATTATATTATATTTTTTTATTGGGGTGGGGGGGGGGGGTAAACAAACGATCTTGTTTTCTAAAAAAAAAAGATTGGTTACAATTCCTAGCTTAGCTTAAGATTCACGGGTCATGCGCAATTGTAGAGGGTGTGTAATCTATACTGTGCTCTCTGCATTCAAGCAACCTTTGAATTCAGATCTTTTTTCCTGAAATTATTCCATACTGAATTAATTAAGGTTGAACACATTATGAAATGAATACATTACTAATACTGTACCTGATATAATGATTATACTTATTGTTCAAATCAAATACACAATAAGACATATAAACATAGAGTAACGTTTATTAATATACTATAACTAAAGCAAATATCATGCTAGCAACAATTTTAACATTGATTTAAGTATTATAAAGATGCTATTTCTACAGGAAAAAATTCGCAGAGCAAATCAAATGACGGACACTGATCTTATGACCAAATTTACTGAGAGAGAGAGAGAGAGAGAGAGAGAGAGAGAGAGAGAGAGAGAGAGAGAGAGAGACTAAATTACTTTACTATTTTACGTACCTCTCTGGTCAGGTGCTTACAATCAACACTTTTCGGGGGTTTTCAGAAGCTCTCAGCTGGTAAGTCCCAGTGTAATGGAGAGAGTTCGTCCCCACACATCGGCGGGACTTTGGGTCTGGTCTCTCTTTCTTTTTTAATTACACCAGTGCACGACATAAATTTAAAAAGGTCATTCAAAGCACAATCATTTCAACATAGACGAACCTTGCCATTGTGGTGGATTGTATGCAGTAATTGGGATATCTCCTAGGCAGGAAAAGAGACATATGGAGAGAGTCATCGAATGTACAAATATCTCCCCTGACAAAGCAGGAGAACCAAGGCCTGCTAATTTTCTACACACAAATGTTGATCAAGATATAGCTACTACTATATATATTACTAGGGGTGCTGGTTTTATATGAATATCAGTGAATATCAGAAAAAAAAACTCAACAGAAGTTTAAATCTTTTATCTAGTTTTATAATGTTTGATCGGCCGTCTCAGAATACCCTGTCAAGAGAGAGATATGAAAATCAATAATGGCAAAGTGCATAATCTCACTGTTATCAAAATCCTAATGACTCTGGTGTGTACAGTCATCAAATAAAATCTTCATAAACATAAGATTATATAATTATAAATCTAATTCAACGCAGAAAAGTGAAATTTGTGTCCTGTCATAATGAATGGGGGCAATTTATTTTTACTACTACATGTACATGAACAACGTAGGAATTTGTTTTGTGAATGAGGAGATTATGAAAAGAGGACAAATTTATTGCGCGTGCGCATTGAAAGTCTTCATTCACGTTCACTGGACGGTAGAAAATAAATAAGAACGTACGCCCTTTAAATCGTGTCAATGATATATAGATAGACATGGAATGAGACAGAAATGTTCAAAGCGTCTTGTAATGTAAAATACATGTAACTTGAACAACTGATCAATAGTCGATCGCAGGAGTCTTTTAACTGTAAAGGCTTATTGTTATAAGACATTAGACATCTAACGCATTAAATACAATACATTTTTTTTTTAAAAACGGGTCATTAAGAAAGTATTAGTTATTTATAGTTTTCTGAACCATAATTCTTTTATTTGAGTATTTATATTTGTAATTGAATTACACAATACAAGTTCAATTGAATCTGAAATAATAAACAAGTAATTCCAGTAATCAGGTTTATTCGGTCCCATGTTTAATCGGCACATGCGAACCTGTGTAACAAGCTGTACTAATTTACGCAAGTCAAATTTTTATGAATACGAAATAATCACCCACGTGAACATTCTTGTTTTAACAACCGTGAGAGTGTCTATACAGTGTTACAATAAATCATGTATGTGACTCATTTTTCATCACAAATTGATATCGTATGAAAACACATATCCAGGCCTAGGCAGTTGCGCTATATATAATTAATCATTTTTCCTAAAAAGAAGATACACTTTACATCTATATAATCGTTTGCTCATAATTATTTGATATTATAATTACATTGTAACCTGTAATTTCTTTCATAACTGCACACTAGGAACAGAAGTATGCCACCATACATAACAAATTTGACACTTAATTTTTTTTATTTAACACTTCAATTAAAACACATTTCACACACAGTAAATATTTCATGATACTAGTATGTTGATAAGGGATCTTTTTGATGTGCCTGTACAGTTTTTTAAAATCATGTACACTATCAAAATTTCTAAACAGAAAAGGTTTAAATAACTATTGACCATGGAAACTATCAGTGCTAGAGTTCGAAAAAATTGTTTGTGTCATCTGCCTTATTGTCGATGTATTTACGCAATTTAGAAAGGTTCGAGAGCAGGCAGCGAAAATTGGACGCGAACAAATTATTTAAGGTATAATTCCACGGGATGTAACCAAAAGAGTGTCTTACTATAGCCCGTGTATAAAAAAAAAAACAACCAATTCTATGACTCTGTTTATTGATATATAAAGCAAAACTACCACAATTCCTCTGATCTTTTAATACATGTAGGATTAAAACGAGCATAAAGTGCCGTGAAATAGCAGGAGAGACAACTCTTATTTATATTGGTAAATGTATGTGACAACCTGAAGTCACTATAGCTGGAGAGACAACTCTTATTTATACTGGTAAATGTATGTGACAACCTGAAGTCATTCAAGTCAAATTATGGGTAAATAAAACTTTGCTGTTTTAATTTTGTAAGTCTTGTTGCATTAATTTAATAAGACTGCAAATATCATATATTTATCAGTCATTGTCTGTTTCAACACTAAAAATCGATTTTGTATCGTATATTTTTCAATAAAATTCATTAATTACATGTACTATTTTAACAATTGCTAAAAATTATATATTAAAATATAAGTAGGCTGTGAACCAGTTTTACTATTTAGGAATATTGTTTAATTATAACGGTATATTTTCATCTACGCAGAAACGCTGTGCATCACATGGTAACAAAGCGTTGTTCGGTGTATTTAGTAAAATGAAAGAGTTAAACTTTAATGTTGAACCCAGATAAACGTGTTTGATACTTATGTAAAAAGTGTGCTGTGTTACAGTGCCGAAATAAGAGGTTTTCATAAAGGTTTAGACGCAGAACACGTACATATTGATTTACTTGGTGTACGAAAAAATACACGCAATAGTGCATTGAATAACGAATTCGGTAGAATTCCTTTAGAAATATTTAGGAAACATTTATATATATATATATATATATATATATATATATATATATATATATATATATATATATATATATATATACTGGTTGAAAATAAGAAAAAAGTGAAAATTGTATTTATAAACACATTTTAGACTGTCTTCACATGATTTTAAAAATTGAAACAGGAAGATATAATTTACCAAGAAGTAATAGTATTTATGTAATCGTAAAGAAATTGAAGATGAGTATCATTTTGAATTAATTTGTCCATTTTTTCGAATTTAAGACATAAGTTTATTAAATTATACTTCTCCCGTTGACCAAGTGCATTTAAATTAATTCAATTGTTTTGTGGTAAAAAAAAACCGAAAGAAATAAACAATTTACAGAAATATCTGTGTTTTGCAAATAAACTTAGAGCTCAATATTTAAAAACTACCTAATATGTGTAGTCATTATGTCATTATGAAACGAATATGTACCTACTATAATAAATACTCTATCTTTTGTCGGTCTATGATGTATGTACTTATCATGTTGGTATGGTATGTTATTAATATGTGAACTTGTGAGACGATTGTCTTACGAAATAAAAACTTGAACGTGAAGTAATAAGTAATCATTCTTTGAATATTATAAGGTGATCAAATACCGTCAGGAGTGATCAAATCTATCATAAAACCTTTTGGGACTTGATCACCCCGACAATATTTGATCACCTTATAATACCCAAAGAATTATTCCTTATTCCTTAAATAATTCCTGAAAAATTATAAATCTGAAAAGTATAATCATTTTTTTCTGACACAAGTCATATAACACTAGAGTAGGACCCCCCCCCCCCCCCCCCCCCCATTCTGTGCCCGACCCCTCGCCGGAAGTGATTGGTCCTCGGAATACTTCAAATATGTAGGATCCCCTTATATACTTGTGATACAACACGTAATTTGTACATGTATTTGATATTTCCTGTATTAGTTACTGACTATTCGAACAATAGCAAGTCTTGGTCCCCTGAGACAACAACCGAGGTTAATAGTTGTTGCAGAAGGGTACAATAAACTTGCCATTGTCCGAGTAGTCAGTAGATAGGTGTTTCACCATACTAAAGAGAACTACATTTGTCGGAAAATTCCACAATAGGAAGACTGACACACATATTTTTTAAATTGCTCAGGCAGAGCGGCCAAATACGAAATAACTAGATAATTACCTCGTAATAACGAGATCTTTTCTCGTAATAACGAGATACTAGTAA
The DNA here is from genome assembly GCA_033439105.1 of Magallana nippona. Taxonomy (NCBI): domain Eukaryota; kingdom Metazoa; phylum Mollusca; class Bivalvia; order Ostreida; family Ostreidae; genus Magallana; species Magallana nippona. The sequence continues at coordinate 31,041,353 of CM065917.1, read as the reverse complement.
TTAACTCGTAATTACGAGATAAAATTATTTTTAAATGTGGTCCTATTCGTCTTTCGTAGCCGAATATCCGAATATCACCAGAAAATATTTTGGTTAGCAGAAGATCAAGGTACTAAAAATATTGACATTGAGGTTTACTCTATATAGCTTCTAGTATAGTCATTCATTTTAAAATTATAGTATGTTTCGTTATCGCATGCGATGTATGAAGTTAATGTGGATACATAACAACTACACAACTACTCCGCAGCAAAATCATGAGTTTTCACAGTAAAATGATAAAATGTACTTTATTAAGGCGATAAACGTGCTACATTCAACCTTAGAACTTTCCCTTAGGCGGTGATGTCAGAACCAAGGGGTAGGAACCAGCTGTGTTGACAGGGAATGGAAAGGCTGTCCCTGTTCCCGTACCCACAAGTCCGTCAAGAGACGAGGCAGTCGCCGCGGCGTTCTGTGCCGCTAGGTAAGGGTTCACTGCCCCTGAGAGCAGATACTGGTCCATTCTGTTATTTCTGAAGCCTTGTTGATTGGTCAGACTGTTCAGTAGATAGGCTCCCCCCAGTCCGAGCGCTAGAGCTGTCAGCGCGTTCTTGCCGGCGTTGGAGCTACCACTGGTACTGGTGGTCGGCGTAGCTAGAGCTGAAATCAATGCCTAGTGTCAACGTCTTTGTAATCTTTCAAACAAGGTTAATCATGAAGATTTTGTAATGGATCTACGGATACTTTGAAGATTTTTATTTAAAAAAAATGAAGAGAAATTTCTAAATAAGATGAGCATTATACAGTATATATAAATCTTACTTTGACAAAGAGGTCCTTCGTAGGCATCAAAACACGCGCATGCGGCCGTGGAGGTTTTACTGTCAACACAGAAACCTTTGGTTGGACCGCCGCAAATGTCGTTCTTAGCAGCTTGATCGGCACCTGCACTGCAATCTGAAGGTGAAGCAGAGAGTGCAAAGGGGACCAATCATAGAATTTAACAAAACCACGTTTTTGTATTAAAATTACATGTATGAGTGGGATATATGTATGGATAGGATACTTGTATTAGTAGGGTAAATGTATGAGTAGGATACTTGTATGAGTAGGGTAAATGTACGAGTAGGATACTTGCAGGAATAGAATACTTGTACAGTGAATAAGTGGAATACATGTGTGAATAGGATACTTGTACAGTGAATGAGTAGGATACTTGTATGAGTAAGATATATGTATGAATAGGACACTTTTTGAGTAGGATAATGTATTAGTAGGATACTTGTTTGTGCTTTTCGCCTTTTAGAATAAAGTGTTCTGAAAATCTTGACATTTTTTTTTTTACAAAAGTGTATCGTAAGCAAACTTGCCAATTCAGAAAAGAAAACAGGTACTTGTTACCTATATGTATAAATATGTATTAATGTGAGAGAAGATATTCAATTGTAATAAAAATAAAAATATCAAAATTGATTCAGATTATTTTGATAACGAAGAAAGTTTATTCTTAGCATTCTCTTCTCTAAAAATCGCACATACTTAGTAAACAAATGATCTACGGTCGGCAGAAATAACCCAACCTAACAATTACTACGTCATATGATTCTTTAGTAACACCTGCATACGCCACTGACTTACCCCCGCCTCCCTTTTCTAGAGCAGCAAACACGGCAGTGGTATCTGGAAAGGAATAACAATCACACATACTGATCATTACAGTATACAGGTACTTATCATGGAAAATGCAGGCAAATTGATATATTTACATTCAGTGTATATTTCCCCTTATGTTTGCATTGGAAATCTGCGACGTTCAATTTTCTATGAATACACTTTGATAATTCATGCGCCATGTGCACAAATATAAACGTCTTCACGTGTTTTGAGTATATTGATTAAATGAAACTTTCAATCTTACATTACCAATTTGATATGTTCTTTTGAAAAATAATCATTAAATTATCTACTCCTTCGTAAAAAAGATTTTTCTCTACAAAGTTTCTCTCACTATATTTTTAGTCGCGGAAGCGAACTAAATAACATGTTAATATGGCTGTTCCATATATGTTTCATACCCCCCCCCCCCCCACATATGTTAAAAATTTGAAACCCCTTTCCCAATGTCGGCCCCACCCTATCCCAAGGGATCATGATGTGAACAAATGTGAATAAATTCGAATCTATACCACCTGAGGATGCTTCAGATTTTATCAAAGATTTCTTTCTTTATATACTCCTATCACTCGTCTTTGTAAAAATTTGTTTGACACCAACGACCCCCCCCCCCCCCCCAACACTGTGGCCCCCGATTCATGGGGATCATGATGTGAACAAAGTTGAATCTACAAATCTCAGGATGCTTCCACACAAGGCACATCATTTCTGGCCAAATGGTTTTTAAGAAGATTTTTATTTAAGATTTTTCTCTATATAATTTTATGTAAAAATTTGACCCCCCCCCCCCATTGTGGCCCCATCCTAGCCCCGGTGATCATGATTTGAACAAACTTGAATTTACGCGACCTGAGGATGCTTCAACACAAGTAACATATTTTCTGGCTAAATTGTTGGGTTTTTTTTTAAAAAGAAGCCTTATTGACGTGTGCTCCAATTCTACCCCTGGGGGATCACGAATTTGACAAACTAGAATCTACACTACCTGAGGATGCTTCCATACAAGATACAGCTTTTTCTGGCCAATTGGTTTTTAAGAAGAAGAATTTTAAAGATTTTCTCTATATATTTCTATGTAAAAATTCGACCCCAATTGTGGCCCCACCCTACCCCTGGGGATCATGATTTGAACAAACTTAAATCTACACTACCTGAGGATGCTTCAACACAAGTTTCAGCTTTTCTGGCCTAAAGGTTTTTGAGAAGATTTTTGAAAAATACCAACAAATTTTCAATAATTCTCATTCATCTCCTCTTTAAAGGGGATTTGGCCCTTCATTTGAACAAACTTAAAATTTTCCCAAGGATGCTTTTTGCAAAGTTTTGTTGAAATTGGCGCAGTGGTTCTGGAAAAGTGGATGAAAATTTTAAAGCTTACGACAACAACGGACGACGACAAACAACCGACAAATCTTGATCTAAAAAGCTCACTTGAAGCCCTCGGTTCAGGTGAGCTAATAAAAATTATAATTTTTGGGGTTATGAATTATAAAATATTTTCAATAAGCAATATTTACTTTGCAAAAGAGCATTTTGATCCATAAGCGTTTAAGATCTTGCATTATTTTAAAAAAAATAGCATGGGATTTTTAGGGTCTTCGATGTGGCATGTGTTTTTTTTAATCCACAATAAGACATTCATATCCCTCTTCTGATAGAGCTACTTTAAAGACATTTTTTATTTATTTATTTTTTTTACATGCAATTGTACTCAAGAGACCAACATTCGCTAAAGTAAATTAATCATGTGAGTTAACAAATGAATAACTCCTATTTTAATTTATTTAACATCTTTTAAATCGCAAAATTACAAAACACATTTCCAGCTATCCTGTGAGAGAATTATGTTGACTTACACAGGGCGAGTAAAAGGACGGGCACCAAGAGAGGGGGTTTACCGCTGAACTTCTGACCCGACATCTTAGAATCTGTTAAAAGTAAAAAAAAAAAAAAAAAAAAAAAAGAAAAAAAAAAAAAAAAAAAAAAATATATATATATATATATATATATATATATATATATATATATATATATATATATATATATATATACACACAGTTGCTTTTCTGCGTAACATCTCTAATATATAATAAAAGGACAATATATTAACCTGAAATAATAAAAATAGCTCTAACAAAAATATGGCTTAAAAGTATGGATATTAACTCTACTGTAAAGAATGAAATGTCTTATAGTACTTATATCCCAATCTCAAACAAAAACACCAAATATCTCAAAATAGTATCTTGAAATAAGTGAAAATATTCTTTTACAACAAGTATGAAAGTTAACGTACAGTGAATACAAACACAGTGCGAGGTCCCTCTATCCCGTGTCTGTCTCCTTTCTGTCTCCCCGGCGACGGTGACGGGTGCCAGTTGCTAATTGGGCAGGTCTGGTATATATACACACAGAGAACCCGGCCAATGGTCAAAGAAAGGTCAGATAAGTAAAATACCCGCTACAGTTCACGCCAATAAGGCATCTACAGCTGTGGTTTAGGACAAACTTTCCAGAACTGACAACTTTGCAGAGTGTTGCGTGTATGTGAACTTGTATTATGCACCCAATATAAACTTAGGTGTAATCACGCATACACCATGCTTCTACATGCACATCGTCACGAATATAATAATTCCTTTTTTTTTTATTTGAATTCGTTGTTTTTTCACTGCTCACTTTTTCTATTCCTCTATATCTGCTTATGCTGAATGCCTGGAGAAATAACGATTGATAGTTAACATATAATGTTACAGAATTACTGAATTAAAACCGCATCTGACAATACTAAATACATGTAGGATAAAAATGTTGATGTATTCACAGTAATTTACTGACGGTCAATTGGAGGACCAGAAACGCCAAGAATATGTTTCGGGGTCAATTTTTCATTACAAACAAGTTTCGCTTATTTGTTTTAAATTTGTTCATTTGTTTATTAGTCTATTAGTTTGCCTTTTATGTGGTGAAATTTTGGAATCAAATCTGGCCTAAGGTTAGACAAAATTACTGAAAATTGTAGCAATTTTGTGAAAGTCGTTAATACAGTGTCAAAAAAGTATCATTAATTTTAGAGCTTATTTCCCACTATTTTCATGACTTTATACTGAAGAACTTCTCTCTGGGTTTTTTTCCCTACGAAATCTGAAGACAAGTACATTTGTACACATTTTAAATGAAGCAAATTGTATTATGATATTCACTCGTGTGAAACCTTCCAATATAAATTTCAATGTGTGACAAAGAAGATGACGGGATAAGGCGGGTAAAATGTCTATATTAGGAGAGATAAAAAACTTAAACATATCAGCAATCTGATAATTCTGTCAAAATTCGTTCCAAACGATGTATTTTTTAACGTGACATCAATTTGTAATCCTTAAATAGGTTCAATATTTGTAATACCAGGGTATATCGATTTTAACTGGTGTATAAGTTCTAAAATCTTCAAATAGTGATTTAAAAAAAAAAAAAAAAAAAAAAAAAAACTTCATTGCCTTTAATTTTATATTGTTTGTCTGTGCTCCATATTTCTGTGGTTGTTAAATTAAGGTTTAATGGAATTCAAAACAAACAATTTCAATCAACAAAACCTCGGAGTGATGACCCACTCTACATTAAAAATATCGTTTTGTTTACCAACAATTGAACGTTTCGGGAAAATAAATAAATGCATGAGCACTGTTGTGACAAAATTGCTCAGTAGTTAGACTTCAGTACGGTAAGTAATAGAAGATGAGGGTTCGTTAAAATATTCAAACTGAATAAAGTAAGAAATTGTGCTTTTCTGTTTTATATTATCAAAAAAAAAAGATTTTGTTGGAAAAATACTGAATTTGAAATTGTATTTTGCGATTCAAAAAATGGGCATACACGCCATCTTATTCCCCCATCTTCTTGCGATGCATCGAAGGTAAAATTGGAGACATTTTTTGTCAATAAAAGGTTCTCTAATTGCTGATTCCCAGGGGGTTGTTTCCTCCTTCAGCGGTCTCCTCCCCACTTATGGGCAGTGCCATTAACTGCTAGGGACCTCGGTGACATCCAGCTCCCATCTTATCGCGGCGACCCCATCCCCGTCTCAATGCAAACTACTGGATATGTCCCTCATGAATGACATGAAGTTTCGTGTATACCATTAAGTAATATCATTCAAAAAGAAAAAAAATGATTGATGACCTCTTCCATCATTTGAAATAAACCCGGCAACCCATTGGATAATAGTGACTTAAGACATGTACGTACTCCATCACACTGGATCGTCACTGGCATTGCACTGTATTTTGTTTTCGAGGTACACTGTACCAAAACCTGGAATAAATTTGAATAAATCTGAGGTCATTGGGTCAATGAATGGGAGTGAATTAGAGATATTTATAAACTATGAATTGTTTTCAACAAACGGGACAAAAGACATTTTACAACGCCTTAACAGAGGGTTGTTGGGTTTTGACCAAAATATGAAATGTACCTGTCCACCTTGACACGATTTTGGGTAGAACACCCCCCCCCCCGGCATTTAGAAAAAACGATACAGTAGTTAGTTACTACGAACGTAATCATAAATGAGCAAAATCTTTCTGCTGTACTTCTTGTATATCAGTGTTTATATTGTATATCAGTGTTTATATTGTATATCTGTGTTTATATTGTATATCAGTGTTTATATTGTATATCAGTGTTTATATTGTATATCAGTGTTTATATTGTACATCAGTGTTTATATTGTATATCAGTGTTTATATTGTTTATCAGTGTTTATATTGTATATCAGTGTTTATATTGTATTTAAGCATTGGATGCTTATTTTTGGATGTCGTCGGTCCTATGACACACCAAGCGGTGCAGACAAATATGATAATTTGTCTGCACCGCTTGGTGTGTCATAGGACCGACGACATCCAAAAATAAGCATTCAATGCTTACATCTATATTCATACTGATGTTTTTTTGTATGAAATATATGTGTATCGTTGCTATAAAGCCAATATATACGCTCTCAGTCAAGGATATGAAACATACATGGAACAGTCATATTAACATCTTTTTTAGTTCGGTTCCGCGACTAAAAATATAGTGCCAGAAACTCTGTACAATAAAATCCCATTTTTTAAGGAATAGATATATTTTAATGATTATTTTTCAAAAGTACATATCAAATTGGTTATGTAAGATTAAACGTTTCATTTAATCTTACGAAAATAAATATACTCAAAACACGTGGAGAAGTTTATATTTGTGCACATGGTGCATGAATTATCAAAGTGTATTCATAGAAAATTGAGCGTCGCAGATTTCCAATGCAAAGATAAGGGGAAATATACACTGGATGTAAATATATCGATATAAACCATTCTGCTCTAACATTTGTGACTGACGATCATTAGCAATCTTAATTGGACCTCCCCAACACTTCCGTCAAAACTCAGTGACAGTGTATGAGTTATTACTGATCCTCTAGACGTAGGCGGAAATTTCCTCTCCTCTCCTCAACGAGAGAGAGAGAGAGAGAGAGAGAGAGAAAGAGAAAGAGAGACTCAAACTTAGATGATCTTTTGATGCTAGTAATGTTTAACTATTCAGAAAGGAATACTTATGGCAGTACAGGCCATCAGCCTTCTTCGCTAGCTAAGGACCAAAGGTTTCTGATCCGCACCGCCCCTAAAAAATGGTATTGAGTAGCGGTGCGGATCAGAAATCCTTAGCTAGCGAAGATGCACAGAATTTATATTCACACTTTAATTTGTAAAAATCACACTCCAATTTTAAAAGAGCTAAGGGCGCTAAGGTCCAAAATCGACCCAAATTGTTTTAGAATTTTAAAATAAAGTATTAAAACATGGCCCCACCCATTTTCTAATGTTTACTACTTGATCATTTCCTAAATAGACAAACTTTGGAAAATGAGGTATTTGTGACGTCATATTCACGACGCATTGCTGAGGTCATTTGGAAAAAACTATCAAATTTTCACTTTTTAATAATTTATTGCTCATTTTAAGTACATCCGCATCCGTGTACTAGGGTAAATTTGCTCTCCAAAGTGCATTATCATAGTATTTAACAAAAGCTGGAGTATCGTTCTGGTGCACGCGTACGGAGCATAAAAAATACCATTATTATACAATACCCGTTAAACAATTTTTCAGTGTTGAGATTTCTGACTGATTAAATTTATAGTCTATATGTTTTGTACTATAGTATTTCGTCCTTTGATGAACTAAGCATATTTACATATGTTTTGCGTAAGAAATGTCACAAGGACCCAAGGCTATATATGTTTGTGTTCCAAGCCTTTGACTAAAGAAATTGAAATGAAAAATTAGGCCTACATGTAAGTATTGATATAGCCATTAAACGGAAAATAAAATTTTAGGTCTGTGCATTATTATTTTCAATAAAACAAGGGTGCATTCTTTATATCTATATAATGAAGAATCATTTTGATTGTTGATAATCTATAAACACATAACAATAATAATAAATACATGTATTTATAAAATGTTCTCAATGAAATGAAATGCACACTGGTATAACAATGCAAAGGGTTTTTGTTTGTTTCATAGGTACATGTATCAAACAGAAAAGTTCTAATAACTATATAATAGCCATTCACTGTCATGATTTTGACTGTTGAACTACTTATCAATGCCCCTTATCTGCACTGTGTATTATCTGTGGAAACCATTCCTAATAGTTTTAATATCGTTGATTATTCATTCTTAAAGGGGCATGGTCACGATTTTGATCAAAATTTATTTTTCCGTTTTTAATGTTTACAATGCTTCAGTAAGACATTTCTAATAGTCAACTAAAATTTGAGAGTCAGTCGTCGAGTGATAAGCGATACATAAACTGTCTTTCCTTCCTATGAAACATCTTCGTTATCCAGGGGTTTTTGCAGTTTATGTATTTCCTACAATGTCGCTACCTTCATAAACTGCATGAATATTCAAAGAAAGAATTTTATTGTTTATATATTTATATCTTTCTTTTAATAAATTAATTGATCATTAAATTGACTAAATAATTGTTTATGTACATCAGTACTTTAGATAAAAGAAAAAGCTAAGTCGTCTAATATGGGAATTTGAGTCTGACATCATTATTATTATTTCGTGCAGTTTGTGGGTTTTCTTAGGTTGCTGAAGGTTTCGAGCATATATATTTATATAATAGTGTTGTGTTGTGCATGTACTATGCCTAAGTAGTAGTCAGGGTTTGATACATAGTGCACGAGCCTCCTATCAAACCCTGACTACTATTGAGGCATAGTACATGCACAGCACAACACTACTGTTATTATGCCGACTGTTGTATATACAGACGTGCTTTGCTAATAATAATAAATAGCTGTGACCTTTGAGTGTTGTCTATTATAGTCCCTAAAAATAATCACCGGAAAAGCAAGGGTTTGTTCTTTCAAATCAATCAATTGATTTGATTGATTATTTAATCAACAAGTTGCTGTACAATTAAAAAAAAACCAAACGTTTATGTTCTTTTCAAGAAATGAGACACGATTGACCTTACCGAGGAAACTCGAGTTGTTTAGCAGACGAAATCTCATTGAATTTTTTAATCGTACATTCTTCATCAAGCGTCATTTGAAAAAGCGTTTTCATGATGCTCATGTACAATTTCTTTGAAAAATGTTCAATCAATTTGTTTAAAAGTTTATCAGAAACTTTAACTTTAAAATTACCGTAAATAGTGAGGTGTTTTTGGAAAGATTAATAATTTTAATTGTTTGAATGTCAATCGTATGTATCTACGTTTTATATATATAAAAACCACCATAAACATCATTTGCTAACGTAAAGTAACGGTAACGCGTTGGGCTTTTAGACGTATTGATTTTAGGGTCGAGAGTTCGGAACCCGCTGTCGACCGCTATCGGAACCTGTAAAATTTTCACTGAAAACAATTGCCGTGCTCTATTTCGGCATAGTATGCTTACGCTATATAAACCCTTTGTATACCATGCGAAAATAGATGAGTATTGAATATATAGCGACAAACTGACAGGAGGCATAATAATCATTAATATCTGTCATGTCACTGTAAAGTATTGATACAATCCGATGCTATCTATTGATATAATCCGATGCTATCTATCGATACAATCTGATGCTATCTATCGATACAATCAGATGCTATCTAGATACTCATGTGTATGAAAACATTCGCTTTATTTCTTTATATAATGTATTTATCTCTTTCTAACTCAAAACAACATGCTTACGACATTTAGCATGCAACGCGAAAGAGTTGTGGGAATTCACATGTGTAATATATCTTACACCTCTCTATAATATTAGGTACATTAATTAGTTAACTAAGGTTTTTTGGTTAGCAGGTTATAAAACAATTTTTAATTGAATGAATAACTGTTTGTTGTGAACGGTTGTCTCTCGGAAAAAAATCACTACTTTCCTGCCTTTTTACCCCTTATCACAAGATCTGTGATTTTCTTCTGCACCTTTCCACTGATTTACGCAACAACACGAAAGAAAATGAGCATAGAAATTGCACGTTTAGGCACAAGCACTTGAGACATGGAACTCCCCTTTATATTTGTTTTATATAAAAAGAGATCTGGGACAGACCTTCACTTTCCTCTTATGACAACATTATAATTTGCATATCATTTTATAGAAAATTTCGACTCTATGATCTTTTTTTTTAAATTGCATTTTCGACTGACATATAAACAGAGAAAAGGCCTGTAACTCTTTCCTTGACGTCTGCCCACCTTGCTAAACTCCCAGTGACTGTATTTTGAAAGGAAATGAGTTCACGTCAATGAATTTTTTTTAGACATTCTTCTTTTCTTTCCTTTTACAAAATATTTTTAAGCAACACCGATTTAAAAATACATCGATTCACATCTCGATAAATCTCAAAGTAATTAACTTAATACTATGCTTGGGTAGCATGAAAAGTTTTTCTTCTGGTAAATTTTTGATACGAAAGAAGTCAATTTGGGCGTCATCGTGTCCGTAATGTCATGCGGAACATCATTTTGTGTATCAACGGGTCAAGTTGCATGACTTCTCTCTTTTTAAAGTTCAATCGAAAACTGATGTTTAAAAAAAGCTTAAAAGATGAATGTTACGTTATCAATGAAGAATTACTGATTATGCATATCATAAAATCATAAACAAGAAATAACTGTGAGTTGGCCTCGATTTTTTTTATTTCCAATAAAGATGATGGGGGTGGGGTATCCATGCATCAATTGCCTGAGGATTGAGCGAATTAAAATGTTGAAATCTTAACCGAGCACGTAAGGGGGAAAGCCTCGTTGTTGGCTGGGGACTCATTGTTGGATGGGGGGGGGGGGGGGGGGGGGGGCACTTTGTAGCCATCCATCCCAAGGGGTTGGATTCCGCAGGGGGGGGGGGGCTCACTATATATATATATATATATATATATATATATATATATATATATATATACTAGTATATAAACTGCATTTGACCTAAGAAACCTCATAACTGTATTTAATCTGACTAAAAATGCGCTATGTAAACGGGCCTTTATAAGTCTAACTTACAGTTACGGCTTATACACGTCTAACTTACAGTCACTTCCTGTCTTCATTTTGATCTTTCTGACCCCCGTGACATAATCTCCTGTCTCTAGTCTTTGTCACATGGAAGTGATGACACAGGCCTAGATTACCCTCTTCCGGCGACTGTCTACGACTTGTGTTTAGCAGGGATGACGATTTAGGTGTACCAGACATTGTTAGTATAGCTGTATTGGGAGGATCACACCATAACAACACAGAAGGTAATGGCATTACGTTTGAAATCTTTATCATTTTAAAGCATACACGCAAACCAAGAACGCTTTGTTGGGGGGGGGGGGGGGGGGGTGCGTCTCGCTTATATGCCGCTAATTACATTTAATAAAAACGAAGACAACACTTGAAATAACTGCATATACAGAGTGATTTGTATGTTCATATGTTTTGAAATTTGCATTTTGAAAATTTCGACTACTACTGATTCCGTCACATACTTCAGTTATCTTCCAGCTGAAAATAACGCTGAACTATCCGTTAATAATGTACGCACAGTTTAGACTTGGATCGTATTTTATTTTTATATGCATGAAACCATTGACTATATCGTCAATAATCACATGGACAGACCAAAGTCAAAGGTTGATAATATTAGGCACGTAGCATCATTTTTGAAAGTGGGTGGGTGGGGGGGAGGGGGTCTTACTATACCTATAACTTAATTTCTTTATTTTCATTTCAATTTTTTTTTTTACATACTTCCAAAAGGTGGGAGGCCAACTCTATGATAATTCAAATATATTTATATCTAAATTTAAGAAAAAGCAGCCCCCGGTGCCCCCTGATGCTACGTGCCTGAATACAACTTACAAACAAATAATGTATATTCTCTTAAATGAAGGTAAATGACATAAAGTAACATCGAACACGCTAACCCAAATCTAGGTCACGTTACACGCGGGTACAGACAAGTAACATCATGAGTTCACACCAGGTAAACAACAATATAAAGGGGAAGACCCACTGGACTTTTGCATTTTTTAGAAGTTACATATGAGCGCAGTGAGGTACATTTTTCTCCTTTCACATATACAGATGTAGATAGATTTTGACAAAATACATTGGCCAGCTGATGAAGAAAAATGTACCTAATTGCGCTCGTGTATTTTAAAGGCTTTCAAATGTGGGGCGGAGCTAAAAGTCTACGGAGATTGAATGTCCCCTACCAATAATACCGAGCGCAGCGAGAGGCGGGCGAAGCCCGCTTTGCGAAGCAAAGCTTAATGGTAACACGTATATATATGAAAATCATCGAAAAATGAGAGTTGAATCAGGGGTACTAAGGGCCAAAAAAATTTTCTTCCAGCCCTGGGCGCCGCCATAATGGCTGCCATTTTGTTTAAAAAATGTTGACTCGATCATTAAGTGACTGCCGGTTGTTGAGGTTTTTGTCCCGAAACTCGATCAAAAACTTTCCAATGTTTAAATGAAAGTAATTAAAATGAAAATAGTTTACTGTGCAAACTATACAACTTTTAACACTGCTTTAATCAAGAAATAACATTAACATCAAGGAACCGATATTTTAGAGACTGAATAAAGTAGAAAAAATTAAATTCATCAACTTGGGAAAATTATAAGCATTGAAAGAAGAAATAAAAAAAATCCCGGAACTTTTTTTCGGCTATTTCCGAAGACAAAACATTTACGTTTTATGTATGAAACATGACGTCATATGATTTGAGTAGATAGGCGGATCCTACTGTGTATGTTTCATGTAAATTTGGTTCTACAAAAAAATCAAACTGCACTGTGTTAAATCTGCGCTCGGTCCAACGGTCACACCGTTTACATATTAACGATTCATATATCCCATGTGATTGGTTGGGGGTTTTTTGGGGGGAAGGTGGTAAGAAAGGGACTCTATAAGGGTGCATATATCAAAGATTAAGTACATGAAAAATAGAAAGAGAAATTAAATTCCGAAATGTATTTTTTTTCCAATTTACTGGGGGCGTATTTCACATCATCCTTTCTGTTTGAATGAATTTAGTCTATTGTCTTGACTCAACTTATTTTTTTTTAATTTTACCTCATTGAAACATAAAGATGGTTCCATGTTTCAGCTGCTCGATGAATGCTGTATTATGGACAGAGTACTCGTGACGTCACTTATCATCCTAGCCGCCATTCTCCAGGCTCTGACTTATGGTATGTCCCGCTATGTGTGCCAACATCTCACGATTTTTTAACGATTCAGTGGTCTGTAAAATAGAAAACAGAGCATGTTTTATTACAAAGCAATACCAACTCCTGAAAAAATACAACAGTTACACATATACACTGATTTGCATACGAAACCGTTCATATACGTTCTACACAAACGCTAGTGACCTAATCAATGCTTAAAATTACTACTTATTTGACCTTGTCATCTGACATAAAATGCACTGATCTACGGTACATGTGCATGTACCTCACTATCTACATAACACTCATATAAATACCAATTACAAAGTAAAATATTCATTATTCAATGTAACCAGGTGTTAGATTATTGTATGTTGTGATCGCAGTGTCACGTGAATGAAAGGGTGAACCAATGAAAGGGTGTATGAGAGAGAGAGAGAGAGAGAGAGAGAGAGAGAGAGAGAGAGAAATGCTCACTTACATATACAATAATAGTTCCTTACCTGCCGCCTAATTATACGCGAGCAGCCTTCAAGGCAGTGACCTCAAATTCTCATTGCACAGTATGTAAAGAGTTGGTCATTGGCAAGATGTATTTTCTTTTTTCTCAATATTAATAATTTTAAGTTGATATTTATAAAATATTTAAACTTTATTTTGCGTAACTTTTAGACGTAAATGGTATCTACAACTCATTTGTAAAATCCTGATTTAGGGAATATTATATTGAACTGATAAAGTATAACAAGTGTGTCGTTTGAATGTTTTAGGACTTTTCCATTCATTAAAACCACATAACTAAAAATTCAAGCATAGCTTTGTCTGTCTGCTGATACCGATGGGTTACATCAACATTTCTACTTGTAGATCCCTTGGTCATTCCAAACTTCACCCAGGCCACACTGAGTTCTACTTACCAAGACTATGTAGCATCCAGAGCTGTGGACGGTCGGCCGGATCTGTTGAACCTGATAGTGGAGGACTCCTGTACGCACACTGCGCTCGGCCAGTCCTCGGCCTGGCTGAGGATAGATCTAAGAACAGAGTACAGCGTCCACCAAGTCACGACCTGGTACAGAAACGATCGTGAGTCTAACTACAGGATTCTATCAATATCCTGAGTGGCGTGTTTTACTTCAGATGAAAAATATAAGAAGTAAAGGGGAAAAACTCATGTTTAGAGTGAGTGATGGACTAAGACTTGTATATGATTAATTGTTGGTGGTAAGGTTAAAGAAAAGTAAAAATGAATTTAAAAAAAAACCTTAACAGTTCCAATCACGACACCTATTTTGTACCAATATCATTATAACTGTTCTATATAGTATGCACACAGGTGGAAACTTGCTATTTGTGATGTGAAGTGCTTTTTTATTCTAGAATATATATTTTTTATCAAACTTAACAAACCGTGGATATTTCATTCTGCAAACAGCGTTACAATATTCAGACATGCATGTTTCTATTCAGGCGATGTGAAGCCGGACACGTTGCGGTTTCAGGGTTATTCTGTCCGGGTGTCCAATGATACGTCACAGGTCCCCCCGCCCAACGTCTGCTTCCAACATGATGGAACATCCCAGATTCCTATCAGCACCACAAATAACTGTCCACAGATCGCCAGATACGTCTGGTTATACAAAAGTGACCAGTCACTGGGAACTATACTAGAAATCTGCGAAGTCCAAATTGATGGTATTACTTGATTTAATGAACATATTTTATTTTTAGAATTATTTATACAATAATAGGTGCACATGAGTATAAAGTGAACTATTTTGCAGTACAATTACCCCAAAAATCATGTCCACATAAATACTATGTTGACACGACTTGGGGTCTGACTGGGATCCCTTTCAGTTATTGAACACAAATTTTAAAAAAAAAAGTGAAAAAAATATGTAGAATAAAACAGTTTTATGCGCCAATCAATCATTCATCTTGACTCATTTTATAAATATTAAACATATATTTCCAGGATGTGAGTTGAATCACTATGGAGAAAACTGCACGTCTTGTGGTATTGGTTGTGAAATTTGTGATATCACTTCTGGTTGCACAAAATGCTTGTCGGGTCACGTTTTCCCAACCTGTGGTAAGTGGATTCGAGACCGACTAAGGGATGTAATGTTTTATGATGTTTTTCTTAACAATATTTTCTATTATTGTTATCATGCGCTGATCCAGAAAAAATTGTCCAGGGGAGGGGGGGGGGGGGTCCCGAGGGATAATTGTGTTTGCCGGGAGAGTGTTATTCATGTACTATATATTTTGTCTGATCAAGAGATCTACGACATTTTTTATATTATTCTTCAGAATGTCCACCTGGTCGGTATAGAGTAGGTTGTACGGAAGTCTGCAGCCCGAACTGTTTCAACAGTCTGTGTCACATAGAGCGCGGGGAGTGCAGTAGGGGCTGTAACCCCGGCTATCTCGGGGACTTCTGTAATGAAAGTAAGAGAACGTTTAAATCAAGAGGTAAGGAGTTGTAGACATTTTTTAGTGTTTATCTACTGTCGACAAATAAAGGATTGATTGTCAAACAATCTTAAAGGATGTGAGTGAGTTTACCAAGATGTCGACAATGACTTGGAAAGTAAAGCACGTACTGGCACTGATATGAAACTGATAAAAAAAAAAAACTACCAACACATATGTACATGTATTTACAATTTCATTCAAAACGATGTACATTTACCAAGATATTGATATTTACTGCTATGAAATGTTTAGAATATAATTGAATTGATAAGTCTATCAAGCGTATTACTTATTTTTTTCTTAAAAATTCCAACTTTAAATTTGGAATTTCCAACTTTAATCTTGAAATTTCCTCCAACTTTAATCTTGAAATTTCCAACTTTAATCTTGGAATTTCCAACTTTAATCTTCTTATGATACATGTATTATGATAAGTTTATGAATTTTAGACAAATACAACTTTATAGTTAAAAAAATCAACGTTAAAGTTTGACATTTCATTTGTTTGAAATTGAGGTACTTATCGTAATACATGATTGTATAAAAAAAAAAGATTAAAGTAAGAAATTCCAAGAGTAAAGTTGGAAATTCCAAGATTAAAGTTAGAAATTCCATTTTAAAGTTTGAAAATCCAACAGTAAAGTTGGGAAATTCCAAGATTAAAGTGAGAAATTCCAACTTTGATCTATGATCAAAGTTGGAAATTCAATTTTAATGTTGAAAAGTCCAACTTTAAAGTTGGAGTTTTAAAGAATTTTTTTTTCACAACGTGGCATTGATAAGAGCTGGTGTATGCATAGCTAAATCGTCAAATAGAACTATTCTCCAGACTTTCAGATTTCTTTAACAGAGCGGTTATGTGCTCCATGTTTTTGACAAGATTAAATTCAAGAATGATGAAAAATCCGGTTTCAATTTACCACTGTTTGGAGAGTAAAATTTTAAAAGAAAATACACCAACTGAATACAATCCACTGGTGTGACCTGATTAATCCAGTTGTTAATGTATCATATACTATGTTTGCATCATTAAGAAATAAGCTTTTTAATATTCGTGCCATAAGGGATCCAAAATAAAATCAACAAATATTCTCATCATCTTATTTGCTCATATTCTTTATAAGTTTAAAGATGTGCTCAGTCATTTGGCAAGCCTCTTTCAAACAACAATAATACTCTACATGCATAAGTTAACTAGGAATAACTATCAGATAGTGTTAGAAAACTAAATAATTTTCGCACGAAATACATCAATTTGTAAAAATAAGCTTTATTGTAAAATCAACATAAAAGGACAAATCATTAGGATAATTTGCAAGTCAATGTGCCACGCATACTACTAAACAAGTTCAGAATTGTTTAATCAATTTCAAGACGTTGTTTGAAATGATGTAAACACGTGTATAATGATACTTTAAAGTGACACGGTGACTCAAAATACATGTTTTACTTTTTGATTATGACAACGGAAATCAGAAGAAGTATACTAAATTTTATGATACAGAAGGTTTCATGCATCATAAGTCACCATCTAATAGATCAGTGTACAAGTCAATAAAACTCATCCAGAAAATGCACATGTAAACAAACCGAGTTGTTTTGGACATTGATTTTAGTGTCACGTGATTGCGATTGCTGTCTAAAAATAGTTACAGTGGGGATTGACACACCGAGAAAAGAATTTGAATGTGAAGCTATTCGATGTCTGTGGTAAGAAATATGCATTCATAGATAGTGCATCTTAATAAATTTATCGTTCTTGTGGTCATCAGGTTTTAATGAGAGTCCACTGGCTCATGATATATGCCACGCTGCATTAATTACATTCCCCTGCGCTTTTGTGGCTATGAAGCGGAAGAGAAACTCAATATTTTTGTGTTGGCCCAACACTTAATTCTATTTTTCTCTTTTTAATTTGTTTTATTTACTTTTGCACTGTAATTTTTCAAAAGTTTACCTTTTCATATGACAAATAAAAAATGTGGAAATCGTGTAAAAATTCGATTTTTGATAATTCATGGGTTTGTGCGTCACCATGTCTCTGTAAGTTAAAATTACATATATGAACTTGTTTAGTTCACATCAAGAGCCCCCCCCCCCCCCCCCCCCCAAGTGAGTTAATATAGGCTACACATCGTTGCGTGAGTGTTCTATCTCGTTTCTTTAAAGCATATACATGTAGAAGTCACAGACACCTGACGTTATATTGACGTTATATTCTCCTCATAATAAAATATATACCCCCTACCTAATAATGCATGTATTCTTAGGTTAATAATACATGCATTATTGTTCATTATTATGAGAAAAGTATATTACGTCAGGAGCCTGTGATAGAAGTGTATCCAAATGAACCCTGTAATTGCAAGTTTAGATTGAAAAAAATGATAAGACGTCATTTCCGGAAATAAATCACAATTCGTTCCGATCGTTACATATTATCATTTGTAGCAAGAACATTTGTGAGTACTGATAACTGTCGTAAACAGACCATACAAAATTAAAGCAAAAAAGTAACATTATATATATATATATATATATATATATATATATATATATATATATATATATCTATATATATATATATAAGACGTTCATTGCTTTTAATTATCATAGTTTGCATTTCGTTCAATGGAGTAGTAACATATAATATAAAGGCGTTTGGTAGTACGGTAGTATATGAAATATGAGAAGCACGCGAAAAGATGCTCCTAAACATTGCTCTTGTTTTACATGTAGCTTGCTCATCGAGACTTTTTGGAACTGGGTGTAAATTTTCGTGCAGTGGTAATTGTATAGACAACGACCCTTGCAATCATACAAACGGAAGTTGTGACCGCGGATGCGCAGTTGGTTGGAGTGGACCTCTTTGTAATGAAAGTGAGGCTTACAAACCCACGCGATGTTATTGAGAACATATTCATTGTTACAGTTTGTATCCATAAACTGCTATCTACCTTTTTCTTAAAATGACTGTACTCTATTGAAAGCCGTCCGAATCCTATTTAACCATGTATCAATGATAACTGGCTGCTTTGTTCCCCTGCATGGACAGTGACTCCCTTGAAGAAGAAACTGGTTTCAATAAATACATATATATGACTGTGCATGTATATATTTAGTTTCATTTTTTTTTCATTTAATGCTACAAATCATTAAACTAGTGGCAAAAATAAATCGTTGTGTATCAGTGACGCGTCATAATGTTCTACTAATACCTGGTATGTGCAAATATCTTTTCTACGGATATCAAAAGTCAACATGCAAAGGCATCACAAGATTATAAGATGTTATATTTGTTAAAATGAAGCTGATTTTATTGTGTTGCTATGTAGTTACTTCTCTACACAAATACGGAGTTAAGCTTCATATATCTTGCATTTAATAAATAAGGTATCATTCTTTGACTTTAATGGAGATGTAATACAATCAGATCTATCATACAGAATGACCCAATATTAACACTATTTGACGAATAAGGTATTAAAGGTTTCACGTACCTCAGATAGTATCTTCAAATCACGAGATACTGATTAACACGCCTATTTCAGGCTACTTGCCAATTATCGTTTTATTGAACCATATACAAAAAGAACATACGATACAAATAAAACTTATTCAATACAAATGGGAATTGTACAATAGAAATAAAAAAAAAAATAGATGTAACAAATAGAAAATTATGTTATTAAAAATATATCAGACCAAACTAGACTACATTTGACATGCCAAATCCATACTATAGACAGTTCATATGCCTTTGTTTCAGTTACTTTCAAAATAGTTAATTAATTGCTTTGTTTTTCGTCCTCAAATTGTTCGATTTCAATAAGTTTTGGTGAAGAAAACGTTGGGCAAAGTGGCGTGCTGAAGTGAATGCTTTTTTTTGGTTTGTTTTTTGTTGTTGTTGTTTTTTTGTTTTTTTGTTTTTTGTTTGCTTTTAATCCTTTGATTTCATTTTCATTGAATTCTACTAACTATTGGTTTTTTTTCTCTGTTTGTTTATTCACTGTTTGTTTTTCTGATGTGTATAGCTGTTACACTTTCCTTCACTGAAGTTTCTGGAGGCAGCATTGCCGGTTCGGTAGTTGGAGTGCTGGTCGCCGCCATTGTTGTAGCTGTCATCATAGTTTTGATTATCAGGTCAGATTTCTCGTCTCAGAATGAACAAGTTAGCATACGCATGTATCGGCCAATGAATGGAAACATTGTTAATCACCGTTCTCACCGTTTACTGAGTGTCCATTAGAATTCATGAGTCACATGACTAACAAATGTTTAACATTTTTAACGTTCTTAACATGAGCAATCCCACCTGCATATACTGCACCAAATTACATTTTGTTTTAACTATTTGAGCAACTAATTATAACTTTTTATCTTGGCTTTGTTCCTCATTATCAGGTTTCGACAGAAGTTGACGCCAGAGTACAGGGATTTTGTGTATCAGAGAAGTTTAAAGATAAAACGAGAGGGTAAGACAGGGAACATGGAGCCATCTTGCTCTAGATTACTTTATCAATAAAATGCTTTCTTTGGCATTTCATTCGGGATATGAATGTGGCGGGTTATGTATTTTTTCTGCAATGATCGCTACCTTCATAACCCACATGAATCATCAAAGAAAGCATTTTATTGTTTATATTTACTTCTTTCTTTTATCAAATTAATAAATTGATCGTAAAAAGTAAGAAAGATTAACTAATTTATTGTTAATATACGTCAGTACGTTTGATAAAAGAAACAGCCAACTCTTCTATGGTAATTTGAGTCTGCCATCAGCATGATTATTTCGTGCAGTCCGTGATTTTTCTTAGGTCTCTGTAGGTTTCGAGCAATCGATGAAAGGGGCGTGTAAATTAGTCCTGTCAGTTTCTATAGAGCTATGAATGTATGTCACAGGCACCTGACGTTATAAATTTTTCTCATAATAAAAATAAATACCCTATAACTAATAATACTTAAAGTACCCATCGCCGCCATCTTGAATTTATTTCAAACTGTCACATCAGGTGGAAGTTTTGCTTAAAACTCATAGGTAAAATTATTTTACGATCCGATCGGTGTTTCAACACCTAAGCTTACAACCGATTAAATCAAAAAGGTGCATTACACCTGTCATTAATAAAAATCATCCCTCAATCTGCATCTACTGCCTTAGATATGCGATAAATTTCTAAAAGGTGGACGGAAGTTGTCACATTTATGTAAAAGAGATTTCCCTGCACCGTGTGTTTGTTTCAATATTTTAAATTATATACGCATTTATAAACATGTTTATATAAACTTTGTGTAATAAAAGTAATAATTGACAGTTTGTATTATCCCTTTTCTTAATTTTAACTTGTATGTTGATCGAATTCAAAATCGACGCCTTTTGAATATTCGTATCAGTGCTATATTTGGAAGGGATTACCCCAAGTATGACGCAATTATGTCCACCCTTTAGCCTTTTGTCGCATATCTAAGGCAGTAGATTCAGATTGAGGGATGATTTTTATTAATGACAGGTGTAATGCACCTGTTTGGTTTAATCAGTTGTAAGCTTAGGTGTTGAAACACCAATCGGAAGACAAAAAGGGTCGCAAAATAATTTTACCTATGAGTTTTTAGCAAAACTTCCACCTGATGTGACAGTTTGAAATAAATTCAAGATGGCGGTGATGGGTACCTCGTGTATTATTAGTTGTAGGGTATTTATTTTTATTATGAGAAAAATTTATAACGTCAGGTGCCTGTGATATATGTAATAAATTTCCGTAGAAAATATAGGGAATCATACTTAGTGGATGTAAATTTATCTACCTGTACAGTAATTCCACAGTCAATATATGCTGTACGATTAATGTTGTTTTAAGATTTAATCAGTCTTTTATCGACTTTTATACCTCTCGACAGATTTTTTTTAATTATACCAAAGAAAAATCCAATTCCAGTTTACGGTACTTTAGCATATTGATTAGAAAACTTTGACGATAATGAAGAAAAGCAGTGATGTTCAAATGCTTCACAGTAGACGGATATGTGATTGTCAAGAATAAATTTAATTTGAACGATTTGAACGATGGTTTCAATAAAAAAAATATTCTCCTCTCCTTTTGCACAATTCCATAAAATTTCAATGATAATGAATCAATGAAAATAAAGAGTTCTAAAGTTAAAATCCGCTACTGCCTTCATGTTTTAAACAATTTTTAAAAATTTTGAATTTTATGCTGATCCTTGAACCATTTTAGCTCACCCGAACTCTAGGCTGGGTTACCCTAAATAATCCATACGTTATAGATATTTTAATATTTAAGGAATAAGGAATCATTTTTTGATTATTATGAGGTGATAATTTTGGTCGGGGCGTGGTCAGATCCAATAAATCCCGAAAGGGCTTTATGATAGATTTGACCACGCTCCGACCGAAACTATCACCTCATAATATTCAAAGAATCATTCTTTTTTACTTATATTATTTCCAATTTCTACACTTTAAAAACAACATTTTAAAGGCACTATTTTTCATCAAGCACATGCTATGTATTACAACGCGGTGCAGCCAATACCGTTTTTCGGTTATGCTATAAGACACGCCCATTTTGTTTCGCTCATCTTTTATGAAATTATTGGGCTATAGGCTTCAAAATTAATTCGTAAAGTTATCACAGACAAAGACAGTTGAAAGTGTAAATATTAAATATTAAACGACAATCGCAAACACGTGACACAACTATCGAATACGGTCCGGTGTGTAAAGTTTGGTAATTCCTGGTCTACGGACCTGTCATAGCTACACATGTATTACTGGTTGTGAGCTGTTCGTTTGGAAAATATCTATGATTAAAATAACTTTCGCAACCTAATTTCTGTTTTCATACTTGAAGTAAATCAACTTATCTTCATTCTTCCTTATATATCTAATTCTTAGATTCTCACTAACTGTTGTATATTTATTTAACTTAATTATTCCTGCAGGTACAAATAGTTCTGCAGATCTCGTAAATGACTTGACTGAAGAACAAAGTTCACGGCAAAGCCAACTAGTAAAGAGAGATACGTCACTTTACTGTAATACGTCACGACAGTCGTATTTTCTTACCTCCAAAGAAATAAGAGTGAAAGATATTTCTAATGTTTTAAAAGTGAAATCAAGAGACAGCTACAGAATATTTCTAGACGAATTTAAGGTAAAATTTGGAATTTTCATCTAAACAATAGACTACATGTACCATAAAAGTTTAAATATTTGTGAACCATGTATAGTTAATATGATTTTGGGATGTTCTGCTCCAAATTAAAAATCACATGATCATCGTTTACTTTTACTTCCTTTACCATTAATGAAATATAAAATGGATATCCCTCAAACTCTATTAACAATTCACATGACTGTCTCTGGTAGAAAATTAAGTCAAATAATTGTAATGAAAGAAATTCTTATAATGTATTTTAAACTCTGCTTCGCTTTTATGGTACTCATTTAAATAAATCAAAATTAATGTTGTAGAAATAAATGGTGACTAACAAACAGTGTTACTTTACAGAATATTCCATACGGAGAAGAGAGTCACATAGCGTGTACTGTAGCCAAGGAAACACATAACAAGCCAAGGAACAGGTTCAAAACCACCTTCCCCTGTGCGTGCTAAGTTCATTAATAGACTTGATACACTTGATGCTAGCTGTTACTTTATTTGTCGAAAAACGAGCCAAAACTATAGATTAGTTTCAAAATCAATTGTTTTTCATCCTGAATACGTTACCATATGTATACACAACCCTCCCGAGAAATCCTATATCTGTGTTTTTTTGTATTCTGTAGACGATCACTCCCGAGTGATTCTGAGATCTGGTGAGAACGACTACATCAACGCTAACTACATACAGGTATTTAACACAGTCACTATAACGCTAACTACATACAGGTATTTAACACAGTCACTATAACATTGAGGTACTTGTATATTCTAACTACATACTTTGGTCACATACTTGGTACACTCTGTTTACATACAGGTACATTAACTTTGTACCATCTTGTGTACAGGTACATGTACTTGATACACTCTTGTTAATACAGGTACATGTACTAGGTATACAGTCCTCTCTGTTATATGCACTTTTTACTCTCTTGTTACATACAGGTGCAGGAGCTTGATACACTTTTGTAACGTACTGATACATGTACTTGGTGCATTATTACTTCATACAGATACATGTACTTTGTGCATTATTACTACATACATATACGTGTACTTGGTGCATTATAACTACATACAGATACATGTAATTTGTACATTATTACTACATAAAGATACATGTACTTGGTGCATTATTACTACATACAAATACGTGTACATGGTGCATTATAACTACATACATATACGTGTACATGGTGCATTATAACTACATACATATACATGTACTTGGTGCATTATAACTACATACATATACGTGTACATGGTGCATTATAACTACATACATATACATGTACTTGGTGCATTATAACTACATACAGATACATGTACTTTGTACATTATAACTGCATACAAATACATGTACTTGGTGCATTATTACTACATACAAATACGTGTACATGGTGCATTATTACTACATACAAATACGTGTACATGGTGCATTATAACTACATACATATACGTGTACATGGTGCATTATAACTACATACATATACATGTACTTGGTGCATTATAACTACATACATATACGTGTACATGGTGCATTATAACTACATACAGATACATGTACTTTGTACATTATAACTACATACAAATACATGTACTTGGTGCATTATTACTACATACAAATACGTGTACATGGTGCATTATAACTACATACATATACGTGTACTTGGTGCAATATAACTACATACAGATACATGTACTTGGTGCATTATTACTACATACATATACGTGTACTTGATGCATTATTACTACACACAGATACATGTACTTGGTGCATTATTACTACATACAAATACGTATACTTGGTGCATTAAAACTACATACAGATACCTGTACTTTGTACATTATTACTACATACAGATACATATACTTATTGCATTATCACTACATACAAATACGTGTACATGGTGAATTATAACTACATACATATACATGTACATGGTGAATTATAACTACATACATAAACGTGTACTTGGTGCATTATAACTACATACAGATACATGTACTTGGTGCATTATAACTACATACATATACGTGTACTTGGTGCATTATAACTACATACATATACATGTACTTGGTGCATTATCATACATACAAATACATGTACTTTGTACATTATTACTACATACAAATACATGTACTTTGTGCATTATAACTACATACAGATACAAGTACTTGGTGCATTATTACTACGTACAAATACATGTACTTGGTGCATTATCACTACATACAAATACATGTACTTTGTACATTATTACTACATACAAATACATGTACTTTGTGCATTATAACTACATACAGATACAAGTACTTGGTACATATTTAATGCATACAGATACATTGCTGGGTACATTATTACTACGTACAGTTACATATACATGGTACATTATTACTCTATACAGATACATATATTTGTTTCATTATTACTACGTACAGTTTCGTGTTCCTGATATGCTAGTGTTTCACGTGACAAATATTTTCAAAAATTACAGCGAAAGTTATCTTTTCGGACGCTGCACTGCATTCATTGAACCTTAGTGATGATAAAACTTGTAAATTATGTAGAAATTATGCAGAAGTTAAAAATAAATAATTAATAATTCTATTTAAACATTCTACATGTATAGGCATTAAATTATTTCCAATTTAAATGTTCAGTGACGATTAACTTTTAACAACTCGTTAATTTTTTCCATAGGACTATGACGGGGAAAAAAGATACATAGCGTCCCAAGGTCAGTCTCTTCGTCATTACTTCCAATTCTAGGTCACTCCTTTCTTTATCGTTGATTCTGAAATTTATCCTAAATAAATCCATGTTTTGTGCAGGCCCAAAGAGCACCACGCTAGTAGACCATTGGCTGATGATTTGGCAGGAGGAGGTGTCACTCATTATCATGCTGACCAATCTGATTGAGGGAGGCAAGGTAGTGTTCACTGTAAGAAAAATCAAAGTACAAAATAAACAGGATTCCTAGTAATCGAAGAAGTGCGTCTTCACGTCATTATGAATGATTATGTAGATAGTAGTGTTTCATTAAATAGAATTGCAAACGGTGATACAAGATTCATGTTCTGTTTTGTTTTTCATTACTTTAAACCATACTGATAAAACATCACTTGTTTACCATGCTATAGTATCTTCTCTATACTTTTACACTCATTATCAACTTGTCCGTACAGTTCTTAGCGTAAATGTATACATGTGTTATACACTATTTTCAATAGTAATTTTAATGATACAAAATATAAATCTTATAAATATTTAACGTTTATCAAATTTTGACGTTAGAGTAATGAGTAGGCGTACAATGCATGTGAATGTCAAGAGATGTGTATTTTCTTATGAGATGGCCCTTATCATTGCACTGCTTTGCTTGATGATGTGCTTATGAGATTAAAAGTAAATTAAGTCATCATTAACAGACAAATTATTCTATCTCAAGACAAAATGTGAGCAATATTGGCCAGAGTCAGAAACGGAAGTGACGCATGGAAACATCATAGTACGTCTGCAAAACGAAAAGCATTACGCGTGTTACATCATAAGGCAAATGGAAGTACATCACAAGTCAGTACGTATAGAATCACCTTTATCTGTGTCGTATATTATACACAAAAAGTTCAGTAATATCAGCATTGTTGATGATGTTTTGCATAGAAAGCGGCGAGTAGAGTGGTCACTCAAATGCATTACACTCACTGGCCTGACCACGGCGTCCCCGACCCCCTGGATCTGGTGACCTTCTATAGACACGTGGCGCGGGTCATAAACGAACAGAAGGATCATGTCATAGACAAACAGAAGGATCATGGTGTTTTACTGGTTCACTGCAGGTAAATTATATGTTAAAAACTATAAATATAGGATTTAATAAGATATGTACACGTACACGTAAATTATATAATTGTTGTATACGGTTATAAATCAGTACATGATCTCTCTCTCTCTCTCTCTCTCTCTCTCTCTCTCTCTCTCTCTCTCATATCACACCCTGTGTGTTGTAGTGCGGGTATCGGGAGGACGGGGACGTTCCTAGCGCTGGACTCCATGTATCACTGCGGCCGGACACACGGCAGCTTTAACCCTGTTGATTACGTCAAAACAATGAGGAAAGATCGAATGAGTATGATTCAGAATGTGGTGAGTATCATTGCCATAATGATCATTCAATTCTACTCTGGGTGGATAAGATAAGCAAAATTATAAGAGGAAAACATTTATAAACAATTAACGCTGTAAAAACTCCTTTTATGTGCATACCCATATGGAACAGTATATCATTTTCCAGGATCAGTACGTGTTTCTCCATTTCGCGCTGAACGAATGTTTTAAGTGGGAAGACAGAACTAAAAGTAAATGTAGTTTTGTTGAGGAACAAACCAAACACAAGGCTGCTGTTCTAAAGATGGCACAGGAATTCAACGTAAACTCTTTTTATTCTAAAGCAACCACAACTTTTATTCTATACTCGTTTTTTGGTTTAATATAATGAGAGAAATGATATAATTAGTCATCTCTATGAAAAAGAAACAATTGATATGAGAACTAATTTGTGTAGGAGCTGATTTCCATTAAGCAGCCGTACAGTGAAGCTGATAAATCCGCCGGGGTGTCCCACAAAGAGTTAAACTACACCCCTAGTGTCCTACCAGGTAAAACTCCAACCTGTTCCACTGTTAAAACAAATTCCTAATTTTCTACATTCTGTAGACCTCTCTATTTGTATGTTTCTGTAGTGGACAAATACAAAGTGGGGCTGACGTCATACGTGGATGGACGGTCCGAGTATTACAATGCAGTCTTCCTGCGTGTACGTATAAGACCAGTCTTATGCCGGTAAACGGACATCATGTATTATACTTGTATATAAGTAATGTTGAAATGTTTCTTTGCATGTTTAAATTTTAAGTGTTTAGTAATGTAAGTTCTTTGCTGCATGTTAGCCGATTTCCCTCTGTCTGTTATAATCTTTGCCTGCCAGCTGTATTCGTTGATATTGATAATGTTGTGTATAATACTCTCAATATTATATCATCAAACTTCAATTTCTTCACAAAGCCTTATTTCGATTAAATCAGTCTGTGATTTGAACTGCATTGTATGCATTCTATTTACTTGTCTATTGGATTTTTTGTTGAAATCAATAGTAAATAGTGTGTTTGTTATTTTTATTCTTGTTGTATACTCTTCTTTGTCCATTCTATTTTTGTTCATTGCAATTATTCCTTTGCATTCTTTGCCCATTGCATTCTTTTTTTTTTCGCTGTACATATCCTTTGTCCACTGCATTCGATCTTTATCCATTGTGATCTTTGGACCTGTTTTTTTTTTTGTCCGTTGCATTCTTTTTCTATTGCACTCTTTATCCATTGCAATCTTTGCTCGTTATTTCTTTGTCCATTGTAATACATTGCATTCTTTGTCAATTGCATTTTTTGTCCATTGTTTTCTTCTTTTGGACTGTTTTGGACTTCTTTTGTCCATTACGTTCTTTGTTCGTTGTATTCTTTTCCATTGTTCTTTGTTAAGTCCGTTCGTGGTCCAATTAATTCTCAATGTTCTTATTATTCCTTAATTTGTATTCATAATCCTTTTCTTACAATCCAACCAGTTTTGTGTTACTTTTTAGTATTTCTAATTTGTTGAATGTTCTTTTTTTCTCCAGCATTATCAGTATATTTTTGTTGACTGAACTATTGTATTGTTTTTTTTTTCAATTGTAATATTTGAATCATTTTATTTGTAACGTCTTTTCTTTGTCTGTTGTAGACTGTGTCTTTTGTTTGTTGAAATATTGTACATCTTCTTTTTTTCTGTTGTGGCTTTTTAAAAGTCTTTCTTTTGTCTTTTGTAGATTGTACCTTTTGTTTGTTGTAGTATTGTATCGTCCTTTTTTGTTTTAGTATTTTTAAGTTTTTTCTTTGTCTTTAGTAGATTGTACCTTTTGTTTGTTGTAGTCTTTTTGTGAGAACCAAGCATTGATCGCAGCCCAGTATCCTCTGGAGGGACAGGCGCTGGAATTCCTCAGGCTCTTGACAGACCACGAATCAAACGTTGTGGTTTCCATCAACCCTCTGAAGGATATCCTATCGGTACATTGCTTTCAGTCATATGTTGTTTTAAAATTTCAGTTCACATAATTACATGGTTCAGTGCATAATTTTAAAAAAATTATATTTACCAGTTCATGTTTTTTAATCTATACTTTCTTTCAGGGTTTATTTACGTCGATATTTTTCCATTAAATATTTGGTTTTGTTGTAATATTTTGATATTTATTTTTTAAATTAATAATAATTCCATCAACATGTATTTACGAACATCATGGTTCACCAGTGCCATTGAATTGTTTATCTGCGCAAAAAATTCCGAGACCGACTGGGGATTTTTACAGAACAGAAGCTCTTCTGTCTTAAAGTTATGTTAATGGATAAAAACTATAACCCCTGCCCTCTTCTAGTATACCATTTGACATAAGGACACTTGACTCGTTGTTCAGGTGTGACTTACTCCAAACATATACCCCCCCTCCAACACACACACAGGTGGATATTCCTGTTATGTTTAACTCTTGTATGATCATAAAGAGGCTGTGTTTATTTTCCAGACCAAAGAGTGGTTCCCGGCGGCGGCTCCACGGACTGTGTCCACCTACACGATATCTTTGACAAAGTCCGAGTACATCACCCCTGCCATACAGAGATCAGACATCCAGATCAAATACGACGAGGTAATGCCAAGACAGAGGGAAATACGTGTATATACATTGTAATTAATACACTTAGTAAATAAGACCTTGCTAGATTTCAATGATTAGTTTTACAATCATGTTGGATGTTGGGTTTTTTTTCAGTCAGAGGCACATCTCGTTCATGTTTATGAATTAACCACATGGAAATTTAATGATGCCATCCCACGTGACCTACAGATGATTATGGATGTCATCAGTCACGTGACCATGGGCAGAGTCGAGAAAGAAATCGTCTCCCCAATTACCATTGTGTCCAAGTATACAGTTTTTTTTTTATTCTTGTTTCTTTTTAACATCAATCGGCTGATAATTTAAAAGGACCTAGACACGACTTTCGATGAAAATTTTTTATGTATAAAATGGTTCACTTGTGCATTTTGAGTGATTGACCAAAATTTGAATGTTAGAAGTCAGATACAAGCGAGATACAGAGGAAAGAAGTCGTTGTTATGTAAACAAATCTCGAGTCTTATATTTGTTTACAAATAATGAAAAGTAAACAAAATTACAATTTTTTGACAAAATAACTTGTGGTAAACAAGATACTGATTCAATGTGTTTATAAATAGATTTATCAACAACAAAAAGCAACATTGGATTGAAACTTGCACAATACATATGTAAACTAAAACAGGATTCGAGCTTTGTTTACAAAGCAAAGAATTCTAACCTCTGTAACTTGCTTGTAACTCGAAATTAGACTTGCTCAAATTTTGACAAAGCATTTATAATGTCCATATTAACCATTCTAGTCATTAAAAATGTAAGAATACATTTTGAAAAATTTGAGCTTAAATCATGTCCAAGTCCCTTTAATGTGAATTTATTGAAAATGTATCTTGGCATATCTTTGCCCCTATATGCAAGTTATTTTTTGGATTAATCGGACATGCAAGATAATTATGTGAACATGCAACATAACTATGTTGATATCGCCCAAATGTAACAACTGACATATAATTCATCTTCATGTAGCTGCAATCATTCTGAAAAAATTACGATAATTCAAGTATATATTTGAATGACTTACAGGTCAACGTAGATAAATTAAATTTTGACATAACTGAAAGATTTCAACATCAAACCTTGTATGTCTACAACATGACATAATTATACATGTATAGTAGTTGTATCACACAAAATGAATGTCACAAATGGGCATTAATCGATCTCTTTACTCTCTAGTGTATATTGTTGATATAGTTATCTGGAATGTCGATTTTAAAATGGAGGATATGCTATACTGATAATTCTTTACATATATGATTAAAAACTACTATAGTAACTAATTAAAATTGAAATGTTTGTGCCCGGTCCATTATACTGTTTCGTTGGTAGGGACGGTGCTATGGGTTGCGGCGTGTTCTGCACCGTGTACAACGCCATACAACAGATACAACAGGACGACGAGGTGGACATGTTTGCCATCGTACGACAGCTGCAGGTTCGCCGACCGGAAATGATATCAACGGTGGTGAGTACTGACAACTTGTGTTGACAACAGTCACGTTATACATACAAGACGAGCAACCACTGAGTGCATTACTTGTAGTACTCTACTAATGCAATGCTGTAATCATGGTAATGACTAATGTTACAAAACATAAGATGACATAAGTTGTATGTATGTTGATGTGTATTTCTTGGATAACTCTGGGTAAACTCCAAAGTTTGGTTTACTGTTACTGACGAACATTGAAGGTTCGGTGGCTAGAAATGTAAAACCTAAATCGTAATTTGAATCGTGTATGAGGCATTTTACGATTTCAATATTTCTAAATTACTTTTTAGGAGGAGTATCATGCATGCCACAAAATCATTGTAATGACTTTAGAGAGATGTGGCAAAAAGTTTGGCAACAACTCCCTCAACACAGAGGTCACGGAGGGGGAACTGTACAGCAATGTGGAAAACGTGTACTCTAATTCCTAGAAGTGTGTACACAGAAACCACGTACCTAGCCGCTATGGACAACTTTGCTGCACGCCTAGAACATGTTAAATTCTTACTTGGAAAGTTTACAATACATGGACTGTATAAAGGAAGTGTACGTCACTTATGGCGTCACTCATCTGTAGGATCTGTTCATTCTGTGTAAATGATTGCCATACCTTTCGTTGAGGTTGCATGCATCAGTAGCTGGGATCCTGTGTTAACCTTGTCTTGTCATACTTTTGATAGGATAGGCAGAAGAGAAAAGACAACATGGTTATTTGAGATTATCCTTGAAGTTGTTTGAATTGTTTTTCTGTTTGTCAAGTTTTCAACGTTTATGTCACATGTAGATTGTACATGACAACTAATTATGAAATAAGAATTATATGTTTAAACTTATTCTATAATGTATTTCCAGTAATGCTCAGACAACACAAGAAGGTCTAAAAAACAAGGAAGGGTGCATTAATATACAAACACAGGTAATCACAGATTACAATGCTCACCGAGATGAGGCATCACCTTTATGAGACGACCTTTATCATATATGAAAATCATAGTTAATGATCTTGGATATTCATGGATACTGTAGTGTGATTTGACACAATATCGTATATCATATGTTAAGAAATTGTTTGATAATCATTAGTTAATTTTATACAGTATTGTAAGATACAATGTTTATCAATAGACTACTACAAAATATGATATTGCATCCTATGATACTATACAATATTTCATACAAAATATAATATGATACAATATGATACTGTAACATATCATATGACATCGTATCAAGATATGATATTGTTTCATATATATGATAAGGTATTGTATTGTGTAAAACATTATTGTATTTGATCATATAATACAATATCATAACATAATATATGATAAAATATAGATTCATATCATACAATATCATATCACATAATACATCACAATATTGTAACATATATCATATTGTATGATATAGTATGATATTGTTTTATAAATTATGATATTGTATCATATGACAAAATATAATTTGATATAACATTGTATCACACCATATGATATAATATCATATGATACAATATCATGCGATTCAACAATATATTTCTACAATAACATATTATACAATATTATATTAACTTATACGATATTAAATAATATATGATACAATATCATGTGATACAATAACAGATTTTATAATACAATATCATATTATAAAATATTGTATTATAATATACAATATTATATATAACAATATCATATGATACAATATCATATCATAATATACAAAAGAAATTGATACAATATCATATAGTATCACATATTACAATAATGTTTCATATCATACAATACTATATCATAGGAATCATGTTATATGAACATAAAACACATCTATCAAGCAAGTTGGAGTGAGGTAGGAGGTTTCTTAAGCATCCTTGATAATGGAGATTAGGCTCTGTATCTGAAGCTACCTCTGTGATTCATTCATATAGTAATATCAACCATACAAGTTTGAAATACTAGTAGTACAATTATGTATTAAATATGTGACCTGTTCCAAAAAACTAAACCTTCTCCAGCATCTGAAGCCTATGGCTCTGATTCAGCATCCAGGCCTGTGGAGTGCATCGGAATATAAAGATGCATCATCTATTCAAATTTGATAACTATTGAACAAATAATAACGAAGATTTGTCTATCAAAGGGCACCTGCTCTAAAACCTTTACATCATCCAGCATCCGAAACCTATGGCTCAGATTCAGCATTCAAGCCTGTCAAGTGCATCAGTATCATAAGACGCATCCTCTAATGCAATAAAAATTATATCATTAAAGGTCAACGATGTACTTATTTTGCGATTTTTTCTTATATCATTAGTGGACGTGAATTTTGACATTTAATGATATAATTTTGAAATTGTATCATTAGTGGACGGCTAGGTAGTTCGTTAATGATATGATTATATCATTAACGGTCAGAAGTCTGACCACTAATGCAACTTTATATCATTAGTGGATACTGTATCATTAGAGGTTGCTACAACGCACCATCCATGCAAGTTTTGTGAAGTTAGGACCAGTAATAACTAAGATATAATCATCATAGGGCACCTGCTCCATAGGCTCCACCAGCTCTAAAAACCTTCACCTCCTTCAGAATCCAAAACCTATAGCTCAGATTCAGCATTCAGACCTGTCAAGTGCATCAGAACCATAAGACACATCATCCATGCAAGTTTGGTGAAGTTAGGACCAGTAATAACTAAGATATAATCATCAAAGAGCACCTGTTCCAAAAACTTTAACCAGCTCTTAAAACCTTAACCTCATCCAGCATCCGAAACCTAGGGCTCAGATTCAGCATTCATGCTTGTCAGGTGCATCAGTATCATAAGACGCATCATCGATGCAAGTTTGGTGGTTAGGACTAGTAATAACTAAGATATATTTTTTAGCATCCTTGATAATGGAGATCAGACTCTGCATCTGAAGCTACCTCTGCGATTCATTTATATTATAGTTGAATCAGCTATGCAAGTTTGAAATAGTAATATTTTCTATTAACCATGTGACCTGTTCAAAAACCTTAACATCATCCAGCATCCGAAACCTAGGGCTCAGATTCAGCATTCATGCCTGTCAGGTGCATCAGTATCATAAGACGCATCATCCATGCAAGTTTGGTGGTTAGGACCAGTAATAACTAAGATATATTTTTTAGCATCCTTGATAATGGAGATCAGACTCTGCATCTGAAGCTACCTCTGCGATTCAATTATATTATAGTTAAATCAACTATACAAGTTTGAAATAGTACTATTTTCTATTAAACATGTGACCTGTTCAAAAACCTTAACCTCATCCAGCATCCGAAACCTATGGCTGGCTCAGATTCAGCATTCAAGAATGTCAGGTGCATCAGTATCATAAGACGCATCATCCACGCAGTTTTTATGGAGTTAGGACCAGAAATAACAAAGATATAATCATCAGAGGGCACCTGCTCTAAAAACTTTAACCAGCTCTTAAAACCTTAACCTCATCCAGCGTCCAAAACCTATGGCTCAGATTCAGCATTCAAGCTTGTCAGGTGCATCAGTATCATAAGACGCATCATCAATGCAAGTTTGGTGAAGTAGTAACTTAGAAATTGCTATCAAAGGGCACTTACACCAAAAACTTTAACCTGCTCCAAAAAACCTTAACCTTCTCCAGCATCTGAAATTCATGGCCCAGATTCAGCATCCAAGTCTTTCAAGTCCGTAAGTAGGTCCAGATACATCATCCATGCAAGTTTGGTGAAGATAGGACAAGTAATAACTTAGATACAAGACCTGCAACAAAAACTTTAAGCAGTTCCGACGCCGACGCCGAGGGTATAGCATAAGCTCCCCACGACTTCGTCTCTGTGAGCTGAAAAATGAAATAATTCTTTCGTAAATTTTGCATGTATTAAGTCAACCCTCACAGAATATCTCTTTTACTAAATAAATCGATTGCTTGGTAGATACATTCCTTTAATTATGTTAGGGGTAAACTATTTATATTACACCAACCCCCATCAATATTTTGCCCCTGCCCCTCTTTAAATAAACGATCACAATCAGGTGTATTTCTCCTCCAGCGGTCACTTTTTTTAACAAGAGGCCCATGAGCCACATCGCTCACCTGAACAACAGTTCCTTGTAATATTCTATTTCGTGGCATATGTTATTTCTATTTTAAACTTTGAGACCCTTTTTGAGGCCCCAGTATTAGTCCGGGGTTTATGGTTGGCTTTAACAATTTAGAATCTACACTATTTGATGACTCTTGCATAGTAATCTCACAAATGTAGCATTTTAGTTCTCGATAAGAAGATTTTAAAACATTTTCCCAATAAATTTCTATCTTAACTCTGAACCCATTCTGGTGCCCCAGTATTACATCGAGGGTCACGGCTTTTATAATTTAGAATCTACACTATTTGAGAATGCTTACGTAGTAATCAGACAAATTGAACCATTGTAGTTCTCGAGCAGAATATTTTTAAATGTTTTCCCTATATACTTTTATGTTAAACTTTGAACCCCTCTTGGGGTCCCAGTATTAGTCCGGAGGTCACGATTTTTAAAAAATTGAATCTACGTTGTGCAAAGATGCATGCATAGTCATCTCACAGATTGTAGCATTGTAGTTCTCAAGACTTATATGTTAAACTTTGAACCCCTCTTTGGGCCCCAATATTTGTCCGGGGGTCATGATTTTACCAATTTATAATCTACAAAAGCCAAGGATGCTTGCATAGTAATCACACAAACTGTTGCACTGTAGTTTTAAACTCACCTTTTTCTGGCGCAGTTGTTCTTGAAGATTTTTTAACATTTTCCCTTTATATTTCTATGTTAAACTTTAAACCCCACCTGGGACTCCAGTTTTGGTCAGGGCGTCACGATTTTTACAATTTAGAATCTTCACTATATATACAAGCTTTTTTGTAAATATTGGCATTTCTGGTGCAGTGGTTCTTGAGAAGAAGATTTTTAAAGACATTGACTCTATTCTCACTGTTTCGCAATTATCTCCCTTTTAAAAAGGGTTAAACCCTTTACTTTAACAATTTAAAATCCCCTTCCCATAAGGATGCTTTGTACCAAGTTTGGTAAAAATTTGGCCCAGTGGTTTTAGAGAAGATGTGAAAATGTGAAAAGTTTACAGACAGACGACAGACAAAATGTGATCAGAATATCTCGCTTGAGCTTTCAGCTCAGGTGAGCTAAAATGTGTATTTCCATTTGAAATCAGAAAAACGTACCTCATGCGCTATTTAATATTTTCCAAAAACATGCAAAGAATCAAATAGCCTTCCCCATACAGTTATTAATAGCTGTCGTGCACATAGCATTATTTTTTTAAGTAGAGGGAACAGACAACAAGAGGCCCATGGGCCACATCACTCAACAATGATAGACAAGGATGATAATATTTTCTTATAATAAATTTATAAAGAGTTGTTAATCTTGGTTTTCATTTACTTTGAGTTTGGTTTATTATATATGGTTCATTCATATTGAGAGTAAAGTTGTTTTCACGTAATATTTGAAAATTAGTAAGTAATCTGTTTAATTTTTAATGTAGAGGTCAACAAAATTCAGTCTCAAAACAAAAATAAACACAACGCGAAGTACTGATAAAACGCCTAAATATAATACGTGACA
This sequence comes from Magallana nippona, assembly GCA_033439105.1. NCBI lineage: Eukaryota > Metazoa > Mollusca > Bivalvia > Ostreida > Ostreidae > Magallana > Magallana nippona. The sequence continues at coordinate 31,004,422 of CM065917.1, read as the reverse complement.
CTGACCTGCTACATTATTATTATATTACATATTGAGCATTGCAGTTCTCAAGAAAATGATCAGACTTAAACAACTGTTTATATATGGATTATAAACCTACATCAAACTTTGAACTCCTTGTGAGGTCCAAGAGTTGTCCAGGGACCAAAGTCTAAACAATTTTAAAGAATCAACAATAATTCAAAATGCTTGCATATAATTTAAACCATATATAATAACATTTGAGTTTTTGTAAAAAATTTAAATGTTTTCCTTTGTAAAATTGGACCCCCTCCATGTGGCCCAACCCTAGTCCTGAAGATTATGATTTTGACAAAATCTGAACTGAATTTTTTAGGCAAATGATTTTTAAAGATATTTCCCTATATATTTCTATGTAAAAGTTTGAACCCCCCGCCCCAATTATGGCCCAACCCTAACCCCAGTATCATGATTTGAACAAACTTGAATCTTCCATACCTGTGGATGCTTCCACAGAAGTTACAGCTTTTCTGCCCGATCGGTTTCTGAGAAAAAGACATTTAAATATTATTCTCTATATATTCCGATGTGAAAATTTGACTCCCCACTGTGGCCCCACCCTACCCCTGGGGATCATGATTTTATCAAACTTGAATCTACCCTAACTGAGGATGCTTTCATACAAGTTTCAGTTTTTCTGGCTGATCGGTTTCTGAGAAGACTTTTAAATATTTTTCTCTATATAATCCCATGTAAAAATAACCCCCCCCCACTGTGGCCCCACCCTTCCCCCGGGAATTATGATTTGAACAAACTTGAATCTTCACTACCTGAGGATGCTTCCACATAAGTTACAACTTTTCTGGCTAATCAGTTTTAGAGAAAAAGATTTTTAAAGATTTACTCTATATATTCCCATGTAAAAATCACCCCCCCCCCCCCATTGTGGCCCCACCCTACCACCGGGGATCATGATTTGAACAAACTTAAATCTACACTACCTGAAGATGCTTCCACATAAGTTACAGCTTCTCTGGCTGATCAGTTTCAGAGAGGAAGATTTTTGAAAATTTACTCTATATATTCCAATGTAAAAATTCAACCCCCCATTGTGGCCCCACCCTTCCCCCGGGAATTATGATTTGAACAAACTTGAATCTACACTACCGAAGGATGCTTCCACACAAGTTACAGCTTTTCTGGCTGATCAGTTTTAGAGAAAATTTTTAAAGATTTACTCTCTATATTCCTATATAAAAATTCAACCCCCATTGTGGCTCCATCCTACCATCGGGGATCATGATTTGAACAAATTTGAATCTACACTACCTGAGGATGCTTCCACATAAGTTACAGCTTCTCTGGCTGATCAGTTTCAGAGAAGAAGATTTTTAAAGATTTACTCTATATATTCCTTTATAAAAATTCAATCCCCCATTGTGGCCCCACCCTACCCCTGGGGATCATGATTTTAACAAACTTGAATCTACACTACCTGTGGATGCTTCCACACAAGTTTCAGCTTTTCTGGCCAAATGATTTTTGAGAAGAAGATTTTTGAAAATACCAACAAATTTTGAATGATTTTTTAATTATCTCCCCTTGAAATAGGGCATGGCCCTTCATTTTAAGAAACTTGAATCCCCTTCACCTATGGATGCTTTGTGCCACTTTTGGTTGAAATCGGCCCAGTGGTTCTGGAGAAGAAGTCGAAAATGTAAAAAGTTAATGGACAGACAGACGGACGCTGGACAAAAAGTGATCAGAAAAACTCACTTGAACTTTCAGCTCAGGTGAGCTAAAAAGTCAAGGGGTCGATCGGCTTGTTTTTCAATACTGGTAGTTATATTTATAAGTGGAGGGGCCACTCCCTCTGCCCCCCCCCCCCCCCCCCCCCCCCCCCAATCTTCCTCATGTGATACACATTCAATAAACGTGTTCGAAGCGTTTGTCACTTTTCTTTTAATTTTTCCTCAAATATTTTTGCAAGTTGTATCTTCTTATTTTTTCTGCATATTGGCACATTGTTTTTCATTACTAGTGAGATGTTTTAAAATAAACAATGCCACAAGATATGTGAATAAGTCGAGTCCGATCAATTGATTTTTCTAGAAGTCTTTAGTTTACTGTACCTGAACACAACTTTTCTGTACATCTTGCATGTGTAATTTATTTAAAATGTAACAAAGGATTGCAAACCAAACGAATTTCGCTGCTATACAGTTCCCCAAAAAATCACCTATAACGGTAATTTCCTCACAAGTAACTTTAACAAGCAATCGCTGAATGGTGTCATTTTTATTCATCTTTGTATAAAATTATCAGAATCACTTTTAGCTCACCTAACATGAAGGTTCAAGTGAGCTTTTTTGATCATCTGTTGTCCCTCGTCCGTACATCTCTCTGTCCGTCTGTAAACTTTCCACATTTTTTACTTTTTCTCTAGAACTACTGAGTCAAATTTAGCCAAATTTGATACAAAGTATCATTATGAAAAGGGAATTCTTAATTTTTTAAATAAAAAGCGAAACCCTTTTTAAAAGGGAGATAATTACTAAAAAGTGAAAATATGGTGTGTTTTAACACAAGAGGTATACAGACCTTGACGGTCACCTGAGTACATAGCCCTTCTCAAGTACATAGCCCTTCTCAAGTACATAGCCCTTCTCAAGTACATAGCCCTTCTCAAGTACATAGCCCTTCTTGAGTACATAGCCCTTCTCGAGGTCTGATCTGTCACATGGTCTTATTTTTACATTTGCATTAAACTTCATTTTGGAGTCTAAACCCTATTCCGAGACTCCTCTGACTGTTACCTCCTCAGATTTACCTCAGATTATCTATACCCTAGCTCCAGGGCCATTAAACATTGTAAACCTTTGGTAAAAAAAGACCTGCAGGCCTTTGATGGTCAGTCATTTATAATATTTTTGGAGCGGTTTTCAAAAAAATTTTTTTTTTTTAAATCGACTTTATATCTATATATGAAAATCTGATTCAAAGTATTTTCTTTCAAATTTTAAATCAGTAAATTTTCCGTTTATTCAGCAGTGAACCCATTTTAACCTTCAATCATGGAATTCAAGAATTTTACCAGCATTTAGTTCACTACATTACATTCAATAACAAACATCATTTAAACCTTGTTGGTTTTTATTGCAGTTTTCTCATCTTTAAAAGACTTTTCAATCAATGCATAATCATGTACATAGAGTGAAACTGTATTGTATTTTTTAAATACAAAATGTGATATGACATCTGTAAGTTATGATAAATGAAAGTAACGAAATGACTGATTCATATCTAACACATCACATACTCAACGCAAGCATTCTCAGATCAGTATTAAATCAAGACCTAAACATTTACCGAACAGAACACAACATTTCCAATGGACACACTCATCTATTGGTTTATGTATGACAAACAAAACCACTGTCTTAACATCTTAACCTGTTAAATATTTTGATAAATAATTACAAGTTTACAGTACCAATGATTTACACATGATTTGTAACAATTAATTACCTTACTTGTGCAATGTACTAAACCCAGCTCACCCCAACTGAGAATAATGGCTCTGATCTTCAATCTGAAGAGGTCAGTACTGTTAGAGTCTGTGTAAGCATCACCAGCCCTTGGTACTGTCTGATGGATGTCTGCACCAATATCACACAATCATACTGCTCTCATTGCTCACAGGATTGTACAGACATCTCATTCAGTAATGTTTTTCCCATCTAAGTACTCATGCTTGATTCCCATAACTTCATGTATAACTGAAATAATTGCCAGCAATCAAAGCTGTCTGGTGTTGGTCTTGAGATCTTAGAGAGGAGAGATGTCACACTATATGCCCAGCAGACTGTGAAGCTCGTCGTCATCCATGATTGGTTCTGAGTCAGATTCCACCTCTTTTTTATCTGGTTTCTTTACTGGAACCTCTGGTTTTTTCAACGGAACCTCAACTTGTACAGGTTTGATAACTTCCTCTTCTTCTTTCTCGGGTTTGTCATCTGTTGGTGACACTGGTCCATTGCTGTCCTCTGTCTCTAGGTTAGTGAGAGTGTTGCTAGCCATTATGGCCTGTATTCGGGCATCTAGATCAATTCGCTCCTAAAATAGTAAGAAGTTAATTCATTCAGATTTGTTGAAATTTCTTTACCAAGACCCATAAAATTGCATGGGCCAAAGTGCTTCTCAAAAATGAATGATAAATTTTTCTATAACTTGAAACTAAACATTCCTGTCAAAAATTTTCTCTCAAATAATTCTCAATTAAAAGTGTAGAGCACCAAAAGGAAAACATAAACCTTGCCCTTGTTATGTGATGAGTGAAATTAGGAATAGAAATCTCATGTACTCAACAAAAATTCTCATATTCAATGGAGGGCTACACAAACACTCCCTTGTATCAGACAAGGAGGTGGTCTCTGTGATACACACTAACCTGTTCATCAATGGCCTCCTCTATTTCCTCGTTCTCTGGCGACTGATTCACATTCACTTTGATCTCTTTGTCACCGTTTGTTTTAGTAGGAGACATGGCGGGTGAAATGTCCATTGCATCATCGTCTGTCCCAGCATCCTGGGAATCATCATCAATGATGGGTAATGGTAAACTAAGAATGTTCGAGGTCCTCCTGTATGCATTACTTGTGTTTGCGGCGTTACTCAAGTTGGTCTTACTTGTGTCTGTGTTGTTACTTGTGTTTGTGGTGTTGGTGGTGTCTGTGGTGGTGGTCGTTGTCACCGTCTGTGGTGGGGAGGACTGACTTGACACACTGTCCAGTTTCTCCTTTGGAGATTGCACCACTTCCTTCTTTTTCTCAGTGTCCAATTGACCACTCTCTGAATTTTCACTTGGTTTTGAGTCACTAATTTGAACATCACTATCTGTAGCTGCTATTTCACAAGTTTTACCACTGGGTGGTTCGGAATTTTTCTGAGACTCAGACTCAAATGTTAGGCCGGGCAAGAGAGGTAACTCTGGCCAGCTTTTCAAACTTTTAAAACCGTCTTCTTTATCACTACTGTCTGAGGGCCAGGACTCAAGTTTGGCCACTACTTCCCCGGTCAATTGTTCTATACGCTTGGTCAGTTCTGAGTCGCTGGCAGAGGCGTCCAGTGTGTTGTCAGACACACGGTCCAGTGCAGGAGTTCCCTCCCCCTCCCCAGCCAGCCGGTCCTCTGTCTCACTGGTTGTGTCATTACTGTTGGCGGTCATCTCTGTATAAAAGCCAACAAATTCACACAAAATGATACATCATTTCTTCTAACAAAGACAACATATTTTAAGTTGATAAGCTCTCTTAATATGTGTAAATCTTGTTCAAAATGTAGAAAATTTCACTGCCTTTTAACTACTGGATTTTATATTCAAATATTATTTAAGTGAAAATCCATCATAATTTCCAATAAAAATGGCATTTCAATACCTTACAAAAACCATGAAATTAATGCAAGTACAGCAAAGAGACTGATCTAAAATTCAATTCATCCTATTTTGAGGATCTGTATTGTAGTTAAAAAAACCATACAAAACTTGTCTTTTATCAATGAAATCATTTGAGAAAATCTTATTTTGAATTTTCCTACCTGATGTTCTAGAAATTTCATTTTCTTTATTTTCCCTTTCTTTGGTATCTTTGTTGTTCTGTTTTTTATGATGGTGTTCCATAATCTATAACAAAATCCAGCATGTTAGGGACTAAATAACACTCCTGATCTACAATGTCTAACTGTGATACAGACAGCTAACAAGTCCCCATAGATCTTGTTATAAACTGACACAAAATTTATTTTGTCACACCTACATAATAAGTTTGGATTTCTTTTTTTCATGGAAGTTCATGTAACAGATTTTGTTTATATAAAATTGAATCTTAAGAGGCATTTTATTCAATATCCTCGATTTTGTTTCTTTTTTATAAATTATCTGCACTTTGAAAGTGGAGTGGTCCTTTATTTTAAGGAAATTTTGATTTGAATTTTCCCCACTTTTTGCCCTCATACCGAGCTATTGAGTTCCCCATCACCCGCCAGGAAGAATCCCTTGAACTTGTGGTAAATGACCTCAGCCTTCAGTCGGATCTTCTCACTGCCCTTGTACTTCCTCAGCTGTCAACAAAACAGTGCAACGTTAAAAGAACACTGGAAAATATCGTAGGACAATGTACTCTCACCATGTGGATATTGAAATGTAAAAAAGACATGTCCAGTATCCACTTTTTAATTCTCATGCCAGGATATGCATTTACATGTCTATTGTAACTGAAAGAGTGGTGATACAATTCAGGCCATGCAAATGATGAGTGTTTCTGCAGTGCTAAATAAGGCATATTTTACATTGAATTGATGTAAAATAGCTAACACATTGTAATGAACATGTTGTAAACATTCATGGATTTACATGAAGAAAGTGAATTATGAAGTCTCTATCAGGACTGACTACATGTACATGTATGTCAATATGTGTGATGACCATGTCACATTGACCTGACTACATGTACATGTATGTCCATATGTGATGACCATGTCACATTGACCTGACTACATGTACATGTATGTCAATATGTGTGATGACCATGTCACATTGACCTGACTACATGTACATGTATGTCCATATGTGATGACCATGTCACATTGACCTGACTACATGTACATGTATGTCCATATGTGATGACCATGCCACATTGACCTGACTACATGTACATGTACGTCCATATGTGATGACCATGCCACATCGACCCGACTACATGTACATGTATGTCCATATGTGATGACCATGTCACATTGACCTGACTACATGTACATGTATGTCCATATGTGATGACAATGTCACAATGACCTGACTACATGTACATGTATGTCCATATGTGATGATTATGTCACATCGACCTGACTACATATTCATGTATGTCCATATGTGATGACCATGTCACATTGACCTGACTACATGTACATCCATATGTGATGACCATGTCACATTGACCTGACTACATGTACATGTATGTCCATATGTGATGATCATGTCACATTGACATGACTACATGTACATGTACGTCCATATGTGATGATCATGTCACATTGACCTGACTACATGTACATCCATATGTGATGACCATGTCACATTGACCTGACTACATGTACATGTATGTCCATATGTGATAATTATGTCACATTGACCTGACTACATGTACATGTATGACCATATGTGATGACCATGTCACATTGACCTGACTACATGTACATGTACGTCCATATGTGATGATCATGTCACATTGACCTGACTACCTACCATTTTGATGGTTTTCATGATGTCTGGATTTTTCTTCAGCATCACTTGGTTTACTGGCAGTGCGTCCAAGTCCTCCATGATGGCTAGACATTTGTCCACATCCTAATGACAGGAAAATGTGATATACAAGTACAGACAACCTGACATCAACTGTGTGGCCTTCAAACACATGATGCTCTCACTACACCATGTTTTGTTGAAACTTATAAGTACCTGTATATACTGAGGTAAAAACAGACGGTGACACTTACTGTAGAGTCTCTCTGCACACACAGTTTGATCTCTTTATCCATGGCACTTAATTTTCCCTCTGTCTGAATGACTATAATAACAAAAAAATATACGGTCAATTAAAGCCTTCTGATGAGGTCATACTTTCATTATCTGATGAAAGTATGGTAAATGGGACCAAAATCTGAGGTCAATATACTCTATTCAAGATGATGACAAACAAGAGATGTTTGTGAAACACTTATGGCCCCCCTCCCTTGGAAACATCTGCGAAGAAAATGAACGGAAACTGCTAATAATTGGAATTTTTCTAAGTCCAAGGCACATAACTCTGTCAAGAATAGCTTGATTGTACCCAAAATAAATCTTGACCTAGATAATATTAAGATAAATCTGTATACCAAAATTCATTTATATGTGCAACTTCTACGAAGAAAATGAACGGAAACTGCAAATAATTGGAATTTTTCTACATCCAAGGGGTATGACTCTGTCGAAAATGGCTCGATCAAACCCATAATCGAACTTGACCTAGATCATATTATGATAAATCTGTATACCAAATTTCATTTCAATATGTGCAACCTCTGCGAAGAAAATGAACGGAAACTGCAAATAATTGGAATTTTTCTACGTCCAAGGGGCATTACTCTGTCGAAAATGGCTTGATCAAATCCATAATCGAACTTGACTTAGTTATTAATATGATAAATCTGTAAACAAGATTTCATTTCAATACGTGCAACCTCTGCGAAGAAAATGAACGCAAACTATTGGTGGACCGACCGACAGACAGGGAGACAGCCGGACAGCAGCAAAGCAAATATGCCCTACCTTCTTCGAAGGGGGGCATAAAAAGTATTGACATATATAAAAGGATATACAGTAAATGTATTAGATTTTCATAATTAAATCAACACTTAAATGGAGCAAGGTTATAGCACCATTGTGGTGTATCAAGTTTGCACTTCTAAAAGTCTGTGTCTATATCAGTGTACTATGTCTATGTGCATCTATAAATAGTAGAATAAAGTTTATGAACTTTTTACATTAAGTACGCTTTGGATTCAAACAAGTTACTCAATAACATCACTGTATTTACTTACAATTAATTTTATCTTTTTTCTTCTGTTCATATTTTTCTTTCTTTTTTCTCTCCTTTTCTTCCTCTCGCTCTTTGCTGAAAAATAAAATAACACCAAGTTTTAACTGCATACAACATTCCTATGTAACAGATACAAGGAATATTTTGCAAGGTCTTACTCATTTCACAACAATCAGCTTATAGACTTTTTTTTAATCATCATATTGAGTTACCGAGTATTTGTTTTCATGATATATAATCTTATTGATTTGTTTGTTTATGTGATCTGTTTTAACCTCCTCTTTTAATTCTCAGATAATGAATCAATAGTATACCTTACCAATTTCTTGAAAAATAAAGACCAGAGACTTTGAAACCACTTATCATATTTTACCAGTAACAGTTCCCATTCCTCACAAGTATAACTTATGCTGCTGATCTACCCATGCTGATCTACCAACACATGTATACCTTATGCTGCTGATCTACCCAAGCTGATCTACCCACACTTGTATGCTGCTGATCTATCTATACTGACAGATTTTAAGCTCCCTCTCTCTCCCTCTCCTGTCAACTGACAGTGACTTACATTTTACGCTCCCTCTCCCTCTCCCTCTCCTGTTTACGCCTCTTCTCCTCTTCACGTGCCCGCCTGGCTTCTTCCCTCGCCTGCTTTGCCTTTTCCTCTTTCTCCAAGTCTTCTTTCTGTAATCAGATATTATTTTACATTGGCTATAATAAGACAATAAAATACAGTGCATTGGTGGTACTGATGAGAGCAAGTAATTTTATACTGTAGTTATAAAAAAATAGCTACTTACTGACTTCTCTTTCTTTTTTGGACTTTCCTCTTTCATCTAAAAGACAAGAAAAAAAAACAGTTGGTATCAGTTGACAGAGTTAAATAACTATCCTGTGCAATCAACTTGTATTGGTATAAATGATTCACATGTATCTAAAGAATACTGTAAACCAACTTTTATTCGCTTGCGAGAACTTTTTAGAGAGAACCTCTTTGTTGCGAATATTTCTTGCCACCAACCAGTGTTTGCCATAAAGTTGTATTAAAAAAAACCCAGTTGTGTATAAGGTTTTGTCGCGAAAATTAGTCTCTGTGAACCAGTCTATCTCAGGTAAATTGTGGAATAAAGTCGTCGCAAATAAAAGTTGGTTTACAGTATGGCAATGGTTGGAGTGAATATCTTTACAGCTTTGAACATGTTGAATGCCAACCTCTGTCAATAAATAGCAACTATCAAATTGTCAATGAGTAATACTAGTCATTGAATAGTAACTGTACATTTGATGAATGAATTACTCAAAGAAAAAAAAATGTTAAAGAATAAGTCAACAAACATCAACTGTCGGCCAAACATTCTCATGATATATATCCACTGCAACCTGTTCCCTTCACAGACTGACCTATGCACACAATACACCCTATCAATCTACACAGCAGCATTTTATTTGTTTGTATCTGAGGTTTGACATTACAGATCAAAAGCAGTGCTTCGTTTGTCTGTGAGGTTCGCTTTGACTTGCCTTCTCCTCTGCTTCCTTTTCTCGGTCGTCTCCTCCACTCTCCAGCTTGCCCTCTGCTTCGGTCTCCTCCTGCTCTCTGTCTGGTTTGTTGAAGTCTTCCTCATTCTTTGTGGCTCCTTCCTCCTGCAGGCTTGTCTCCTCTTGAACATCTCCTGTGTCCTTGTGTGTATCCTTGTCTGCCTCCTCCTCCTCCTCTACTTTCTCTTCTTCTGCTTCTGTCTTTCTCTCCCCTTTCTGTCTTTTTGACTTTTCAGATTTCTTCTTGACATGCTTTGAAAGCTTTGGTGTACTAGAATGGTGCTCATCATCTGTTGTCTAAAGAAAATAAGAAAGAAAGAAAATAAGCCTAATAGCTTTGGAAAACTCCCAACAACTACTAATCAACTATAGACAGTTTTATTACAAATACAATGTAGACATTGGGGAATAACTCAGGGTATTTTTAGACACACCAAGGTTCCAATTTCCTACCTCCTCCTTTGGTTTCTTGGATTTTTTCTTTTTAGGTTTTGAGTCTTCTTCATCTTCTTCATCATCATCATCCTCTTCTTTCTCAGCGGCCAGTCTCTGCTCCGCTCGGATGGCCTTGATTCTTTCAGACTCCTCCTTCTTCTTTCTGTTATCATCAAACATTGAATTCTTTTCTTTACATTTTACTTTTACATTTCTCTCTCTATGTAAAGAGAGTAGACTTATATCTTATATTGGACAAACAGAAAGTATACACCGTAATTTAATTACTAACATAATTGATATTGCTTTTCACTTACAAATAGTTAAAGAAATTATAATTGACCAACATTTAAACATCTTAATTTAGTTCAAGTTGGCTTGGCTTGGCTTGGCATGCATGCACATACAAATTAAATTGGAAATGAGTTAGTATCCAAGTCCAAAAGTAAGTAAATTTAATGTTATCTTAATTTAAAATCTTGTTAAACATAAAATCTGCATTGCATATCAAAGATTGTTAAGCCAGTGCACATCCTGTACACTACCTGTATCACACACAGGAGACTGACCTTTCCTCGGCCTCCTTTATCTTTTTCTCCATTTCCTTTTTTCTCTCCTCGTCTTTTTTCTTCCAACTGCTGACCTCCTCATCTGAATTACTGAAAGAAACAATAGTCGTGATAGGATTTCTTTATCATTTGATCTTATGATTCAACAAAAGTACAGATCACTGAACAGTTCCTGGATGTCTCAGTGTCACATCAAGGAGAACTTCTCAAGGACTACCAACATTTTTGACCTACTACTGACTTGTCATGTGACATCAAACATCAGACACTTGCAAAAACTAACATCCACTGAGAGCATTATCTCCTTTTTTTATTAAGAAAATGAATAAGAAGTTATACATGTAATAGAATGAACAGAAACTGATCTAACCAGTCTGCTGAATGACACCTTTTGCCCTGGAATCAGACCAAATCATTACAGCCATCAATCAAACAAACTGAACTTTAATTATTTTACCACGATTGATAAGCAAGTTCTACAACTTATATTAATATCTTCCGTTGGCACAGATGTTAGCGCGAGGGGGTCATTGATGTGGGAGGAAGCCGGAGTGCCCAGAGAGAACCCACGTGTCCAAGTGGGCGACCACCATACCCTTTCACATACAACCACTGTCGACCACGGGGATCAAACTCGGGTCGCAGCAGTGGTAAGCGAGTGCATTGTCCACTGCGCTAATTGGACACCCCAAGAGACAGCCATCAATAAAACAATCTGTTCAATATACATTCATTTTAAAATTTTAAATGTTTTCTTTTTCATTTTCTAATTTGAAGGATTATCTTAAGATTGATAATCAATAAAATTTTAGTAACACTGAAAACAACAAGCACAGTATAACATTATACTTTTTTGACTCTTCTATGAAATTTATCATTTTAAATTTTGTATTATTAATATCTCATCAACTTTATATGTATTTGATTTATTTATGAGAGATTTAAAGACCTCTAATATAGTAGATATCACTGTTATCACAGTTAACATCAAATCACATGACTTCATTGCTATTTTTACCTGTCACTACTGAGTTCACTGTCACTGGACACAACTCTGCTGTCAGCTTTCTTCCTCCCTCCTGTGGATTCTCTCCCTAACATAAGCAAAACAATGGTATGCTCAAAGTAAATATAAATTACTTAAAGATCCCCCCCCCTCAAAGTCATCACTTCAGTTAAAAAGAGATCAAATTTGAATTTCTATTGTAAGCTGTGCAAGAAGCATATCAAGATAGAGACTAAAAATGAATACCTGTTACCTGACTTAAGTAAGCAGACATTGTCCAGAAGTAACAAATCATCTCTAACAAGATTAAATACATCTCTAGCTATTGTAAAAGGGGAGGAGGTTATAATGAACTTTATTTCTGTCAACTTGGGGGGTGGGTTGGTTTAGACTGCCTGTCTCCAGAGTTACACAAGATTCAACTTTACTTCCACCTGATCCAGTACCAGGGTTGTCTCTAAGACCCGGGGGGGGGGGGGGGGGGGGGGGGGTCCCCCCACCTAAACTCTAAACTAATGTAATTGCCCGGCTTTTATTGCATTTCATACACAATCTAGCTATATGCTAGTCCCCCAGACACCCCTTCTACTTTTTATTTCTTCCTTCTACTTCAATTTTTAGAGACAACCCTGCAGTACAATTAATCCAGTAGTACTGACCTTTTTTTACTTTTGCTGTGGATTTCCGTTTGACTGGTGTTTTCTTTGGCTTCTTTTTCACAGTGACGTCTCCCTCCTCATTGTCATCAGACACCTCGTGGTTGTCTTCCTCACTCTCTCCAGATCCTGCTGCCTTTTTACCACTGCTCTTTCTTCCTTTCCTCTTTGGGGTTTTCTTCTTTGATTTGGAGGTCTCCATCAACTCAAAGTCCTTAATCATGATGTACATGGAGATCAAATTCACATTTTAGAAATTAATGAAGCATGCAATACACTTCCTAACAGCATATTGTTGGGCTTGGGTTCATGGTTGGGGGTGGGAGTTCAATCAATCATTAAAGTGGAACATTTGGTAAAAGCATGTATCTTATCAACATCATACCTCATCCTCTGGGTTATTTTATCATCATCATACCTCATTCTCTGGGTTATCTTATCAACATCATACCTCATTCTCTCGGTTATCGTATCAGCATCATACCTCATTCTCTGAGTTATCTTATCAACGTCATACCTCATCCTCTGGGTTATCTTATCATCATCATACCTCATTCTCTGGGTTATCTTATCAACATCATACCTCATTCTCTGGGTTATCTTATCATCATACCTCACCCTCTGGGTTATCGTATCAGCATCATACCTCATTCTCTGAGTTACCTTATCAACGTCATACCTCATTCTCTGGGTTATCTTATCATCATCATACCTCATTCTCTGGGTTATCTTATCATCATCATACCTCATCCTCTGGGTTCTCTTATCAACATCATTCCTCATACTCTAGGTTATCTTGTAATCATTACACCTTCTCCTCTTGGTTATCTCATCATCATTCCTCATCCTCTGGCTTATCTTATTATCACCATAGCTTATCCTGTGTTTTATCTTCATTAAACCTCATCCTCGGTTATCTATCAGACCTCAAGTCCTCAACCCCTTGGTATCTAATCATCATCATACCTCATCCTCTGGGTTATCTGAAGACAGATCTGGTTCCTCTTCCTCCTCTTCAAAAAAGTCATCCTCTTCATTTTCTACAGCATCCTTGTCTTTTTTAGCTCTTTTGGCTGGCTTTCCCTGTAAAAAAACAAATATTTATGAACAAATAATGAATGATTTCATTAACCACAGTCCAAAATTATTTTCAGTTTCTTTATATGGACACATTTACTTCACAAGAGCATATTAAGAATGTGATGTTACTCAATCGATGCACTCTTTCTAGTAGTACTTATTGACTTACAAGGAATCAACATACATCGTTCATGTATATTACATTTCTAAATTTTTCACTTGAATCTTAACATTTAAATGCACTAAATACCTCAGTTGTGGTTTTCTTTCTTTTCTGTGCTGCTTTAGGTTTTGTCTGCTTCTAAAACAAAGGAGAACAAAAATAACAGCCAACTGACAACAGACAGAGACAAATGAATTCTTCAAAACATTCCTATACAATGTACTTCATTACCCAACAGAAAGGATGAGATCCCATTACTCTTGACATAGGCCCCTTCTATTAGCATGATTCTAGGGATACCTTCTAAACAGTGTCAATAATTTTTTGGTATGAAGAAGAAAACTGCATCAATCATTTATTACCAAATAACAATTAATTTGTTCTAATTTGTTAACTTGTGTTCTTTCATGAATAAAACAAAATCTTTCTGCTCTCACCTTTTTCCCTTTGGCTGGTTTCTCTTCCTCCTCCTCCTCCTCCTCAATCACCATCCCACCTTCTTCCTCCTCTTCTTCTGCCTCTTGAGATTCACTTGCTTGCTGCTAGTAAGTAAATTGATTGATCCATAAAATAATCCCAAATCAAACCTGTTCAGTATGTCATTTTCTAATTGTGTTAATTGTTTTCATTAAATACATTAATAACATTATCCCGATTCTTTTTTTTAAATAGTTGACACGTCTCAAAGTTGTGATGAAATAGGTTGCCTTTGCGACTTAAACTCAGGTTTAGCGAGTTAAATTAAAAGCTAGTTGCCATTCCGTGACCAAAAATATCCACCCAGATCATTTTTTTTTAAATTTTACTTCAGATTCAAAATTCTGTCAAAATAGACAAAATGGCGGACTATTCAAAACAATGTGGTTTGTCTCAGTGCTGTAAATAGCAAAGAGACTTAGTCAAATAGAAGTTTTATTATAAAACTGTGTGAAACAAACATGTTTAGTTGTGTTTGCAAGACTTTAAACTTATTTTGTTTAGCCGATGTGAAAGAACTTCACATGTGATTGTCGTTATATTATATTATAATCATGAGTATGAGGTGTCACTTATGACCGATATGATTGGATGGAAGGAATTTTTTTTTGCTAGATGTGAAACATGAAATAAATAAAACCTATCCAACAATACACTCTTTTAAAATCATTTTCTACAGTATTTTTAATGAGAGAAAAAATGCAAATATCTTAATAATACATTAAGTTATACTAATGGCAAACTAAATTTGAAAATGGTCAGTTAAATTCAAAGTAGGTCACCATTTGGCAACTGTGACCAAAGGTCTAGTTTAAGCCATGGTTGAATGAATGTGTATCAAACACATTCTTAACACACACTTAATATTCAAGTGGACAAGTTTGTCACTACAGTCAGGAATATGATTTATGGCATAACAAGTGAAAATTGAAAGCAATAAAAATCAGGGATTTTCCACAACATTTTGGGAATGGGGCCTGGACCATTGAGTTTGAGATTGTAACATTCATTGATCAATAATTGACGAGTTTCTCTTAAAAGCTCTTTCAAACTTTGTTGTCTACAGTTAAAGTTTTTTCTATAACATGTTGAATTGCAGATGATGACCAAGATTGTTTGCATTAATTCCAAAATCTTTAAAATTTTCAATGGATTTGAAATGTGACCTAATGTAATTGTTCAGAGAAAAGGTAAGTTAAACATTCTTAAGAAGACATGCAAGTTGTTGGAATTGGGAATGGGGACAATTTTCAACATTACAAGGGGTGTGGAAAATGCCTCTGATCACATGTTACAGAAATGCACATTTTCAATAATAATGATACATCAAGTTCTTACATTTCCCATAAACACCACTGTTGGGTTGTTCTCAATTTCCCAGAGTCCTTCATTAAACCCCAGTCTTTTCTGTGGCTTGGCATACTTCTCTTTGAACTTCTCATAAGGATAAATATCTTTTGGAGCAAGAAATGCCCTATCAACAGTATGACAACATGTTAACAAAAATACAACATATCAATAGTGAGTGCAGTTGATACTGAACTCAGAAACTTATCATTGTACTGCTTGCAAGGATTCAATCAAACTTAAGTAACATGAATGTGCTCAATATTCACCACGTCTAAATTGTACACTTTTCACTCGTAAATATTGCACATCCAATTAAATTAACGATAAAAAACCTAATTTTAATCAGATGACACAAGACAATCATTTTTTGTTATTATTTAACATTGTTGAATTTGTTGACTATGTATATGTCCTCACGTTTCATGTGTTCCATAGAAAAAAATGGGAAATTTCCCCTTTGGTGCTTTCTGCCCTCCAGGAGGTAGTTTATCAATCTGAAATGAGGTATTCTGAACGTAGTAAAATTGCTTTAAATTATGTTTTTCATCATATTGATACAGAATTGCATATTATTATCACACATCCTTAGTCAATGAAAAGGACAATCATGCAATTTAAAAGAAAACAGCATAGGGCAAGTAAAAAAGTTTTGAACTTGGGAGCCATAGTTCTATGATGTCTTGGAGATAACCAGTTTGTTCTTAGTGTTACTACAAGGTTGAAATTTTTCTTAGTTTTTGTTTTGATTTGATTTTTGCAAACCCTATAAGATTTCTGGCATAAAACTGGTTTTTGAGAGTTTTATTCAGTGATGACATGGATAATATCAAGTAACAATTTTTTCCCCTGTAAACATATTTCAAAAGAAAAGAAGTAATTGCTGCTTTAACCAATACTTTGTAGTTTTTTGTACAGACTTTTGATGGGCAGTGTACAGATATTTCATTTTACAGTATTTGGGTCTTCAATTTGTCACTTATATAAAGAAATAATGATGTACAAGACTGGGATTCGAATCTCTAGTCAGGTGCTCTACCAACTAAGAGGTCTGACCATCACATTCCTCAACTAAAATGATCTTTGCCTTTGAAGATCAATATATCCCTGGTTATTTCCTCTGGCAGGAGTTAACCTCTGTCAGTTCCAGGGGGTCAGTCACAGTACCAAATGGAATGGGATTGGAAAAATAATGATGAACCAGACCAGGATTTGAACCAAGGGCCCCTGAACCTAGCAGATACACTACTAACTGAGCTATCTGGAGCCAGCGATTGAACCAGTCTGACTGCTACAGATGCAAAAATTAAATTGTTCAAAGAAGCAGGGATCAACATTAACGGTTGTCCATTTTTACATTTGGACAAGTCAGAGTTTGAGTTAAATTAACTTGCCCAAAGGTTTGGATGGCAGAGTATGTATGTAAGTTACAAGGAACTTTTTTCTCAGATAAGTGTAAACTGAATTATTGATATTTTACTCGTATTTGGTAGAAAAAAGGGGTTAACATTTAACAACAAATGACAGTAAACTACACAGTGGATTGAACCTGATAAAAGAAATGTCATGACAGTCATGTACAAGCCCTAGCTGCAGGGTCTGTAGCTCCCGGTCTGAAAAAATTCGGATATGGACGACCTGGGAGCTACAGTGCCTCCCATAGTAAAAATCTGCAATTTACGTGCACAAAAAATTGCACTAGTTTTGGACTGATTAACCTTATTTCCGAACACATTCTATACAAATATTTAATTCCAAAAAATTCCTCGGACATTTTACTACAGATATGAACATTTCACTTGCCTCTGATATTCTTTAAAACACCATTACCAGCCCCGTAAAGTGAAGTGATGCAGTTTATTTAAATGTAAAAATGGTGACTCTCGATCTCGACGTGAATTTAACATACTTCAATTTCCGATGTCGGTTAACGTGTTTAAGAGAAAGTTTGAAGCAAATAAAGTACAGAATTTGTGTGAAAATAAGGTTTATCAGTCCAAAACTAGTGCAATTTTTTGTGTGCCGTAAATTGCAGATTTTTACTGTGGGAAGCACTGTAGCTCCCAGGTCGTCCATCCAAATTTTTTCAGACTGGGAGCTACAGATCTGCAGCTAGTACAAGCCCTTACAACCAATGTTTTACTTGCTCCACTGATAGGAATCAAAACTAAAGAGTAAAGGAATGAGGTCATGTCACACTTTGAATAAAATTTATCTTTTTGGAAACAGAAACACCTTGTTTATACCTGACTTCCGGTGTGCATTTTATTACAACCTTTTTATAACTACCCGTGGGGAAAAATCGACACATAGAATTTTTTAAACAAATTTTTTATTATGAAGCAAAGATGAACCCGTGGTAACATGATGCACTTTTTCTCCAGGAAAACGTGATCCCAGATAGCGAAAAATGAGTCCCATTTGGTAGGTAAAATAGGTAAAACATTCAGGCAATTAACCATCAAATGGGAATCAAACCACATCAAACACCAACCGGGGGTTGGCGCCCAACCTGTTGTAACCAATATTACTTAAAATCATAGTATGGGCATTTTGCTAACAACAAATTAACTAAATTTAACAGTTCTCCTTGCTTAGAAACATGACATCATGCATTTGCTATGTCTGCCACACAAGTCATCACGAATAAATGCGTTACAATTACCTCGCGGATAGATATGTACTATTTTGCTCAATAATTATCATGTAGAGAATACTTACTCTTGCTGGCCAGTGAGGATACCCTTTCATCTTAGCAAATATTTTGTCCATAGGCTGGTAGTCCGTTTTAACATTAGCCATCTTAAAGGATTTCAACAATCTTCAAAAATAATACGTGATTTCCTGTTACACCGCAATAATCTAAAGCCCTTAATGCATTAAAAACAAAAATGTTTGTTCATCAAATGAACAATTGCAAAAGGTAATTATGTTTAGCTATAATAACATTATAGTCGGTAATTAACAATAAAACGTTTCTTCATAGATTTCCACAATGTGAGCCGCCATCATTTACGATCGTAAACTCACGCGAGACTTGGATTTCTGGCGCGAATTGGATTTTACGACAAAAATTGTTACAAAATATTTATGTATGTTTCATACTTTGTCATATTTTTATGATATAAACAATCATAAAATTGAAACGGAGTGCCACAAAATAGGTATAAAGGTCAATGGGGAAATTGTATAAATGTCGTAATTTGACATAGTTACGAATTTCCTCAGAAAGAGGAAATAAACATGGCCGATGTATTAGAAATTATCAGGTGTTCAAACTTTGCAGCGATAAAACATAAAGATCAGAGACGAAAGGACAAGGAAAAGACCCCCTATATAAACCATCCTATAGGTTGTTAAGTTATTTTGTTATAGTGGCGTTTCTTGGGACATTTATTGTTGTTGTACTATGTTACAAGTTATTTGATTTGCAACTGACCACATAATGTGGACAGAAATTAGTCCTGACTTTTACCCCACTTCATTTGTAACCAGTAACATTGGTTACATGCTAAATGTTAAAGTTTTTATTGGGCTCTTCTGATGGTTACAGCAGTTATGGTGACAATGGGGTAAAAGTCAGGACTAATTTCTGGCCATATCTAACTGACCATATAAATAATCCACAGAAAATAAGTTTTTTTTAAGGATAGTTTTTCATTAAAAGGCTAAAATACAAGCGCCATTATTCTATTTAAAGGTGTAGCCAACATTTTGACGGAGGAGGCAGGTATAACAGATATAGCCGTTATTCAGGTATAATAACTCTTAGTTATAGTGTAAACAGTAAATACATTCATTTGACCAGTTCCGAATAGGGTACAGATTGGGCGGTGGTGTACATGTTCCCGGGTGTTATTTTTAGATCTGATTTTTTGGCCATATCCCTGCTGATATTAAAGCAATATTGCTGCATTTAATTTTTTTGAAATAAAATTTCATTCTAACAAATTAGGCGGGAAGCCATTTTACCAGTTGCGAATAAGCCGATGAGTTCCGAATAGCATAACTGTTTCTTTACATATCGAATGTAGATAAAAAAGTTTCGGCCCTAAAACCAGTTGAATAACAGGTTTAATGCAAACCACTCAGTTATTGGTATTTTCTTAACAGTTTGATTTGCATGGAAATGACAGACAAAATCACTGTAACAATAATATTTAGACTGGTTTCTAACATCTTGTTGGAATACAGTCGCTGCGCCTCCACTTATCATTATTGTGGTACAATATGATTTATTTAAGACTGAGAAAGACATTTAATGAATTCCAAAAGTATTTGTTTTAATCCATCCCTTCATTCAATCCTAAAACAAGAGGGAAACAAACTGAGTATTCGGAACTCGTAAAATGACGGCTCAGTAAAATTCTGCATCCACTTGCGTTTTTATTTTATTTTTTATCCTGTATGCTTTTGGGTATGTTCGAATACATACTAAACCTACGTTTAATAAAAGAAATCTTGTTACAAGTGATAATTTAAGGCACCAACAGACGATTTTATGCGCATATTAGCGTTGCAATGACCTGGATTTATTAAAAAGCCAAAGTAGGTCGACTAATCTAAGACCGATATCAAATACATATATGACCACAAAAAATGAAACTACTGCAGAATTCAAAGAAGCATTAATACATGTTTATATTAAAGGCATTGATTTTTTTCTCCATTTTTTATTTCATTAATTATTTGCTATTTAACTTCTGAACTATTCGGAACTGGTCAAACGACTGTAGATAGAATAGTTGTGTTGGTATTTTGTAGTATTAACAATCTTCGTCCTTCAATCTTTGTACTTTATGCAATGTGACATCAGGGCTGCGTTTTACAAAAGAACTTGCGACCAAATTGATGAATAATAAATAATCTCAAACAAATCAATGTTTTAATCTATCAGGTGTTAATTATAATTATTGAATTTTAAAATAGTTGTAAATAAATGGGTCTTTGAAGATTTTGTCCATTCAAGGTCTTTTGTATATACTGAAAATATGTACGACTTTGTCATAAGTTAATTCTTTTGTAAAACACAACGCATGATTACGTATATAATAAATGTGGGTGTAAAAGAACACATATTTTTGATTTTTGAGATAGAGAGAAAATTATTTTGTAACATTATTAAATTAAAAGATTAAGGTAACCATAGGTGTGATTTTAGGAATATTACCCATTTTTTTGGTGGTTGAAAGCCAGTTTAAATACTAATGGGGCCACCGGTACATTCATTCTTGATTGAGAATTTCCCTTTTTGATTTGATATACATGTATTGTACAATGAAGATCATGGAAAGTAGTTTAATATCAGACAGAGGAATGCATTCATCAGACCAATCTAAATATAGATTGGCAAGTTCTAAATGCCCAATTTTTTAACACTATATATGTTATTAGAATTCCACTCATTAATTACTTCGTCTTTAGGCAGCCCTTCTCCATGATACGGTAGAGGACACAGACACTACGTTTGAAGAAATCCAGGTACTTTTTGGGGAGGAAGTTACAGGTATATAATCAGGTTCTGGTTCAATTAACTTATTGAGATCATTGAAACAGTTTGTGACTTAGTAATTAGAAAGTAAAAATTCATGGACACTTCAAACTTCAGTCCCTGAAACGTTCTTCTTTTCCACTTGAACGGTGAGTGCACGCTGAATGGAATTTGATGAACGCTTATGAACGGTGAGGGAACGCAGAGCGCAAACTGAGCGCGAGCGCAAAGTGAACGGTGAATGCACGGTGAACGATATGTGAATACTTTGTGAACGCAAGATGAACGAGTGCCTCGGGAGTTATTTTTACATTTTGTTTCGACAGTAATCAGAAAATAATAACAAATAAACTACATGTAGGAGTTATTATCAACCTAAATATA
The DNA here is from genome assembly GCA_033439105.1 of Magallana nippona. Taxonomy (NCBI): domain Eukaryota; kingdom Metazoa; phylum Mollusca; class Bivalvia; order Ostreida; family Ostreidae; genus Magallana; species Magallana nippona. The sequence continues at coordinate 30,982,678 of CM065917.1, read as the reverse complement.
ATATTATCTGACTGAATGATAAGTGAACGCTGAACGAACGGTGAGTGCAAGGTGAACGCTTTGTGAAAACATGGTGAGCACACAGAAAAATGGGAAAGTAGAACGTTTCAGGGACTGTATACCTGTAGGTTTAACTGGTACATGATAAGGCCAAAATAATTCAAGAGTTCGGATCGTTTGATTTTGTTCGTTTCACAATTAATACATGCATTTATTTGGTTTAGTTTGATGTTATGCATTGAAATAGATTAGTTATTTTGCAAAGAAGTTAAACCTTTTAGATTGCTGATATGTTACTTTTGATTTTCATTCTTATATTCATTGTCAAATGCCCATGACCGCCTCATATAGAAAAGCAAGCCATACTCAGTTCATTGTTTACATTTGATTAAACAATAGTAATAAGAGTCATTTTGCATTTCTACCTTTAGTTATCAATATATAAAGAAAGCAACTAATGTAAATATTGCATTAAAGACGTAATGTCAAGTAGTCATAACCTAACACCAACAGCTACATGTACATGGAGAAGGCATATGTATTTGAATTTGAGTCAACCTTGTAAATTATGATATTTGTAAATTACTGTCTTTAAATTGAATTAAAATACTTTTTTAATTTTTAAACCACAGAAAAATATCCGGTAGTAGACTTTTGAGAAATTGAAAGCATAGAGAGACAAATTAATATTCTGCATTAATTTTATCAGGCATTGTCAAAGAAGTGACTGATGAAAAAAATTTACCAAAGTTGGTGCGGAAACAAAAACAAATTGAGCATGCCCCTCATGCTACCTATAAAGCCAAGCTGGTCAAGCTGGCAGACAAGCTGTACAACCTGCGGGACTTGAACCGCTGTACCCCTGTTGGCTGGTCCCAGGAACGAGTGACCGAGTACTTTCAGTGGGCCCACAAAGTGGTGGAGGGACTGAAGGGAACCAATCAACCAATGGAGGACAGCCTGCAGCAGCTGTTTAAGGAGAGGAATATACCGTAGTCACATTTGTTTAAGGAGAGGAATATACGGTCAAAAAGTTGTCTGTTGGCCAGTCAATTGTTTCTTTTTCTTGTTTAGGACCTGAAGTATTAGAACTATTTTGTACTGTTATCTTTAATATTAATTTTGTTGTATTTACAAGTGAAGAGATGGTATTTTTGCTTTCAGTATTAACCTATTGGTAACATACATTTCATCATTTGCCGTAAGGCAAATCACAAGACAGTGCTTCCATTTGGAGTATCTATAACTACCGTAACTACAAAACTATCCGTCTTTCCAATTTTGTTTTTTAGATATTTTTATATGTACATGTATTTAAAAACAGACTGTAGTTGATATTATGGTATGTCAATTTTATTTTTTTTTTGCTGAATGTTCTGTAAGTTTAAAGTGGGCTGTCCCTATCGTTTGATCATAGGCTGAGCAAATTGTTCAGAACAATTATTTATTTTAAGAAATTTTGACACTAATGTGATTACTACATGTACTAAATAAGTGCATGGATCTAGTCAAGTTTATATAAACAATGCAATGGCAGTTTGACCATCACACCTGTTGGGTAGATCTCTGTATATATTATACCACCAGCTTCCCATTGCATTTAAAAAAAGAAAATTAACTTGTGTTATTTCCGAATTCCTGATTTATTCACTCTATGCCATGGTGATATTTTTTTTTTTAGTTGTTGACCACTTGTTACAATTTATTTTCAGTTTAGATATTCTGTCGTGTTTTCTTGTGTCTCTATGTGATAATCAGCACTTGTTACATGATCAAACTAGATTTCAGAAACCTGTTTAACAACTACTTTTAAGGATAATCTAACTACAGTATTTAATAATTGACTATGGTGTTTAGAAACATATTTAAAAGTAAGATTTAGCGTGTGCAAAAAAAAGGAGAAATATGTACATGTGTGAAGAAATATTATACTCACAATATACATGTAGAATATACATGTATCTTTATTTGTAAAAAATCAGGCTTTAAAGTATTAAGTGTGATACACTTTGCAATGTAGAGAGATCATTGTTATGCTGACCGTATAGGGGTGGTGTGGGGCTTCACTCGAGTCTCGGCCAAACTGAGCACCCAATCAGAGTAATTTTTTACCAGTAACTAGTGAGTAGTTGGCTAGACATATAGGTTGAGTTGGCTTTGAATGAACAATTATGATTTTCCAGGTATGTTCAGGAAAATCATAATTTTTATACATCTGTACATCTCTAGATTTGAACTGATGTGTTCTGTTTGTTGCTTTTGTTTCCAGGCCTGTAGTTTACATTTTAGTGTGGCAGCCTATTCAGTTAGCTCTTTGTACTTTGTACACGCTCTGTTATACAATTATTAAACTGCTTTTGAAGAGGTGATTATTATGGGAACATGGAATATTGTGATACATGTACGTGTGTATAACAATCCTGTACTAGTATAAATTAGAGTACCGGTACTAAAGGTACCTTTCATACTGAGGTAATAAAGTATTTTAACATATTTATCTGTTTATTTTTTTTTTTAGTTGCACTGTCATGTTGACTTTTGACAGCTAAGTGATATATCTTTTCAATGGAGAAATCTCTTAATGAGGAGAATGAATTAGATTTGTAATGGTGCCATTCATCACATTGTAACACTACCAGTATAACAAAAGCAAATTCGATCTTGTGATGAAGAATGCCACGGGTGTATTCGTTTGGTTGGATGGAGAGCTGCAAGAGTAATCCTAATTTATGTGTTTGCAGATCTCCGGTAGATCTCTATCGTCTACTTTTCAAAATTAATAGCAGGTAGACGCTGGAGATATATGGGACCAATTCTGGAGGTAGGAAATGAATACACCCCACATGTAAACTTGACATTTTTTTGTGCTTTTCTATGCCAGTATCGTATTCATAATCGGTCCTATTGTAAATCTTCCTCTCTCCGACATGAAATAAATCAATAACAAAAACTTTAAGAACAGTAAATTTTGTAAGGAATTGGTAGTAGTGTTGTTCTAGACCCTTAAAATCTTTCAAATACCTGTGAATTAATGTTCATCTAAATCTAGATTTTTATTTCATTCATTTTATTTTTATTACAAGTTCACAATCTGAAAAATGGGGACAAAATTTGGATTAAATGAACCGAAAAAAGAAAACGTAGAGATATGCATCTATAACAAGTTTATTCAAATATTTTCACAGCTCATGATAAAATAGTTTCATGAAATGAACCAATTTGACACAGATTAAATGGATTTTCAATAAGCGCAGTGTGAAATGTGTATGAAGTGCATAAACAACTGTGGCAGAAAATGTCCAAGATGGAGGAAAGCATACTGACATACACAATGATAATGAAATCTCTCGGGATTCAGAGTCAAATTACAGAAATGGAGACAATTTAATCGTGCTTTCATCTGCAATTAATTTGCATACCAGGTACATTGCATCTATTAATTTTAAAACATTCCCAAACACATCATATATAATCATTTAAAATCAGTAACTCTAATCATTCTCATTACCAGTGTGTTATTTCCCTGTTTATTTCAAATTATTTGCAGGAGAAAATTCAATTTATTATCAGCTTAAATCAACTTAAGATAAAAGTACAACTGATACATGTAATGGATTTGTAATGACCAAAAAAAATCACAATTATACTATTGGTTAATTGAGGGGCAAATCTTTTTAATAACAATACATGTGAATATAACTCTTTCTATATATAAGTAAAATGTATATATAAATCTAGCAACACTCATACCTAGATTTCATTTACACATCAGTCAGACACGAGTATTCATCAGACATACGACATGTAAAACACAGCCTTTCTACTAACCATAGTGTACAGAGCTTGTAAACACAGCTCCACACAATGTCTGGGCACAGAGCTTAACAGCTCCACACAATGTCTGCAAACAAAGATTAACACTGCCAGATTCAGTTTTGAGGGAAACATGTGATAAATGAAGTTGAAATACTTCACAATATTAGGGATACTGGTAAGGGATGTGGGGATTTTAATTTCCCCTAAAACAAATCCATTATTATAAAGAATAGATTTACAACACATTTATATTAATTTTAAATAGTAAACACTTATCATATGTATTAAACATTACACTATAAAAAGAATTGAAATTTGAAAGGTTGCTGTAAGTAATGTACATGAAAATCTTGTACACATGAATGCTTAGTGATAGGGGGAACTCTCGGGGTGTACTTATGGCATAGAAAGCTCTGCTGCTCTACAATTTTTATGTCACTGAGGTGTTTTACATCTACAAAAAAATCAATTAATTTCACCACTACTGGAAATGAAGAAGAAACAAAAAATAAAAAAAAAAGATGCTCAACCATAAAACATCACACTCATCATCAATCTCCAAAAGCTTGGGAAGAAAATGTGGCTTTCTTATTTCAATTAAAATGAAAATAAAAATCACACAATCATAATCAATTCTGCATAACAGACAGCAAGCAAGTAATGGTATGCTCAAAGATTGTTGCCATATAAATACAGAAAAGTGTGTATACATATTTATATTAAACTCGGTGATAGACACTCTGACCATCACATTACTGCAGACTTTTAGTGGTGTAGATAACACAAAGTACAAGGAAATTGTATGCATTTCCTTCTTCAAAGAAAAAATTATCATATGGAGCAAGTTGTAAATGCATTTCTGATCAATGTTAATATCACACTGTACACTGACCCACGGATACAACTCCAACCCAAACCTCTCCTCAGAATGTGTTATAGTAAATACTGTATCATATAAGTGCAGAAACAAAACAAAATAAGAATAAATTATACTTTCCTAGTTCCTCATATCAAACAATAAAACAAACAATAAAGTATTTCTTTCCACACAAGCTCAGGTTGCAAGCCTGTCAACAAAACTAACAATAATCTATATTTCATATGCCTTGTACATGTATCATAAAAAAAAAAAAATTCAAAACTTTACCGAAAAAAAAAATTAAATAAAAATAAAACAAGCTCCTTTTGATGTTTGAATTCAATCACCCATATATTTAAAAAATAATCCGCTTTCAACAAAGTTCCCCAAGAGACCTTAATACTACAACATCTACAAAATCATTGGATTAAATTTTCTGAATTTTCTCAGCCACAATGACTGGGTTGTGTTTACGAATCTGTTCCTGTGCTAGTTCCTTGTAATTAAAATCACATTCATGTTTGTCTGAATATCTGTGGAGGCTACAGAATAATCCCCCGCAACGACATGGGAAACCTGCAATGATAGACAACATTTTACATTGAAACATAACAATACTTTGTCAGAATTATCCTCAGAAGACGATCAAGCATAAAAACCTGATAATGGTTATCTTAAGTTTTTCTGTTTATACTTGTATAGAGGGTTATCAATAAGTAATGTCACAATGCAATTTACTTTCGATTGGCAAAAAAATTAATTTTTTTAAATACACAATTATCATTGTAAGAATTATAAATTTTATCAACTTTTTAAAAATGATGCATTTGTTCATATTGATCAATGAATGGTGCATGTGGCAGGCATTGCTGTATTACAAATGACTCTTGCTTACGTCAGTGTAAATTTATAGGTTTATGGGATTAAGAAAACTGCAAATAACAGAACTATAGCATGCCTTTCTTTATTTTGTAAAATATAAAAGAATTTATTTTTCTGGTTTTGTGATGCTGTGACCTTCATCTTTATAAAATAACCAACTTTTCCTGACATGCTAAAAATGTAATGATTTGTAGATAATTTCAATTCTAAGTACTATTGTTATTTTTAACATTTTTATTTCATGGGTTTTTTCTCCTCTTTTTTTCACAGCTGATATGCATGCCACAACAAACTTGTGCAAAGCCAGCCTCATAAAGTCATAAATGTTTTTCACTGAAATTATTCCAGTTAGTTTAAAGTTTGTAGATTTTTTAATCCTGAATTATTTTGTTTTATGCCACCAATTCATGATTCTATAACACCTGTGACATTACTTTTGGATCAACCCTTTTAAAGCTAGAGGATCCACTGGAGCAAAAGAATTACCTGTCAGGCCCACTTTCTTCTTGCAGGTTGTGCACCGATTCTTTTTTGTCTTCTTATCATCAGGTGAAGAAGCCAATTCTGTACTGAGGCCTCCTAAAATGTCATAAATATCATCAAAATATCATTCATGTATTGCTGGACCACATTTCAAGAACTACATTTACACGACACATTTCTATGTTGGCAAGAGTTACAAGAAGTGACAATGACATTTGTAACTACACTGTATAGATATACACTTTCTGCAACTTATCTAAATTCTCTTCTCACACATTTATAAATGAGTAGAAAAACCACAAAAAGCATCTTTTTTGATCTATTAAAATACAGAAAGCGCCAAACGCTGCAACAAAAGATGCTAAATTAAACTGGTAAGATTTGAGAATACTTTGTCAGCCATGCAATGATATTATCATTACATGTACACTGTACCTACTTTTTGGTTGTGTTGCATAAATAACATAAGATTCACCACTTGACAAAGTTTGAATTGTCTAAGACTTCATAGTGTGAAAGACAACACTCAGAAACCATTTGACTACAGATTGTAATAGATTTCTAAAGGTCCATATGACCTACTTTTGGAATAAGACACATTCAACTTAAATTCATTACCTGGCCATCATTGTTATAGAACAAGGCCTTACATTGTGCAAGATTTGAACATCTAAAAAATGTAAAACCATAAAAAATTTTAAAAGACCACATTGACCTACTTTTGGATTATGACAAGTCACCACGCCTGACTTTCTTAACACATTTGAAACTGAATATACTTATACATATATATATAGCCATCAAACCCAGGAAGAACAGGCTATACTGGTTAGAAGCAGTACATTGTTAGCACTCAAGGTAAATCCAGAATGCCTAGCCTGTTTTAGAGGATTAGCACTTAGGCCAAAAAAATTATGTGCGTCTTCTGTTTTATGGAATTTTAAAATAGGGTAGGTCAGTCGTTTTTGGGATTTTTTTTTAGCATTTTAAGACAAAAGAAACGGGGATATGAATATTGATAATTAATGTACTAGAATTATTATCAATGCCAACAGCAGATATATAGTTTTACATTTAGACATTCCAACAAGATCTTCAAAATCAAACAACAGAATTACAGAAATGGGATCAACATGATTTCATTTCCAGGTAAATACTAGAATAAAATATATATATGACAGCCAAAATAGATATAAATTAGTATAATAATCTTCACCACAAATACATACATTAGTTATCAGTTCTAGTTTGCTGGTCAACTAACATTACAGTAGACATTAATTATGGAATGCTGTCAGTCCATTACGGAAACAGATGAAATTCTGGTTGATCAGACAATGAACTAAATGTTAAAATCCCCTTCATGGAATTAGAAAATAGATACACCATGGTATGAAACTTTTTTGAAATTCTATTTGCAACCATAATGCAGCATTTTAGTTAAATATAATGTGAAAATCCCCAAAACCTAAGTTTGCTCTTGTTTCTGTCTAAAGACTTGCGATGTCTGCAGTCTTAACATCATGGAAAAAAAATTAGCCTTTGCTTTTTTCATGTACATCTTCATATGAATTTAAAAAACATCAGTGTCCTGAGAAACTATTTACTGCATTGAATTCACCTGAAAACCAAGGCTAACTTTCATGTTGTCACACAGCTCACACGTGAAATCTTTTAAGTGCTTTAATATGTTTAATAAGTGGTGTTTTTTAATGTGTTGTTACAAGTGTTTTTTTAACTCTGCAAAGTGAAGACTCTACTAGTTAAACCAATTACGGTTGGCAATCTGGATTTGAAATAAAATGTGTTGGCCTTAGTATACATTGTTTTGCCATGTATACATATAAGGGAGAGTGTAGACTGACCAGTGGCAGCATCCTCCTTGTCTGTCTCCTGTTTACTGGTGCCAGCCCCAGGGATGGGAACAGTAGGGGTACCAGTCTCTACGCTGGGAGTGGTGCTGGCAGCTAGATCCTGCAGTGAGTTAGAGCTACCTGACTCGGACCCTGTAAATACATCATGGCTGTTAGTTTACCACCTCTCTATCCACCTCCACTGCATCAGTATCACTCAAGATTGACTGATTGAAAAATGGTTCAAGGATTCAAGCATGATCAAAAAATTTTTAAAAATATAACTTTAATACTATAACAGTTGCTCTTATTGGAAGCAATTATTAAATTGTTTAAATCAATAAAATGTGTTGATAGAGAAAAAAACACAACATGCTTCTTTACTGCTAAATGCATTCAATTTATGAAAGTTCAAGTACAAAACCTTGATTTTGTCCATGCATACACACATATTAACATCACCTCCATTAATAGAAACAATTAAACAACTAACTGACTAAACTAGAAACATGAAATTATAGACTACAAAGACAATACAGAGAGAAACCTAGTGACAGCATCTAAGCATAAAGCAAGACACACAGAGATAGATTAAGTAATACCGTACCTAGAGAAGTGTGAGCTAACGTCGAGGTGACATTTCCCACAGAATCCGTCTCACCTGGTGCGGTCACCGTGGTTACCGTGGATGTAGCGGGACTCAGACGACCACTGATCGTCGGAGCATTTTCTTTACGCTTCATTGCATCTTTGTAGCACTTGGAGCACATTCCTTCAAAGGCAGTGTTACCATAGAAACCACAGCCAGCACGACAAAGTGGCACTGGATTCTGATTTCCATTCTGTTCCATATCCATGGTTACAATCTGTAATATTCATTTCATCAAGTTACACACAAGAGTTTGAACACCCAATTTCATTTCGATACATAAATTGTGGTAAAACAGTGTATGTATTTATAAACAAAATTCACTCATTACTTTTAATATGAAAAGTTTACATGAAGATGGAGTGGAAATCACCAGCGTAACAATTTTTTCTATATTACACTGCAATGACTTCACAATGAATTTTTACATGTTACTTTTAAAATCTAACTGACCCTCTGATGTAATGATAAGAAAAAAATAAACAGTGGTTGGAACTTATTGAGATGTGGATGCTCCTCTGTACTTTAAATAAAACACTCATCAATGGGCTACTCAGAACTGAATCCCTTTTATACTCATCATAGTTTACTTACATTTGTGTGAACCTCCTTCAAGTTGTTAAGTATCAGTTTCTGAGGAATATCAAACCTCAAAGATCCTGTGGGAAAAAGATAAAATGATGAAGACTGTTAACTCACATGTGAATCTCAGCTGGTACAGAGACCAGGATTATGCTTTTAAATTAAAAAACTAGGTAACTGTATCAAAGATAGCTTCATGGCCACCCTAAACATGTCCAATAATGAATTTTATTTACACAAAAGTAATTTAAAAGCAAGTGCAGCTCATCGACACGAAGCGGCGGCAAGCACTGCAAGCTCTAACCAAAACAAAATTTGAACTATTGATCCCTTTGAAAAATTGAAAATTCTGTCATCAGATTCATACCCACAATTCTGTGTAAATTGCAAATGGCTACCAATATCATTTTCTCGTGAGAACAGGTAAAAATGTATCTTAAAAATGTCATGCATTTAAAAGATGAATAAAACATTCTGCTGATTCTAAAAACTGGTTTGCAACTAGTTGTTTAAATCTATTTTCTTGACAAATTCTTCGGAGCATTGCTACTTTGATGGAAATTGTCGAGTGACGTTTGCTCTACTAATGTGACGTCACAATGTCTAGACTGAGCATGCGACCTTTGCTATGATAGGTGGATCCAACTGTGCATGCTTCGCCAATACATTTAAAATAATTTATTCTTTTTTTATCACATTGGTGGATTTATTTGGTAATCCACTTTAATTTATTATTATGAAACATATGTACCAGTGTGTTCAAATGATGCTGCTGTTACACCGTAAAACATATTATAGAACTTAACACATCGATTGGTACTTGGATACATCCTAGTAGTAGAAAAGTCTATAAGAAGTGTATTTATATGTAAAATAAGACATTGATAATCGATACACATCATTTAAAAAGTTGTGTACATTTTGGGTTGTTCCTGAAATGAATTTTTCAGGATCAACATCTTATATACGTAATTTCCTTTAAATTTCTGAACTCTTCATGAAAACCTGATTTCATGTTGAACAATGAAGTAAACAATGGTAATTTAACAATCTGATCTTGTTCAAACTGGTTGTCATAAAAAAGCAATTAAAATTGTTTGAAATGTCTAGAGTAATCTTGAGCATGATCTGAGTACTTAGAGAGAAAACTCCAGAAGAAACAAACTCTTACTCTGGTTTTCACCAATAAATACCATGAACACTATCATTATTATTTCATAATAATACCAACTCCAATTGTGATTCCAAATTCATCTCTCTCTTGTGTTCTTTGATATACATTTCTACATATTTCGTAATTACCGTATATACGTCATTGTTTATCGAGTGTTAACAGTCTTTTTGTCCTATATTTTCATGGCATATGAACCATGATGATGCAAAATTGAAACTTCAAAACAAAAAGAAGTGGATGTTGAGTACAATCAGAATCATACATTGGTGGGAAAATTGATCAAATTAATGTTTCTGATGAATTAACGTCTAATGAGTAAACTTTATCAAACTAATATCATGAAATCGTAAAACAAGACCCACCCAAGATCACAGTTTGTTTGGTATTTCTGTCAGCAAAATGGCGACCTTGTACAGAAACTCTCGGATTACAGGTTTATTTAGCACTAAAACTTTATTTTGAATGTCAAAATGATCCCCTAAAACATAAACACAGTATATATCTATTTACATCTTAATTTAACAAACCTGAAGACCTCTCGTTCCTTTGTTTTCTTCCTTATTTCTAGTCTGTACGTGTAACAATTATCCTCTATGACACTATTCCATTATTATAAGTCACATGATCATAACCGTGAGTATTCATTGGCCAAGTTGTTTACCATAAAGAGGCATACTATTGTGACGTCACAATAAGGGGGTAGCCGATGACAGATCTTCTAAAAATAGTACAAGGATTCACCAAGCACTAAACACCCCCTCCTTTTACCAAACTTTTTATAATACCTTTGAATAAATTACGTTAAAGCAAATACAATTAATGTGAATTTTCACGGCAATCTATTTTGTAACGTAGCGGATATAATTTATATATATTATAATAATATCAATTTTATTATGTTAACGTTATATTATGATTTTGATTACTATCGATCTTTCCAGAATAATTCTGCTTACTCTGGCATCTAGATTTGTTTTTAAAAGTGGGGGAGGCGGATTTGTCAGAAATCTTGAAAGCAAAAGAAAAAAAAAACTCCGCAAATTTTCAAAATCCTAATCCGTGGGGATGGGTTAAGAAATTTAGTAAAATTAATTTTTATAAAAACTTAAGAAAAATGTTTGTTGCCAGAAAAGCCCTCTCCCTCTCGATGGTAGATATATAATAGGTTGTCCTTAACAGACCCACTTTAAATTTTGAGAAGGAGAGAAGGATTCAATCAAATGAAAAATAATATGATAATAATTTTAGATGCATGCAGGACAGAGTAAAGCTATTAATAAAATAAAATCCTGGCGCATTCAACAAGTCAACAATCAATGAATTCAACGTATTTTTTTTAATCCACCTTTTAATATTATATTGAATGTCTCGATTGTCTGAAGTTTGCTGATCAATACTATCTATGATGTTAAAACTAAGATGCGTGTATCTTTTAGCTCCATGTACAAAGTACTCATAATTGATCTGTCTCAATGCCATTTATTCTATTGTGAAACGTTTCGAATTGTATTTTAAAAATATGTGTACCATAATTGTTGAGCCAATAAAATATTCACAGAAAAAAATTCTAAGCGTTGTTTACTGAAATAAACTGCTGTATCTATTAGGCCCTGTATATCTTCAAATAATGACAACAATTTTGTTTATATTTATAAGATTTTAGAGATTCAATCAGGTCACGTGTCAGCAGTATCTTGATTAAGATAAACTTTCTTGTTACCTTTACCAGAGACATAAATAATGTTATTTATGTCTCTGCCTTTACCGTTGGTATCAATAATTTCCAACACATTTTCTGATATATTCATTTACTGTACAAAACCTTGCTTCTTGCATACTGGCTCTTGTTACCAGGATGTATCTAGTATATAAAAGGAGCCCATTAAAAATTACGAAACCTTTACGATCAATCAATGGCCATTCTATCCATCTGGCCAACCAATTCTTTCCATTCAAACGCTCTACATGTATGTAATGACGTTGTCGAATGTACATTGTTGCATCTTTCTACATGATAATAATATAATTATATTCGATCAGGTTGCTAACAGGACTGAAACATTACCATTACGAAAAAGGATAATATTTATTGTTGATTGTTTTTGATTATGCACGTTTCAACACTGCATTTTATCTGTGTAACGATCTGTTTACTTGACCTGTGTTTTTTGTGACCCTAAGACAATATCATTGTCACATGTTTGTTATATAGGAGCACTGCGTGGTCATGAAGCATGTAAATGTACTGTATTACTTCCTCTTTGCAAAGTCTTAATGCCTCTGTGATTACACACAAAACTTGACTAGCTAGGTCACTTTCAGTCTAATTTCTGTGTTGGATTATACAACTGGATCAAACATCCAATTTCAATTTTGACAGTGGAATTTGAATTCAAATTTCAACTTTATTAATCTAAGAACAATTTTTTTTCATATCTTGTGTCAGATGACTTTAAAATAAATATAAAGAGGAGATTATAAAAGCTGTTGTAAACTTTGACCTATAGATAATAGCTTCAAATTCCTTTATTCAAAATAACAAAATTAATTTTTAAACTTTTAAGGTCATTTTGAAACAGAAATGCAAATCCATATAACCCTAATTAATAAATAAAAATTTAATCCAGATAATCAATTCAAAAGAATAGCAGAAAATATTCAGTTATAAAGCACAACCCAGAAAAATACATGAGGATATATTATAATATATTAACAAGGAATTACAACAGAGAGAGAGAGAGAGAGAGAGAGAGAGAGAGAGATCAAACTTTATGCACAATTGATAAAAACACTTTAAAAATCATATCAATTTATTCAATAAAAATAAGTAATGCAAATAGGAACAATCTCCATATAAAAACAAAAGTTTAAAATAAAATGCACCAATAAACCTGAACATTTACAGTATAATCAACTCTATTGTGTTAAATGCACATCAGAGGCAATAAAAGCATAAAAAGGTAACTATGATCTTCACAAGCAAACAAATGCAAAAGTATAAAAATTCTTTAAGTAAATAACATAATAATGGAAAAAAAATATGCATACAATAAATGCTATAAAAAGCTGATAATGAATATACATGGATATATTTCATTCTAAAAGTTTCAGCATCATGATTTGTACTTACTATGTGGTAGTTTATTAGAGACATACAATGTGACAATAGCTTCTGCATACTGAAGAGCTGCCTTGTCCAGCCAGGTCAGAGGGTCGGGGGTCAAAAACCCTTTTTGGAAAAATCCAAGATGGCCACCATGTTTGGGATTGACTAGGAGAGCATTGTCATGTGTTTCTGCACGTACCAAAATTGTTTACAAAATAAGGAAAAATTGTCAGACACAAAGAAATCCATATATATATGGTATGCATATATTGCACAACCTCACCATTGCATCCAAAAATAAATATATGTTTTATCATAAGTGAACATGTAACTTGATCTAAAAAGCTGCAAGTCATGTGAAGGTAAATAAAACAAGACATGAACCTATATAATTACACAAGAACACAATAATCAGATACTTACTTGCATATTCTTTGCCTATTTCCATCAATGGCAGAGGAACCAATGGATCATTGTTAGCATTGAGTAATAACACAGGGAGAGTAATCTACAAAGTATTACAATGTATTACATGTGTACTGAGTGAAATCAGTAGGAGAGAAAGATGTCTACACAGTATCACTTTCAGAAGTACATTACTATGGGATGGATATTACATTGAGTGATATCTGTAGGAGGGAGAATGTAATACAAAGTCTTATATTCAGTGATATCTGTGGGAGAGAGATATGCTAAGTATTACTTGAGTGATATCAGGAGAGAGATCCAAAAAGTATAGCATGAATATTTAACGAACCAGTTACATTGGTATACAAAGAAATATTGTATTATAAAATATGGTATTCAATGATGTAGGTCACAGGTTTTTTTTTTAAATTATCACTTATATCTTATGATCTTATTTATAGAATAGTTTCTAAATTATTTATCTTAGATATATCAATGAGTACCACAGAGACCTATGTAAACAAAGGGAGAGAGAGAGAGAGAGAGAGAGAGAGAGAGAGATCTGGATCTAGAACATTGATCAGGCTCATTAATGTTTTTTTGGTGAGGAATCCTACCTTATTGATATAGGTGTGACAACTCTGTACTTTGTAATATTCCTCAACACTTGTATACCCTGCTCTTCTTCTTTCAATTTAGGAGAATATAAATGAATTAAATTAAATACTGTAGTTTATTACCTAATGGGTTTTCCTCCTTTTTTCTAAACAAAATATTATTTTGAAATTTCCTTTTTCCTTAATAGTTTGTTAATGTCATCAGTACTAAGGACACTATCAAAGCTGATTCTCTCACCAGAGGTCGTGCTACACAAGCTTAATTGCTTACACCTCTGTCAACGCCTGATGTACCAGATTTTTGTACAAACTGAAACGATGGGCAAAGTGTATTTTAAATCAATGTATTTACTTCTTTTATGTATGAATATGATTTTAAATAACTCAATTTAAATCTATAATACTTTATTCATTTTTATTTCAAAGTTACTGTGAGAGTTATTTTGCGGAGGTAAAAATTAAAATTTGGTCACATGATCCGGTTTGACAGATGTTTGAAAGTTTGAAAAAGCAGTTTCTGCACGCTCCTGATTCATCATTGATTTTATGCAAATCAGCACCAATGTCATCTCCTCTGTTGTTTTTAAACTTGCCTACAAAGTCTTCACCAGTTAAAATCCTCCCTTCCAGCTGATTGTACAGAAGAAACAAATCAACAATACCACAGGCTTGCCATACTTGTTTTGATCATGTGACAGACTATTTTTCCAGCATTGACAGAGGTATAAGTAAGCTTGCGATGCACGCCCTCGTGAAAGAATGTATCAAAACTAACATATCTCAGTTAAGAAAACTTGTATGCACGAGACAGATGTACTAAACTCAGATGTATTGTATTTACACTGACAACAAGAGGTACAATTTAAAGTATTCATTATGCTTTGAACATGACTAATATTTATCGCCATATGTGAGGTTGATTCTAGATTAAAAATTTGACATGTATATACTGTATTCACCTGTTGTATGCTTCGTCCAACTCGTGGGCTGATGTGACGGCTATGACTCGACACGGATCAATGTGATACTTCTTCTGCACCTCCGCTGATAGCAGCATATCATAATTCTGTTTTAGGATTCTCTTCTGGTTTTTTGCCATAACAAATCCATAGAAACGCCTGAGGTAGCCCCATTCTCTAGCTAACTGCGCAGCCCTGAATAATTTTAAAAGTTTTGCAATATACAGAGAATCAATTACAGTACATTTCAAAATTAAACATGAGGAATCAATATCTTTATAAAGTTAGACAGTTGTGAACTATAGGACATAACCAATGTTTGGCTCTTGGGATTTATTATTTTCATGATTTGATACCAAATACTGAAATATTAAGGAATTAGAATACATGTAAAATAAGGAGTCTATAGAATCAAATCCTAGTTCATTGACAAATATTCTAATTGGTACTTACTGCCCTGCATCATAGCCCTGACAAAGGGACATAACACAGAGGAAATTCTTCTGTCTTGAGTTGTCTTCTCCTATGTACTTTAACACTACGTTTCCTCCCATGCTGAACCCTATAGCCATGAGTTTGGAGTCGGGGTATCTCTTACAGATCTCTGTCACCATCACAGCATACTCATCCGTGCCACCTAAAACAGCACTGATTATCACTAAATCTTGTTGGTTTATGTAAGAATGATTGATTGATGTATATCAGCTACTCCTGTAAATGTTCAGAAAAGTATGTAGATCAAATTTTGTATTGGATATCTGTTTTATTTCTATATATTATGTTTTCAAATTGTTTCCAATAGTCAAAATAATATATTTTGAAAATTTGTTGCTAGAAGAACTTTTAAAACGCTGTTCAATTTTAAAAATGAGGGTTTTACAAGGTAAGATATCAAAATATTACAATGAAAAATGAAAATCAAACATCATAAATACAAAACAAAACAAGAATAACAAATTGTTTTTCGTTTTTTAACAGTTTGTTTGGCAGTGAGGACTTCCTATAGAGTATCAAACAATTCCATAGTAGATTGCTGATAAACTACAAAGAATCAGATTTATGCTACAGCAGTTTGATGGCAGCAAGAAAATTAAATAAGCATGTCACTGATTGATTACAGCAACAAAAAGAGTTTAGTTTAGAGTAAGACTGGCAGCTTAAAAATGATCAACATTAATGAAGACATGGAAATCTGAAGGAGACAGGGTTAGTTTTGTTCTTATACAGACTGTCAGTCAGTTATATCTCAGATAACTATCAAATCAATTTCAGGAATCATTATTGTTAAAACCTTTGTTCAATGCTAAACATTTGTCTTGTGGCGCCCGTACCGTAAGTGAACATCCTGGAGCTGGTGAGAGGGACGCTGGGTAGGACCCCCAGGTGGTTAAGTACGGCCACTCTGTAACCGTGGTCCTGGGCGTAGTTCACAAACATACACACATACGAAGCCTCACTGCTGTTAGCGATACCCGGACAAACCAGGAGGGTGTAATCACCTGTAACGTACCAAAAGCAATCACGTAAGTAGAGTTGTAACAATATCGCAATATATATCGATCATATTGACCGTCAGGGCCACAATTCGCGTATCGTATCATCACATGTGTATCATCACTATCATGATACACAGTATGAGTTAATTTTAATTGACTTTCTCGAACAATTACATGGTATACATAATACGAAGACATTAAGAAATTTTAATTTAAGTTGGTAATAATTTTTAAGTTTTGTCCTCATCAATTGAGTGAATTTTTTTCTCTATAGTTTGTTGATTGATTTTGTAAATAATTGATATATTTGCTTTATGTCATCTAATTACTATCTAAGAGGTAGGCAACATGGATATGAGTTTATCTAAGAGTTAACAAATACATGTATATCGTGATACATGATGTATCACATTAGCATATCACGATACATATCGTATCAAGGTAGCCGCCGATACCTAAGCCTACACGCAAGTCTAAAAATCAACTTGTTTAAAATGAAGGCAATCAACAAAAGTCTACAAATCCTATATAGTAAATACCAATTTTTTATTTTTGTTTATTACCATTTGTTGAATGAGTTTTGTGTGGCTGAAAGACATCATAAGTCATAGTAGCTCCATCTGCCATCAGAAAACTGCATCTTTCACCGTGTGGAAAAGGGGACAGAACTCTTCCCAGTTTGGCATACACAAAAGTCTGCAGGTGTCCACTTTTTCCCCACAATAGTGTAGGCTGGAATCTGAATTTATTTCAAATAAAAAATAATAAAAAAATAAAAATGAAATTTAACAAAAAAATACCACTGATTTGATGAAACATTTGTCATTACATTCAATATTATTTCAATTCACAAAGTGACCACTAATGATTTCCACCTTACTTGTACACATTACATGTTAAGATTCCTCCCTCTTATAAAGATACATTAAACTAATTTTAAAAGTTTCAGGAGAGATGGGGGTCAAGCATGATGGGGGTCTAAGTAATTATGATTACCAGTATATATTCAGTCCCTTTTAAGCAAACAACAAACAAACGACATACATTTAATAAAAAAATAGAAACAATTAATGAAAAAGAATATCAGGAGCAATGACACCATACTATGTATCATATAATTATAGCAAAACCCAGGGCCGGAGGTCTGACCCTCGGCTTTGCTAATGACCCCCCCCCCCCCCCCCTGACTAACGGCTTACATTTCTTTAAACACTGGACATAGATCTAGCACAGAATGAACAAACTGGGAATCATCTTTGTAGAACAACTTGGGTTTCTCAGATTTTTCAGTGAGGTGGAGTAAACGAACCAGTGCACACAGCAGTCCAAACACCGCCACGGGGATTACGACATCAGCCATGTTGAGCCCCTAAACAGGATAGGGACGTCTGCACATCGATATAGACAAACTAAAACATATCAAACACTGCTAAAGACATCCACAATTCAATGCAATGGTCGAAAGGACCCTTCAGAAGGTCAAGTTTGTTGTGTTTACATTGTCTGCTATATTGGCGATAGAGAGTTCTTACATAGGGAGGCAACTCTCAATTGAAAATGGGGGGGGGGGGGGGGCAGATTTATCCGAAATCCCGACAGGTAAGCAAAAGAAAAAGAAAAAAAAAAAGAAGCCTATACCCCAATCTTTAAAATCATAATCCTTGGGTTTGGGAGCCTATAGTCCGAAATATCTGACGTTTTCCTGGCTTTTTCAACGATTTTGAAGTAAAATATCAAAATCGTTAAAAAAGCCAGGAACACATCAGATGTTTCGGACTATAGGTAGCCTAGTGCATACAGTGTATTACCTAATTGACATTTTAATGTCCATTTTCTTAATATAACCAATGTTATTTATGTCTCTGATATAACGGTTACGCTATAATAACTTTTTTTTTTTGCATTTCCCAAAAAAGAGAGTGAGGACAGTTTAATATTTATATGTTAATAAAAAAAAATGTTTGTGGAATCTTTGATTGACCCGCAAAGGCCATACATTCGTCAAACATTCAATTCCGAAACCTAAGACGAGATACGAACTGGCCAAGTAGTGCCAGGGAACATCATTCGGAGGGGAGGGAGGCTAGCTGGGACTTCTTCTCAAAAAGAAATATAAATCTTATTCCACTTATGCCACCAAACATTTGTGCTTCAATCTGTTCGCTTTAGTTTTTTAGTTTTTTCCTTAAATGTAAGATGTTGGGCATCCCGCGGGCCCATCCTGGATATATGTAAGCCTACGTTTCTTCGCTAAGTTCGCTGGACTATAAAATAGCTAATGGTCATGAAAAAAACAAACAAACCCTCTATAACTGACAAAGATACAAACCCCTAAACTTCATAGCTAGGCTATTGTAAGGAAACTATTGATTTTGCCTGCAGGCACATATAGCATCTTATTGAAAGTGTGTATGTGTGTGTGTTTATTGGGGGGGGGGGGGGGGGGACTTATCCAAAATCTTGACAACCAAAATGAAAAAATATTATATTAAAATATTAATCCGTGATGCGAAGTAGCTGAAACTTCTACTTTATTAAGGTTAATTTTGTTAATTTTCCTATATCGTGCGATAATTTTTTTAGTACTCCCGAAACACAGGTGCTTCGGTGGGGACTAGTCTCGCTTTCCCCAGACTCTCGCTCTCGAGACTTGACTCGTGAGTCAAGTCTCGAGAGCGAGAGTCTGGGGAAAGCGAGACTACAGTGGGGACGGGACCCCCCCCCCCCCCCCCCCCCCCTCTCCCCAAATATTCACCCCTACATTCCCAAGTTATTTTTTCATCATTTATTTAATATAGGCACTGGTACATACCAGTGATATATATTTTTTTATATACATAGCTTGTTTCGCGTTAATTGTGAATTTTTTTTAGTGTAGCCAGAGACATAAATAAAAAATGTTATTTATGTCTCTGGTGTAGCATACATAAACACATCTTCGGTAGCCAAGGGTTTACAATCCACTCTGCTCCTCTACAACCCTTGGCAGATTTAGCCGACAAAATCAAAACTCGCGCAAGGGAATCTGATTGGCTGCGAAGCCAGGCGATCGCAGGGAATCTACTAATTGGCGGTGTAGTTCGTTGTGTTTTGATATATAATATAAATACGTTCATTATTACATTACGAATAAAATACGATATATACTTACAAATACATAGGCTACCCCTAAATTCATTTCTTTATGTAAATCAAGAAAATTTTGTTGCAAGAAAAAGTGGGGGGGGGGGGGGTCCAATCGGATCACCTCGCCCTTTTCAACGGAATTATCCCCACCCTCTCCCGATGTTACGTGCCTGGCCGGCCAAGGGAGTTAACCTTTGGAAAATGTAGATAACAACCGTAAGAGGGACAGATTTTCAGTAAAATGACGTCACTCAATATTTTACTGTTACGTCACGCGGATGTAAACTAAGAAAATGGCACCCGTCATACAGATAATCATAAAGGCAATTAAAATCAAGCTTGCATTAAATCGTTTGTCTCGCGCCAAAGAAAATGCTGTGCGTCTCCATCTTGGTTACCCACCTCTCATACCGTGGTAAGTCTGCCTGTCTGCATAAAACAGCACCCGATACCAAGCAACCTGTCGCCTGCCATCTACGCTAGCCAAGGGTTTCTGATCAGCACCGCTCCTCACGTGATGTGCGGATCAGAAACCCAGATGGTCGCCTGCATGGTCTAAAGAATGGCATATGAGCTTATCAATTACATGTTCATTTAGGCCTATATACGTACTGGAACGCAATATTCAGATTCATCAAATCATGGATTTGTCTGTCAACGACTCTGAAATCATTCATGATGACATGTACAGTACACGTTCTATCACTCATATGCATGGATGAATGATGCTATACTGCAGTATACATTATCCCAAGTTTCAATTACCTTTTGGACGATTTTAACCAAAGAAGTACTATAGACTATAGAAATCGATAAAAGGGAAAACACCCAATGAATATTTATTTTTTGGAAATGTCATTTGTTTTTACCCGGAAAGATGATAAGAACAAGAATATATTTCTTCATTTTTTTTTAAGTCATAAAATATATAAATTAAATAAAACAAATTACATACGTATATAGGCTTATTGCTTGATTATTCATTTACATTGTATTTTAAAGTTAATTGTATTTTTAGTATAAATAAATGGAAATAACCAATCAGGCCTATGTTTCTTCAAGTGTCAAACTGAAGAAGTAATTTCCAGGTCAGCAGAAATTATCTTGCAGACCTGTCAACTTTGTCACATGTATTAATAAACATGATTGCTATACAGTACTATACTTTGTCCCAAGTTATTTTTGCCGAACACTTTCTCAAATTATTCTATATTTATAAATACCTCTGGATTCAAACGATGTTCATCAAATAGTATGAAAAAATCCCAAGATTTATCTTTTGAAGCGCCCCCTCTAACTTGTCAGGTTTCAATACACAACTCAAAATAGAAAGTCTACGGGGATTTTGCATTGTAAACAAAATCAAGTACCCCGGATGATAACGTTAAAAAATTGTGCGAGTTGTCCCGAGTACTTCCGAATGGAGAAAAGATGTAAACATTTCCCATTTTGAATCTCCGTAGGGTTTTAGTTTTTGTTTATGTGAAATTCTCCAGGAATAAACAGACGATGTATCAATGAAGAAATATTGGATTTTTTCCCTTTTATCGATTTGAATTGTACTTCATTGACAGGTATGATTATTTTAATTAAAATACATCAAAAAATGACGGAAGCAATAACTTGGGACAGACTATAATTACAATCCCGTAGGCATACGATGCATCGTTTTTTAAAGTAATGGAGGAGAGGGGGGGGGGGGGGCAGACCTACTCCAAGTTTTGACAAACAAGAAAAAAAAAATTTGTATGTTCAGTTTTCCTATAATTTTTAACACTGTCCGAAAACAGTGGGAATTTGGGATGAGGGTGGGAACAGAGAGTTTGTTCATTTTCCTATATATCTATATATATTTTACGTTGATATATGATTTGGAACACATGTATCAAAATTGGACATTAGTAGAAGAGAAGCGCTATCAAACCGAGATGTTGAATATTTCAGCACACAATGTAGATTTATTGTGCAAAGTATGTCGTACGCGCGAGATCTCATATCGATATTATCTGATTATTCCTTCATATTTGCATGTTCATAGCGCTATAGATACTGATAAGGTTGAAATCTACAGGATTCAGTTCTGACCTGTTTATCGATCGATCGAAATATTCATTAGCCAAAAAAAAAAATTCCCATAACAGAAGACTATTTCTTTCATCTAACGTACTGATCTACATTAACAACAATTCAATTACTCATTATGATAAAATGATAATTCATTACAAGAAAGATGAAAACATAAAAAATAAAATGCTATCTTTGATGAATCATACGGGCTATGAAGGTAGTGAGCATTGCAGAACGCTAAAGCGGGTTATGTATTTTTTCTGCGATGCTTACTACCTTCATAACCGCATAAATCACCAACAGACAAAACATTTTATTTTTTTAGATTTTGCATATGAACTTAGTTGGTCACGTGATAAAAGCCCAAGGTTTCAATACGCACCAACCAAAAACATATCCCAGTGTTCCTTTCTCCTAGTTAAAATAATATCTGTTGACAAAAGATGAAAATGAAAATGTAAGTTAATGATCACTGATGCTCGGACAAAACACAGCATTAATGGCGTGTTGATATTTTCGAGGTACGAGAGGGTGTACATCTTCGTGATGTCCAGCATACGACAGTTTCTGATGGAGACCTTCTGTCCGTGCTGTATCTACGACAGGAACAGACACCTCAAAAAGAAAGAAGTCCCCAGGTCTTCCTGTCTACGCACGTGTCATGCAGGAACACACGAGAACGAGATGTTCAAACACTTTATAGGTAAGCTCTTGATTGACAGCTGTCACTGCTACTACTTGTATTTAGCTAACCTGAGCTTTTCTGAGAATTTATTTGTTGTTGTTGGCATCGACGTCGTAAACTTTTCACATTTTCATCCTCTTCTCCACTGGATTAAATTCAACCAACTTGGCGCAAAGCATCCGTAGGTGAAGTTTAAATGAGAGGCCAGGTCCTTTTCAAAGGGGAGATAATAAGGAAAGAGTTAGAATAGGGTGTGGTGTTTTGAAAATCTTCTGAAGAACCAAATACACATAGCCTGAACATTCAAACTTAAACATATTATGCTTTCTTACACACACACACACACACACACACACACACACACACACACACACACACATATATATATATATATATATATATATATATATATATATATATATATATATATAATGGCAGTTTTAAGTTTGTTCAAATAATGGCCCCATTGGGTAATTGGAGACAATCAGGAAAGAGTAAAGGTAGGGTGAGGAGATTTAAAAATCTTCTTTTCGGGAACCAAATATAGACTGTAATATCCAAACTTTAACATTAGCTTCCTGATATATGGTAGAATTAAATCTGTTCAAATCATGACAGGGGTCTTAACAGGGATTCAAAGTTCAGTAGAGAAATGAGTAGAACACAGCACTGAAATCATATTTTCTGGAGAACTTTAATGCCCAATTTGCGATTACTGATATTAAAGAGGTTTAGCAGACCAAAGGGTACGCGTACTAGTTAGAACTACGCCTACCAACTCACATCTTTTCTTGTTCAATTAGCAATTTTAACGTGTACTTGTAAATGTTTTAAATGTTCTTTTATATATCCATTCCTTTTCATATGAGTTTTGATAGCCACGGTCAAAAACTAATGATTGCAAGTGTTAATTTCTAACCTCTCCATTGGCTACAAGTTCGAGATTACGGGTACTACGCAATCTACACGTATGTTCATTCGTGTATATACGTGTAGAAATTCGTCATTGCAAAAACTAATGACGTAATGCAAATATTTCTCTTCTACATGTACACGTAACTGACGTAAGCACATACATGTACGTTGGTTTGATTAACCTCTCTATTATTATAGAAGGAACTCATAGTATACCGAATTTTGAGTGAATTCAAGTATCGCTGTTAACCTTGTTGGTCAATTTGATGTTTGGGGGAGGGGAATAAACTAAGATTTTTAGAAAATTCATTAGAAAATTTCTAATGAAGCAAAGAGCTAGTATTGTAATATCATTATAAGTCGTTGTAAGGATCTTCAACTTTATTCATGCTATTACAAGGGATCTAGATTAGAGAATGCAGCTTGATTTTTTTTGGATTATTTTTTGGTATGGGGGGGGGGGGGGGAGTTGCTGTTAGAATAAGGTTTAATACTGAGGTGAGGGTGAGGTTAGAACAATCTTTTTTTTTTTGGGGGGGGGGGGTATCCGAATTCTTTAAAGGTTTGTAGATTTAAGATCTGCATTAATCCCATCAAAAGTCTCTCCTTGCAACAATATACGAAACATTTCCTTTTATTTTTTTTAATTAGGAATGATTGTAAATGAATCAGTTTTGAAAAATGAGACGATGTAAATGAAGTTTTAAAAGCAGATAACCATGCCAGCTTGTATTATAATAAACATGGAAGAGTCGTTAAAACACTAGCTAGTATAACCAATTACTTTAAGGTGGGTGACTGGTCACATTTGAACCCACACTGAGAGGGAGCGTGACTAAAATGGGTTTTTATATGTTACACCACTGAACCCACCGGTTTTCTTCATACTACACAGTTGAAATCAGTACAATGTATAGAAATCTTACGAGTTTCCAATAAGTTGATAATTACTCCTCACTAGTTGTTCATTTTGTTTTTGCCAGAAGGAGTATGATATAATTAACTTTATTTTGACAATCTTGGTGGGGGCACCCCATGAAATCCAAAACTGTAAATTATTGTTTGATTCAATCAAATATGTTATGGATATGTCTATCATTGCAAAGCCCCCGACTGTAGTCATCCAAAATTTGAGTGCC
This sequence comes from Magallana nippona, assembly GCA_033439105.1. Lineage (NCBI taxonomy): Eukaryota > Metazoa > Mollusca > Bivalvia > Ostreida > Ostreidae > Magallana > Magallana nippona. The sequence continues at coordinate 30,957,862 of CM065917.1, read as the reverse complement.
AGTCGTCCATAGGTGGTTGAGGACAGGTCCCAACCCCCAACCCCCCATCCCCCCGATTTAAACCCCCCGGGGTAGGTAGTTGACCTTTTGATAGAAATTCCTTTAAAGTCATGCACACAATATGTTCCATTTTAGATATTCAAAAATTAACGGAAAATAAACGATTAATGTAAAAACACCCCCCCCCCTTCTTGCATATAAAAAGAGGAAAGGTATGCCACTCCGGTTTATTTACATTACTACCCCTTCGTTATTTTGGGACTATAAAACATGTATCCGCTTTATATATCCAACAAGCAAGGGATGATATTATCGCAGTGAATATATCTCTTCCTCATTATGCTTTTAAAATGAATGTACGTTTTTCTGTAAACCTACTTTATCATGTTAAACGAGTTTTTCGAAGACAAGCTAGGTAACTGTGACGGAAGTCATCTTTCAGTGACGTAATGTACACTCATGAACGCAAGTCCGAGGTGTCTTTTTGCGCGCGAATAGAATTAAATCGATTTTCTCGGATGTTATCGTACCAAAGTGACTGAGAGTTGTTTACTTCCGTCACAGTTACCTAGCGGAGTGGCATACCTTTCCTCTTTTTATATGCAGACAGGGGTTGTTTTTAAATAAATCGTTTATTTTCGATTTTTGATTAATTTTCAGATATTTGATATGTAACATGTTTTGTACATGACTTTAAAAGAATTTCTATTAAAAAAGCGACAACTACCCCGGGGGGGGGGGGGGGGGGGGTCCTGTCCTCAAGCACCTGTGCCAGTCGTCAAGTTATAAGCGAGATACAGAGCTCATAATTTTTTGCTATGTAAACAAAGCTCAGGTCATGTTTTTCTTTACATTTTGAATGCTGAAGACGATGTTCCAGGTTTAGACCTAAATAAATGTGACATACGCTGGGAACTGTTTATTTAAGTTTTAAACGAATGAGCATATATAGAAAAATCAGTTTGAAAAAGAAATTTTACAGGTAGATTGAACCATTGTAAACAAAAACATGGCACAAGCATACAGAGTACCTCAGTCAACGCAAAATATCACGATTAAACTTTTGCGAAACTTTAATTTAAAGATTGTAAACCATTGTCACGAACAATGAATGAAACAATTACAATTTACTTTTAAATAATATAGATGTAATTTAATTCCCGTAATCTGTTTATATAAATATTTGGATACGTGAATTCTAACAAAATGATTTTTCTACCTTCTTTCTTTGTATAAATTAAATTTGATTAAAACTTCACCACCTGTAGATCAATCTTAACAAAATTCAAACTTGATCTGTAGTTTCTCATTATAAAGCTAGTCTGCTACACGGAAAGTTTCAAATCGGTTCTCCAAACCATAACGAAAAAAGTCTGGAAAACCAATGTCCAGCCTGACGGAAAACAACGATAAAGACCATATTCCCCGGTTTGACCGGTAGGGGTCACTAGGGGACTAGTAAAGAGGTTTTTCGCCGACTACAGATGTATTGTGTTCTTTTTTACTAAAAATAAATACACATACAGAATTGAAAATCTTCAAAGTCTTGATACTGATATAGTTTAATAGTTTTAGTCTCCAGCCGGTGAAAGCGAGGAAACTATAGGTAGTCTTTATAACAATTTGTCAGTCCCCTCTTCGTTTTCCAGACAGTCGGCAGACTTTTTTTCGTTATAGTTTCAAACTTCCTGTGTAGCTTCATAATGATGGCATACTGAAAAAGTGTGAATTTCTTTAGTTTTAACGGGTATTTGTGTATTAGCATCGCGGTGTTAATAATTCCCCGGTGAACACCCTCACGTAGAAAGAGACAACAGTTATCTTACAGACAACACTCAGCTGGATGAACCTTTCTAACTTCGCTTATAACAATCAATACATAAATCATTCAACGGACATCAACTATTTAATCACTTTTCAACTGTATAAACAAACCGATCAGCGAACACTACTCACTAAGCTGTCTTGAGCACCTCGCTCTAGCCTAGCACATCGGAAGGTCTCGAGAACCATGGTTCGCTTGATCGCTAATGATCGGTGAACACTGCTCACAAGGCTGGGGACACCCCGGAAGGCATTTGGAACTAAGATAGACCAGCTGTCTCTTGCTCAGTGAGTAGTATTCACCGATCGGGGTCTCTCTATCCTAGTGAGTAGTGTTCATCGAACAAGTCTACCCTGGTTCCCGAAGCCTTCTGATGTCCTTGCGCAATCGGAAGGCATCGGGAACAAGGCTAGATCGGAACTAATGTACGCTTGATCGGTGAACACCACTCACTAGGCTAGAGATACACCGATTGGTGAATAATACTCACTGGACCTGGGAACCAAGATCTAACCTTGTTTCCAAAGCCTTCCGATTGTGCAGCACATCGGAAGGCCTCGTGAACCAGGGTACGCGAGATCGGTGAACACTACTCACTAGGCTGAGGACGCCTGATCCAGCTTGGTTCCTGAAACCTTCCGATTGTGCAATCAAATCGGAAGACCTCGGGAACCCGGGTATGTTTGATCGGTTAACACTATTCACTTTTCATGGGACGCCTGATCTAGCCTGTTTCCTTGGGGCCATCCGATTGGACAAGCACATCGGAAGGCCTCGGGAACCATGGTACACTTGATCGATGAACACTTCTCACTAGGCTGGGGACATCCCGATTAGTTATCACAAATCCTATGATCATATTCAATCAATGGTAGATACAGTACTCATTTAGTTTAACTTTTTTCATGACAAATATACACCTACTGATATATAATATTAATCTTAGTGATACTCAGTATACACCACTCCTGGTCTCCTGTATACGTGAACTACTGAGAGCACAAATCAACGCACTATATCGATGTACGACGATGATGATAGGAATGGAGACCATATGCTTCTGCACAGCAAAAAATTGTCAAGATAAATTGCATTTAGTAGGTATTGAACAATCTCTTTATTGCTTTATTAAAGCTTGAACTTAGCTACATTGCTTTACTTATTGCTCATTTTAAAGCTTTCGACTTGTCAAAAGAGCTATCCAAATAAATTTAAGCTTTGGAACACCTTATGGCAAAAGAATTTCATTGAGTAACTGTTCACCACCTTGTGTGCATTAAGACTTGAGGTATGGAAAAGTATTTCAATTATAATTTTTAGCAGAATTAACCATTAATAATTTCATTCAAGAAGTAATTCTTTTGTCAAATGAGAAGGCCAGAAGTCAACGAACTGGAAAGTCGTTTTAACTGAAGCTCCGGTCATATTTGTGAAATTTAAAGATAAAAGATGTAATGCACAACAGCACATGTAAAAGTCTACATTACATCATGTTGAACTTTCATAGAGTCCTTTCCTGTAAATTTTCCCAATGCATTTGTGCAATTTAAAGTTTTTGCGACATGTTTTACGGGTCCTCGACACCCCAAAACTTTTACTTTTTATGACAGTACGTCACATGATTTCAAACATTGTGCAACTTTTCATAGGCATTATCCTGTTATTAGCATCGCAATGTTGGGAATATTCTCTCAATGTTATTCCTAGCCGGTCAATATTGAAAACTACAGACCGGTCAATATTTTTCGGACGAGCTAATATTACAATCATTGACTCTTCGTCTCTCTCTCTCTCTCTCTCTCTCTCTCTCTCTCTATATATATATATATATAGGGTTATATAGTGAGAATGTACTACTGAATATAACAATTTTCAATATTGACCAGCTAGGAATAACATTGAGAGAATATTCCCACCATTTCATTAAATTGCGTCTGATTGGTAGATTCGTAATCTGAATTACAATGATGCCATTAAATCATTAAATATTTAAATTTTTCTAGTCTTTTTGTCTGTGATAACACTACGAATCAATTTGTAACGTATAATTCAATACAGTTCATCAATGACGCTACTGTGACGTACAGTTGGGGCGCAGCGGGGTTTGCATGCATAAATTCACTTCTGTTGACTCCTTTTTCGGAGTCCGACTAGTAAACTTGCTATTGTCCGAATAGTCAGTTAATAGGTACATGTATTTCATTATACCAAAGGAAACTGTATTTGTCGGCGATCAGATTTTCTTCATGGTAAACAAGAGTTGTCTTCGAATTTGAATTTGACTGAATTTAACTTAGCGACTTGGATTACACCGAGGTGTTCCGCGATTAAAAACGAGGGTAATCGAATTCTGCCGACGAATAGTTTCGGTGAATATTCACCATGGGCATGGATAGCACGGAATCTAATTCACGGTTAGATAGGTATATAATAAATCTTTTTTTTTTTCAAGAACGTTGGATTTCAGCAGATCAGAGAGCTAGGAATCGATCATACAATGAAAACAATTATCAGATGTCTTCAGAAATTGAAAAGAAAGCAACACTCAGTACAATCAAAGTTTTATTCTTTGATGGCGTTCTGTTACGAGATTTGATAACAATTGATTGTGTATGTTTGTACAAGTGTATTTTGTGTTGTTGTATCCAGGGTTCTTTGGCGGCGTTTTGCTGGGGGTACTTCTGTACCTGATGATGGTATTCCAATCGGGCATTTCTTCCAGCGTTGCTATGGTGATTGGAATTATCCTAAGCCCCGTCATCAGCCTGGGCCTGGCTTTCTCGATGCACGTGCGATGCGTTATCCTGCTGATGTTTCCTCAGTTATTCTCCAGTAAGTGTACTGTCTGCATTGCTGACCGTTTTGTTTGTCTGTGACTTATACCGCTTGAAACATTGTGTCGTATAATTATGACAGTACACAAGTGGCATTTTTGCATCTGTCTAAGGTGCATATTTCGAAAAAAAATCAAATATGTCATATGATAAATTAATGCTTAAAGAGTTATAACCACGTTTGTGTTTGTTATATATCACCTGTCAGGTGAGATATTTATCTTTGAAAAATAATTTATGACAGGAAAAAATTTCCCATAGGAAATACAACTTTCCTATGGGATCTAAGGAAATTCCTAGCGAAATTAAAGAACTTTCTAGACAGGACTTTTACTTACTGAATTTGAACAAAAATCCCATATACATGCAGTTTCAAAACCCGATAGGAAATCTAAACATCTTGTAGGAAAAATCCCTGTCTGAATAAATATCTGCAGAAAATACTATTATCCAATAAGAAATATAATTCCTGTAGGAGATTTAGAAAATCCTACCGGATTTTCAAATATCTGGTGGGAAAATTATTTCTTTCCATTTTTAAAGGTAAATAGCTCTCCTGTCAGGTGAGTCACATTAAAAACAAAAGTGGTTATATATTCTGTAGGCAATTGTCCATTGTTTGGTAAATTTATACATATATTATATGGACTTTTACAAAGTGCATCTTCGTAAAAATGCCACCTTGGCACTGGCATAATTATCCGGCACAATTTCAAAACTATCCCTTAACACCCCCCCCCCCCCCTTTCCACCCAAGTAATAATTAAATAATTTTTTTTTTTAAATATTGAAAGACCTACATTAATTTTACAACTATCATAACAGTCGCAATATATATATATATATATATATATATATATATATATATATATATATATATATATATATATATATATATATTCTTTTGCAAGTTACCGTTTACCTCTCTTTTTGGCAATTTTAAACAAAAACATACATACCTGTCGAAAAAGAACAATTGAAACTGACGAAAGGGAAAAAATCCAATAGTTTGTTGTTGACACCTCATCTCAATTTACCCGAAGAAATTAAAAAGAACAATAACATTTCTTACGAAGATTTTTAATGGGGAAAATCTGCCACCATTCTTAAGTTTTGGAACACTCGCACTATATTCTAATCGTTATCATCACTCAACGTTACCACCGGGGTATTTTGATGACTTTTGCAAAACTCCCAGTAGAATTATTAATATTTTAATGCTTTTGAAACCTGACATGCTAAAAAGGGAGGGGTTGGTTCATAGAAGAAATCTCGAGAATTTTTATTTTATTGAATAAAGATCGTTTGAACCCTGATATATTCATTACTATCAAATAAGATCAAGTATAAGAAAATGTGCTACATAGATACATGTATCTTGGCCATTCTTGGGACAGAGTAAAATTGTACTTACCGAGTGTACCACAGAGGCCGGCAATTTTATCAATGAAATAAAATAAAATTCTTACCAGCGAGCTTCCCAGAGTGTACACAAATCAATGTGACAATGCCACTACACGGAGCGTCTTTAATGAATATAAACTGACCACACAGAGTTTGTCGTGCAGGTAAAGGCCGCTCGTTCTTGGTCCTGTACGCCATCGTCTTAGTGATGACGCACCCTGTCGCCAACTTCAACAAAAACGTCATGATCATGTCCAACAGCGCCACCTGTGGTCAGGAGTTGTCTTATAACCAGACGAAGGAAGCGCTGAATCAGATAGCCAACCCACTGGCAGGTAATCATGCTTCAATACTAAGTCATCCATGTCAGTATTATTGTAGATTCCTTATTAACCGCGAGAAATTAATTTTCGCGTAAAATTATGAATTTGCACGTCATCTTTAGAAATCTTTCATTTTAAAACAATGCCTGACCATTTAATTTTTTGCAGTCAGTACTATTTTTTTTTTGTCAGCGGAACTCTTCTTAAACCTCTACACATAATTTCATAAAACTTTGTAGGTAATAAGGACATAATATATGTATGTGGATACATGTATTACCAGTAAATTCCAATCTCATTATTTTTCTTGGAATTCAGGCTATGGTACACGGGTGACCGTCAATGCCTGTGTGCCTCTTGTTGTGTAATATGTTGCATATATCCTATAAGATGCATGTCCTAAGCAATAGGTTCGCTATCTTACAAGGGGCCATTGGCGCTATCCGCTCCGTGGTAGCTGCTTTGGAGAGATTCGCAGACATCATGAAAACTGCATTCACTGCTCTTGGAACGGCAATAAAGGAAATCGGTAAATATAATTATGATATGGTCAGACTTTAAAGGGGCATGGTCACGATTTTGGTCAAATCCAATTTTTTGTTTTTATTATTCAAAATGCTTTAGGAATGCATTTCTAATGATCAAATGAAATTTGAGAGTCAGTTGTACAGTTATAAGCAAGAAACAGTACTCACAATTCCTTGTCATGTAAACAAGGCTCGTGTCCTGTTTTTGTTTACATAGGTTCAATATACCAGTAAAATATCATATTCAAGCTGATTTGCCTATCTTCTTATTCTTTTTAAGTTTTTAACCATTAATAAACAGTTCCGAACGTTTAACACATTCATTTTAGGTCTAAAACTGGAATTTTAACTTCAACATTCAAAATGTAAACAAAAGCTTTGTTTACATAGCAAAGAAGTGTAAGCTCTGTAACTCACTTATAACTCAACGAATTGCATTCAGATTTTAGTTGCCTATTAAAAATGCCTTACTGAAGCATTGTAAACATTAAAATCGGAAAAATAATTTTTGACCAAAATCGTGATCATGCCCCTTTAAGTATATACGTGTTATATGAGTAACAGTGATCATGTGTCTCTATTTACCGTTTTATAGTAGTGTATACTGTATAATAATGTTGTAAAACGTCAAATGCACGGAGAAATATAACAATATTTCGAAAGTGACAAGGACTGTTTGTTAATGAATATATATTGCAACATTGCAGCTTCAATGATTAAAAAGGCTTTTGGCTGGCTGGCAAATGTATCCAATGTATGTAAGGACAAGATTGGTTCACCGTATGAGAAATGTATGGCAATTTTTAACAACGCATTCGATGACTGCAGGTTAGGAATCAACTCTCTCTCTCTCTCTCTCTCTCTCTCTCTCTCTCTCTCTCTCTCTCTCTCTCTCTCTCCGTTTTATGTATGTACATCAATATTCTGAAAGTTTTTAAATCTTCAACCGCTCATTGACTCTAAAAAGTTTTTTTCTTGTCAGTTGTGAACAGGTTTTAAAAGTATATAGATAGTGTATATTTTTTATTTCAGGCCCTAACTAAGTATAAAATCTTTATTATACCCCAGGCAACGAAGTTGGGAGGGGTTTAATGTTTTTGACTGGTTCATCAGTCAGTCAGTCCTGTCAATGCCGCCATTCCTGTTTATTGTAGGCACAGTTTGTAAGTGCACGGAATCTTCGTGAGACTTAGTAGGTATTTAGGACACAATGTGTAAATGTGCATATTACCAGTAAATTCTGATTCCATTACTTTTCTGGAAATTTCAGTCCTTTGAACTAAGAATTTTGGCCCTATGTTAAATACAGCAATGAACAGTTTGTAAGCACAACTCCTCTTAAACCGCTATATGGAATTAAGTGAAACTTTGTAAGCATTTAGGACATAATGTGTAGATGTGCATATTACCAGAAAATTCCGACTCCATTTTTTACATGGGAATTTGGCCCTTTGGAAGTTAAAGTTTTGGCCCTATGTTGAATATAGTAATGAACAGATTGTAAACGCAGCTCCTCTTAAACCACTGCATGGAATTTAGTGAAACTTTGTAGGCATTTGGGGCACAAGAAATTCCGATTCCATTATTTTTCTGGAAATTTCGGCCCTTTTGAACTTAGAATTTGTTTTAGTTAGTAAAGAAAAGGAATAGATGTGCATATTAGATGTGCAAGTTTTTTGCAAGTTATGCCCTTTATGAAATTATATTGTGTATTTAATGCATACCTTTCCATTCACTATGTGTATCAAGTAATAGGGGAGCGTAAGGTATGTGAGTTTGCTCACTTTTTCTTTCATTTATATTCAAGGAATAGATTCACACTTTATACACAATAATCAATTATGTTGGGACAATTTACGTAAACTTTGTTTTAATGAGTATAAATTGAATCCATTCCTTATAATTTAATTTTGCTATTTAGTGTAAAAGTGATGCCATTAGACCTTAAAATACTAGTAATCTTTCAAAATGCACAAAATTCAAATGTATCGGATTAATACGTTTTTGATGTTAGTCTTATTGTGGTGTTGGCAATATTCTTTATACATGTAAAATGTAATCTAATTTTTATGCCCCCGGCATGAAATGGCCGGGGCATGTAGTGTTACCCTGTTCCATCTTTCCGTCCTTCTGTCATTCAATCATCATTCACTTTCCGATTATTATCTCAACAACCGTTGCACACATCTACTCAATGATATATGGATGTGTCATATGAATATACAGGTTGAGTTCGAATTTAGTTTTGGTCCGATGGTTTGTGACAGAGCTATGCCTCTTGAACTTTGAAAAAAAAGAGAAATTCTCAGTTTCTGCTCTCTAACTTTGGAAAGGATGGAAATATAAAGCTGATATTTCATATGAAGATTATTTACAAAAAATACAGGTCGAGTTTGAATTTGGTTTCGGTCCGATGGTTTTTGACAGAGTTATGCCTCTTGAACTTAGGACAAAATGGGAAATTTTTAGTTACCGCTCTGTATCTTTTGAAAAGATGCATCTATAAAGTTGATATTTCGTATAAGGTTAATTAATTAGAAAATACAGGTCAAGTTGGAATTTGGTTCCAGTCCGATGATTTTTGACAGAGCTATACCTCTTGAACTTAAAAGAAAATGAGTAATTTTCAGGGATTCATAACTTCTTCTGTAATCAACAAATTTTATACTAAATTTGACATTTGAAATTTTGGCCGCCTGCGGGGACATTTGTGGCGTTACGACACATCTAGTTTAACAAATCAAATAGCGCAAATCAACCAGAATTAAACCACTCAGATATAATTGCTGTTTTAACGGATGCGTCCCACAAATCTTTCCAGATTTTCCCCATTTCCTTAGCTCTAAAAATGGTTAATAATAAAAGTCTACAGCGGCCATAACTCTTCCATCACGGACTGTACGTTGAGACAGTCGTCCGACAAAATTATGCAGACCATCTCTGAGTCTAAGAACACTGGACCATTCCTCTACTCTGCAGAATATTTGAGAAATTTACACAAACCTACGGCTCTTATTATAGGCAGTAACTTCAGCAGTTCTGCATAGTCCATTTGCTTTAGTCTAAACTTGCACAACTTAGTTTCTCTACCCGGAATGTCTCAGCTAGTTTCAGCAGGTCTGAAATGATGGTGTTTGCTGTGATGGTGGCGTGCCACTTCACTGTACTCTTTGTAATCGGAATGGGATCCTTGGCATATGACTGGTCAAGAGTAGCGGATGGGACAAGATAGCATTCAGACCTTGACTTTAATGTATTTATACTGAAGGAAATGTATGAACTGTTGCCAGGCATCTTTGGCCACATCCTATATTCTTCCAGAACTATCCTTGGAGTAATTTGTTCAACAGAAAAAAGCCGACTCTGGGAGGCTAGAAACGTCTTATGCACTAAAATTAGTGTGTATGCAACTTGGTTTTCTTCTGCTGGAATACGTTGCGGCTATAAGAAGCAATCCCAGCGTAATGGGAGTTGATTTTGTTTTTCGTTACACCACTTCTACCCTCAGAGTTCAGGGGGCATCAGAGGAAGCCCTTTGTAGAAGAGATCAAACCGGGGGCATGGCCGGGGATAACCTCCTCACTCAAATAAGCGTGAGTGCTTTATGATAGATTTGATCACCCTTGACCGTATTTGATCACCTCATAATATTCAAAAAGATGATTCCTTATTACTTATATTTATACAGTTTTCAGCAATTGTACGATTAAATATCAAAATAGTCATTGATGAAATGTACTGGACTATACATTACAAAATCGATTTGAAGTGTTATCATAGACAAATACACTGGAAGATGTAATTATAGAGCTATAACATACAAGTAACAATTAAGTAAGGACGTACATATATTTCCCAATTTATGTCCACAATGACGTGGGGATTTCGTTATAGGATTAGACAAATGTTTAATAGCCGTTCTTTTGTTAAGAGAGGGAAATGGACATACCCCATAATCCTCCTCAGTGGTTGTTGTTTTTCCATGAAATTAATTGCAGCCATAAAGACGTTCATGTTAGACTCACTTTTTAAAAAGTCATTAAAAACATGCAAACTGTTAAACTCTTGCATCTGCATCAGGAGTTTGTAAATTGATATGTTTTGGAGCCTCTTATTAGATCTATTGGCAGTAAAGTAAGCAAATGTCCAATTGCTTTACTCTAGATTTGCATAAGTTTGTTAGTTTCTACACACGAAAGATCGCTATTAACTCTAGCAAGTCTGAGATTAAGTGTGAAAATAGATGAATTTCACCATGACTTCTTTAGACACGTTCTTTACCATGATTATTCTAGGGATGGCCGGATCTGATTAGAACATATTGGCCAGTTCAAGGTCACTGGAAGGAAAAGTGCAAAATTCTACCCGGTCCATATCTCTTTTTCGGAGAAACATTGGAAGGTAATACTTTACAAAAAGATTGCTTATGACCCGAAGGTGTGTCATGATTTTGACCCAAAGTCATTTGGAAAAGTTCAAGGTCACTCTAAGGAAAAGAGAAAAATTGTGCCTGGTCTGTATCTTCCTTATGGAAAAATATTGGAAGTTCTTACTTCACACAAAGATTGCTTATGACTTGAAGGTGTGTCATGATTTTGACTCAAGGTCATTTGGGAAAGTTCAATATCACTAGAAGGAAAAGAGAAAAATTGTGCCTGGTCTGTATCTTCCTTATGGAAAAATATTGGAAGTTCTTACTTCACACAAAGATTGCTTATGACTTGAAGGTGTGTCATGATTTTGACTCAAGGTCATTTGGGAAAGTTCAATATCACTAGAAGGAAAAGAGAAAACATTGTGTCCAGTCTGTATCTTTCTTATGGTGAAACATTGGATGTCTTGCTTCACACAAAGATTGCTTATCACCTGAGGATGTGTCTTGATTGTGACAAAAGGTCATATGAACAAGTTCAAGGTCATTAGGTCATTGTTAAAAAAATGCAAGCTAAAATTTTACACAAAGATTGTTTGTGATTGTTAATATATCTTTTGGTCATTTGTTCAATGTCACTTTAAGAAAAATGGTGCATCCATTACTTTCCAATAGAGAAATACTTGAGCTATTATATTTTCTTAGCGGGGGTATCATTTGTGAGCTTGCTCACAGTACCTCCGGTTTAATTCGGAAATCAACATGATACGCACATGACTATATTTTTTAAAGGTCTCCCGTGTTACCGACCCTCCCCCTCTCTACCCCCCCCCCCCCCCCCACACACACACACACACACACACACCAGCCCGCAAGGACCGCTCTTCTTACTTTTGTACGCGTTGAATACATGAATACATGCTTGATTGACACATTCGATGCTTTCTGTAAATCAACAGACAAGAGTTGTATTGAGTACGTAATTCATAATTATATATCCTGCCTTTGAAGGAGCACAATGGGCTGGTTTATGGAATGGATTTGTTATATAGTGAAGGGTGCTGGAGTCGTGTGTAACGTAGCCAGAAGTAAGTCATAAGTTATATACAGTTGTTTGCTTTAAACATTTGAATTTAAATTTACTATGCATAGATAATTATGAGTTACTCTATATAGTGAACTACATAGACGCTTTTAATTGGCGTTAACTCCAGAAAAGTTTCAACGTATTTAAAATGTATTGACTGACCTTTTTCCAATCAGATCGTAGTAGGGCGGAGTTAAGACATTGCCGCTCGTGACTCGAGAGAGAGAGAGAGAGAGAGAGAGAGAGAGAGAGAGAGAGAGAGAGAGAGAGAGAGAGAGAGAGAGAGTAATTGATAGGTGATGCAGATAAACAACTCATCATTAGTTATAAACTGGCAAATAAAGTGCTATATTACATGTACATCCTATATTACATGTACATCCTATAAAGTGTTTTAAAGTAAGATGATTAAAATTTCTTTGGCCGTCAACAAAAGTATCTACATAAAGTCATAATTATGCCCGTGCTTTTGTTATTGTATCAGTCATGCTTGTTATTTGTGATGTCTGAAAGGACTCTAATGTCAAATAATGAAGCCATCTATCTAGCAATAGGAATTGCATAACTAAAACAAATTTCCTGAAGTCCGAGAATACGGGCATTAAACATGGTTTGGTTGGTTTGAACATATTTTATTGTATATATAATATACAAAGGGTTCGAACACAAGTTCTTACAACTTACTAGGTTCTCACCCTAATACAAATATTTACAATTGTCATAAAACATGATATATATAATCATATAAATCGAAAAAGAATGGTAAAGAACAAAAATATGAAAACACAATATTATACTTATATAAATCTGCGAGAATTGGTTATAAAGTTTTGCACAACAGTGAATATTCTAACATTAATTTTATAATCTAAGTTATCATTACCCCATAGTGAAGTATGCGAATCTATAATACCCAAATCGTGCATTTCGAATAGTTCGTTAAATAAAGTATTTCTTGCATTCGAAAATCGTTTGCAAACAAATAAAAAGTGATATGCATCTTCTTTCTTTCCACATATACAATTTGGAGAATCAATAATATTTCTTCTGTGTAAATCATAATTAAGTAAACAATTGTGCCTTAATTTTGTATGAATGATGTTAGTTACTCTTTTACCATGAAGAAAATATTTAGGAACTTTTGTATCACTCGTATTATTAGAAATCCTTCTTTGAAACTGACTGATGGATGTTGATTTCTTGGTATCCGAATTTAGTGAGTTCCATTTGCTTATAGCATCTGGAATAAATGATTTTTTATATGTATCGTAGCTAACTCTGGGAGGTATATAATTGTCTTCATAACGGGTACTGAAGCGAGAAGATTCTTTTCTATAAATGTTAGCAATATCACTAAGATATTGTGGTACAAGATTGTAATGAATTTTATACATGATTGTTAGTTTAGCTATTTCCCTTCTTTTAGCCAAAGATTCCCACCCTGTTTCAAAATACAATGATTCCCTGGAGGCCAAAATTGTTAGTCCCGTGACAATTCTTGTAGCGTGTAGCTGTACTTTTTCTTACTTTTCAATTTCTGCGGAAGAACAACCATCCCATACAACAGAAGAGTATTCTAATATTGGTCTTACAAAAGTTAGATATAATTGAGATAATTTGTCTCTGCCTAAAATTAATTTAAGTTTCTTGAGTAGTCCTAATTTTTTGCAAGCGATGTTTACTATATCACTGATGTACACAGACCATTTCAAATCATCAGAAAGCGTTAGACCTAGATGTTTATGAGTAGAAACAATATCTAACTGACAATCTTGAAAAAACAGTTATGGGATTTCCTTACTTGTCAAAAAATACAACTTTGGTTTTATTAGGATTAAATTTAAGTAACCAATCATCAGACCATTTTTCTAATATCTTGAGGTCATGATTTAACACATTTTCTAAGTTTCTTAAGTTTTTATCCGCATACTGGATTGAATTATCATCTGCGTATAATCTACAAAAGGACAACATATTTTGTGCAACATCATTAATATAAATTAAAAACAGAAGGGGCCCAAGTACAGATCCTTGTGGCACTCCAGCATTAACTCTTAAGTTGGATGATAATAAATCTTTATACATCACTTTTTGATATCTGTTACACAAATAGCTACTAAACCACTGAAAAAATTGCCACAAATACCATAACTTTGTAATTTAAAAAGAAGCCCTTCATGTTAAACTCTGTCAAAGGCTTTTGAGAGATCACAAAAGACAATGCAACATGATTTACCTTCATCAATATTCTTAACAATACTATGATATGATATGCTTGGTATTTATAAAATAATTTGTTACTATGGAAATAATTATAAACATGTTTGAAAACAATTCTCTCCATTATTTTACTTACACAGCTTAGTAAAGAAACAGGTCTATAATTACATGAGAGTGATGGGTCCTATTTTTTAAAAAGAGGTGGAACATGTGCCATTTTCCAACAATTAGGAAATGATCTTTCTAAAAGAGACTTATTAAAAAGTAAACATAAAGGCTTGCATATTGTAAACATAGTTGTTTTTAACATTTTGTGACTGATACTATCAGGTCCAATAGCCTTGTTGACTGCCAAAACAGATATAATGTCAGTTACTTCAAATTCTTCAATAAAAATGTTGTCTAAAGTTTCGTCACATTCTAAGTACAATTCTGGTAAAACTTTACCGTTAGTCAAAATATTAGAGATAGATGAAAAATATTTGTTAAGCACCTCATTAAACATTTTGAAATGCAAACGAATGATGATTTATGAACTTACGGTGAATTAGAAAGACAACGCATGCAGTAGCTTAGTGAGAAAATAAAACAATGGCGGAAAAATTCGTCCTAAAGATGTTGTTTATACAAGTTACACACTTAAACCAACCTGTCTACGGGTATCTGTAAAGTGCGAAACGAAATCAAAACGAAACCGAACGAAACCAATCGAAACCAAACGAAACCTGTAAAGTGCAAAACGAAATCTAAACGAAACGAAACCAATCGAACCAAACGAAACCAAACCAAAAATCAAAACGAAACGAAACGGCATTAAACAAAGCTAAAATTTAGAACATATTGGATGGTTACTAATTTTTAAAATACATAAGAATTGTTTCAACGTAAATGGCATGAATTTGAACGTTGTATTTTGACAATATTAACTTGTTGAGTTATAGAGAGCTATTATACCTGTATATCCTGAACTTAAACATACTAGTAACCCTCCGTAAGTATCATCATCATCATCATCATCATCATTCTCTCTCTCTCTCTCTCTCTCTCTCTCTCTCTCTCTCTCTCTCTCTTATATTCAAGTCACGAGAGGTTATGTCTCAACTCTGCCTTCTACGATCTGTTCGGACAAAGGTCAATCAAAATCTTACGTTGAAACTTTTCGGAGTTAACGCCCAATATTTACATTTTCGAGTATCTCTGTCTGTGATAACACTACGAATCGATTTTGTACTATACAGCCCAATAAATTCAAAAGACTTATTGTTGGGGACGCAAGCGGTTTTGCATAATTAATATTATAATATTTAATCGTACAACTGCTGACAATTATTTAAATATAAATAATAAGAAATCATTCTTTGAATATTATGAGGTGATAATTTCTTCTGGGCGTGATCAAATGTATCAAAAAGCCCTTCGGGCTTTATTGGATTTGATCACGCCCCGACCGAAATTATCACCTCATAATACTCAAAGAATGATTCCTTATTTCATAATTAAAAGCTTCTACGTAGTTCACTACAAGATGTTGCAAATGGTCCCCTAAAATGAAAATTTTACTTTATTTCCCTGTTGAAGAATAAGTTAAGGAACACTTATGTTCTGAATCTTAATTATTATTTTTGATTTATACTATTCTACAAAATAATAAACCAACCTACAACTTCCACTGATATATGGACACATTGATGGATCCACTTTTGTCTTCTTTCGATATAACATTGTGTGACAAAGATGATGAGAAGGGAGGGGGCTGCAAGCAAGTTACCACATGGGTACATTTGTTAGTCTCCACAAAGTGCTCATTGTTTTTTAGCATCGTAAATTGTGTGTGAGTCAGGATAGTCATAAAAAGGATACACTTTGAGAAGTTTTTCCCTGACCTCGGTAATTCCTAGATAAATTCATTTTTACTTTAGCATTGAATCATTATTATTTGAAAGATATAGTTTCATAACTGCAGCAGTGTTTGCATACAAATTGAGTAACGCGCGTTAGCGCGTTATGAAAATTTGTAGTTATGAGACTATATCTTTCAAAAAATAATGATTTAATGCTTATATTTACATTTTTTTTAACTTCGTGCCTTGTCTGCAAATGTGATTTATACCTTAAAAATCCTTTTTTATCCTAAGGATAAGTTCAAATAAATGGAAGAGCCACTGTAACAGCTACAAGCGTGAACTTTGATTTTCGCTTGTGACGTCGCATTTTACAGCGATCAACGTTTGTGACGTCATAATAAAAGTCGTCATTTTAACCTTTCAGTACCCCGTGTGTGTTACTTTTAAAAGAAATAAACTGCAATTTAAAACGTTCACCGGGATATGAAGTTGGTTGGTCACGTGATCAAATCCTGTGAAGCCCGAAGAGCTTCTCATTAGATTTGGTCACGTACCAACCAACTTCATATCCCGGTGAGCTTTTTAACATTGCTGTTTATTACTTATATTTACGTTTGAGAGAGACAAATCGTTCAGAACTGTTAAAATTACCGAGATTTTATGTTTACAATAATCCAAGCGACAAGAGATAAGCGCGTGCTGTTATCATTGTGACGTCACGGAAACATTCACACAGAATTGAACGTTTTCGCTATTCTATAGGTTCATAAAAGGAAGCATATTTGCAAATGTAAATATTATAGCATTGAATGATTTATTTTTGACGTCGTCGTGTCAATAACTGCCGTCAGTTGAGCAGACAATTTGTCTTTGTCTGCTCAACTGACGGCAGTTATTGACACGACGACGTCAAAAATAAATCATTCAATGCTATAATATTTACATTTGCAAATATGCTTCCTTATATGAACCTATAGAATAGCGAAAATATTTACATTCCTTTACTGATGAAATCAATAATTTACTTAGATAAATCGATACAAATTGCAGATCACGGAGGGAGTAAATTAGTAACAGCTGTTTTAATAAAAACCGCTTTAAACTGGTTATCACATAGACTGTCGAGTTGAGATCGATGAACATGAAAAAATAATCCATGAAAAACAATTCTTGAATTTTGCTTTTAACAATAAAATCAACTTTTTTTGTTGAATAATTGTAAAACATGGTGTTTTGACAACAGGTATGAAATATATTTTTAACCGATAACATAGAAATCAATGTTTGGGAACTACTTATGTAAATTACATGTAAATTCATACGCAGTGATTAGGTTGTTGCATTTAGAGGCATTTAAAGATCACATAATTTAATGGAAAAGCACAGTAGAATGTAAATATTTAAGTATTGAATCCTTATTGTTTGAAAGATATAGTCTCATAACTGCAACGGTGTGTGCAAACATACACACCGTTGCAGTTATGAGACTATATCTTTCCAAAAATAAGGATTTAATGCTTATATTTACATTTTTTTTTTATCTTCTTGCCTTGTATGCAAATGTGAATTATACCTCAAAACTACTGTATTATCCTATGGGTAAGTTCAAATTAATGGAAGAGCCACAGTAACAGCCACAAGCGTGATCTTTGATTTTCACTTGTGACGTTGTATTTATCAGCGTTCAACGTTTGTGACGTCACAAGTAAAACTCGTGATTTAACCTTTTATACTCTGTCCCAAGATATCCTGGATTCACATTTTGCTTAATTACTCGATATCTATAAATAGCTCAGGGTTCAAACGATGTTCATTCAAAACTATGAAAAATTTCCAAGATTTCTCCGTTGAAATGCCCCGTCTAGCTGATCATGTTTCAATCGGCTAAAAAATGTAATGTCTACGGGGATTTTGTATTGAAGCAGACCCGGATGATAACGTTGAAAAATTGCGCGAGGTATTCCGAGTGACTTCCGAATGGATAAAAGATGTAAACATTCCCCATTATAAATCTCCGTAGGAAATCTGTTTTCGTTTCTGTGAACTTTAATGAGTGAAAAATGATAATGTGTTAATAAAGATATCTTGGAAATTTTCCTTTTCATCGATTTCAATTGCACTTCTTTCACAGGTATGTGTGTTTTCATTAAAAATCATCCAACTGCACTGCATAAATATCTTGGGACAGACTATAGTACCCTGTCTGTGTTATGGTGCTATATCTGCAGTAGCTTTACATGCAAAATATATGTGGAATGTAAATATAGTGTTATAACTGGTGTAGCTTTTCGCACACTTTACATGCAAACAATATGTGGAATGTAAATATAAAGTTTTAAAGGGCAAGCTAGATGGTCGAATAAGAATTTGTAAATAGTTTTAATTTAAACCCCATCCTCTGGAACTTAAAGGATGGAATATTGATCCAGTTTTGATTATCGATAACTTGAAATTTATTAAATTACATTACTTTTTTGTAATTGTGTATTGGTATAACAAATAATATTTCATTTAATTTTTACATTGTCAAATCATAACAAATGCTTTAGAATGTTGAGAAAAGCTAAATAAAGTTCACTCTGTTTATTTCCTTTAGTAACGGATCTGCTTTGTATTATTGCCTCTGCTATTGCTGATCTTGCGAAAACCCATATATATGACCGTAAGTTTTTCCAGAGAGAGAGAGAGAGAGAGAGAGAGAGAGAGAGAGAGAGAGAGAGAGAAAGAGAGAGAGAAAGAAAGAGCAGGCAGTGATTCCTTGCACATGCCTCAGTTTCACAATCCAAAGAAGCTGAACAGTTGGCGATACCGATGTATCATGGTAATATTGTATGCGACAAGAAAGATGCAAGGACATAAGTAGTGTACGAGACTACTTTTATCAATATCATTTAGTCTCCCTTTCCATTAGTTGAACACCGAATTCGACTGATTCTACAGATTTATTTCCTAAATCACTTGTGATTTTTTCTATCAATCAACAAATTTACATTATCAGAGTTATTTAATATTGCTGAAGATATTTGTAAATTGTTTTGGCAAAGTAGATGGTTTATATGTTTTTCATAATTATTGAAAGGCTTTCTAACATCTTGCGAAGTGACAAACAACTGCTAACATGATGGTGTATATATATATCGTTCCAGCCATTTATACTGCTGTGAAGGAGGTTCATACGATGTTCTACTTCAATGTTACAATTTCCCACACCTACCAATACAACGTGACCCAGTCCAAGTCCTACAGCCAGGTCAAGGACGATATCCTGAAGGACGTGAAGGAGCGCCTCTCCAGCTACACCGCCGCCGTCAGATTTGTGAAGAGCATGACCATGATGTCACTCATATTTGTAGTAATAAAGTAAGATTTATATAGATACAACTAACAATTCTAAGGTATCATTATGTGAGTATTATGAGGTTCTTAAAAAACTGTCGGGAGTGATCAAATTAAATAGAGGCCGAATGGCTTTGATCACACCCGATCGCATTTGATCACCTTATATTATTCCGAGAGTGATTCCTAATTACAGTGTACTTATATTCAATATTATAATTTTCAGTAAATGTTCAATTAAATATTAACCATTGACTTACATTATTTTTTATTTCATATAATTATGCAAACCCCGCTTACGCCAAACAATACGTCATTACGTCATTGATGAGATGTATTATGTCAACTAACCATACAAATTTAATTCGTATTGTTAAAGACACTGGAAATCGTAAATACATGTACATGCAATATTGGCACTTAAAAAGCGTAGTTTTGTTTCGTATTTTGACTTCTGATTCAGAACCGTGATATCTCTTTGATTTAGGGCCTTGATGTACAGGAAGAAATACCGGTCCAACGACAGGTTCGACAACTTTTACCTGACCTACAAAGTGCGGGACGTGGAAGAGCGGAGGGTGGAACTCGGAAAGGAGGGGATATTCCCGCTCAAAGCGAAGGAGTCCAGAAAGTACATCAAAACATGTGTGTACCCCTGGTCTAATCAAATAGTTGTTTACAGCATTACACACCATCATGACTTGCCAGTAATATAATGATATCCCCAAAAATGTTCAATACCATCAGTTATCGATGTCTTTCATGGTCGTAAAGATCCGTTGCGTTTTACCCATGCTTACTTCTTGAACATGCTGTAATATTTCACTTATCATTTTACATGTTGTTTGTATTTTGATGAGTTAAGCTGTAGTAGGAGAGAGTAGGGCTGTTGCAATCACTTTTGGAATAAAAGCACTATTGAAATAAACTATTTCAATATTGGTTGGGGATGTATTTCATTATAAGAATCACTTTGCAGCCATTATTGAAATACAACTAGTCAACTACTATTGAAATAAATATTTTCCCCGCTTTCACTGAAAATAAGGGATATTGATTTGGGTCTGTCCGTCCGTCCGTCCGTCCGTCTATCATTCTATCACTTTCGTTTCCGGACGATAGGACACCGGTGATACTCATGTAAATAGAGTACATTATAATCAAAATAATTATTTTCAAAATTTTGCAAAATTTGACCCAAAAATACGTTTTTAAAATTTTTGGAATGGTAAATTAGTTATAATTGTCCCATTTATTCACAAGAATCATTATAGGACAATTGAAACAAAGAAATAATCCATGTCCATGATTTTTAGTTTATACAAGTTCATTTATGATATTCCTACTCATTGTTTTTGTATTTAAGAATAACATGCAAGCAAACAATTTCGAAAATTTTGTTCAGAGCATATATATTTAAAAAACACATATAAAAATATTAAAATAGGAAGAAATAATTTTTTAAAATCGCAGTAGATAGAACCATCCTAGAAAATGTTCATTTCACGCGATTTTTATTTCTTCTTAGAACCGCGTCGACCCCGTGACGTCAAATTAATCGGCAACGTAATGATAATGTTTGTTTTTTTTATTCAAGTAACTCTCCAATATATCACATATATATAGAATATCGTCATATATATATTTTACTTTCCCGGAATTGGTACCAAACCGCGTAGAGCAATGGGTTAGAGCGTTACTTAACTACGAATCTGTAAGTCATGAGTTATAATCCCGCTGGAGCTTTTGAAATTTTACCTTTTAAAAATTGTTTAAAACCTATTTGTTGACAAAATATTAATTAATAAAAAAGAATAGATTAACAATTCTGAAGCGTTGAAAGTATTTTGATTATAATGTACTTCACAAGAATATTAAGTGTCCTATACCACCTTAAGATATCATCCGGAAACGAAAGTATTACACACAGACAAAATTATAAACGGACAAACAGACTGACCGACCCTAATCAATTTGAATTATTTCCCCCACTTTCCGTGTTCAGTTCAGTACAGTTCTGTTGTTAATTCCAAGACTGTCCAAGTGCCTGTTGCATAATTGAGTACAGTCTTGGTATATGTTCACAGTTGAATGTATTTCAGGACAACCCAAGTGTCTGTTGTATATATCTGAACAGTGCTGTGATCCCCGTCTACAGCGTTCATGTCTGTTATACAAGTCTTTTATTTTCAGGACAGAACTGCTGTTGCAGTTTTCATATTAACGAACAGAATTTGTGTTTGTTATCAAATTGAGGAAAGTGGTTTGAGTTGTACATTGTGTAACCCAAAACAGCTGTTTAATGAAGTAAAGGACAGCTCTGAACCCAAAGTGTGGTCGTGTACGTGATTGTTTATTTTTTAGTCACTGTTGTGATGGCGAGAAGGGAGATGAAGTCCTTGTTTAAGGGAATTTTCATGCTTTTGATCAGCGGTTCACACGCAGCCTTCTATATGATGTGTGACTATGGACTCTATTGGTTGCTAGACATGCTAAGGAGATTCTTCACGAAAAACATCGCTGCCCCAAGTTAGTATTCATATGTAATGTATTTATCTAAATATTTCTGAAACACAAACTTGTTCTTAAATGTTAAGGATTATGTATATTACGACTGATAATCGTAAACGTTTTACTTACCATAGATTAGAATTATGAAGTATACTTTCAGTTCCGCCTCATTTAAAAGTCCATGTTCACGGAAAAGGGGCAATATCAAGCATGTACCGAGCTTTGATGACGTCATTTGATCCAATGGCGGAAAAAGGTGGCTCCAAACTAGACGCAACAAAATGCATTCCGATCCCGAGCGTTCCCAACATTGCAGTCTATAAAGAAATAGGTACATGTACTTCTAATAAGTGGCAAATGGTTTCATAATGCAAGTTGTTTTCATGTATTAGTACTATTGTCTGTACATCTAAAGACCCTAAGACCCACGAACCACATTGAGCACATGAACAACTTTCTACAACTGAACCAAGCAGATGAGACATCAAAATGTAATTTAATTGGCAGCATGTTACTTAATAAAAGAAATAATATTATAGGACAATAACGTAAATTTAATTTCCCGATTTTAAAAGTAATGACAATTTTATGCACTATTTTGCATAATTCTGTGTCCCAACCACGGCTATATTGATAGACGAAAACCTAATTAAAAGTGTGAAAGCAAACACTTAACTTCCAAAATTAGCCGTTTTCTTACAGGAAAAGGAGTTGATTTGACCAGTAAAATGATGGAATAGGTTACATAATAATACATGTCATTTTTATTGCCCTCAGATGTATATACTTGTAGTACACGTTGACTTCTGCTCTCTCACAGGGACTATTTTCCTGGTTTGTTTCCTGATGACGATATTCCAAGCATACGGGCTTAGGTTACGTCACATCATTGCAGCATGCTATTATCCAAGGCGGGAGCGAGCTCGTGCAGTGTGGCTCTACAACCATATACTGAAGACCAGGGGAGGGTTTCTAAAGTTTGCAAGGAGACAAATGAAGAGACAAGCCGGAACTTTGAAGGAAGTTCAAAAAATCAGCATAAGGAGTAGGATGATGAGTCAGTAAGGGCAAGTCACAGGGGCTGTATATGAATATAAAAAAATCCTCTCAATATCTTGTCAGACACCATTCTTGAAACCGATTTGACTTGAATATGTGAAGCATTTCCCTGGCTAATAAGCAAACCCAATTTACACTGAGCAATAATTTTATTTTTACAGCCATCTTAAAATGGTGATTGATGATACAAAATAAAGACATATTATATCGGTACTCAATCTATTTTAAAATTTTGTATAGATTTCCTCTGTGTCGAAAGTTTTTCACTTTCCTTGGATTCAAAAGAAAATATTGTTTATCTTGTGGAGAGGAGGGTCGATTCGACGATCACATCAACTACTTCCACTGTCAGAACAGCGACTGTACAGGTAGTAAATTAGTCTGAACATCGACTGTACAGGTAGTAAATTAGTCAAAGCAGCGACTGCACATTTAGGCAATAAGTCAGAACATCGACTGTACAGGTAGTAAATTAGTCAGATCAGCGATTGTACAGGTAGAACATTAGTCAGAACATCAACTGTACAGGTAGTAATTAGTCAGAACAGCTGCTGTACAGGTAGTAAATTAGTCAGAACAGCGACTGTAGCGGTAGGCAATTAGAACATCGGCTGTACAGGTAGGCAATTAGTCAGAAAGCGACTGTACCGTCACTATGGAGTAATTTTTGTATAATTAGGTCTTTACACCACCGTGTAAAGGCCTATTGATATTGTTCTGTTTAATTTTATTATTATTCTTTTTATTTTTCTTCTGTAAAGTGAATGTTTGTTTCGCGACTTATCGAAACGCTTTCATGCACGTCGTACTGCTTTCGGAAAATGATGAGGGCGTTTTACCCTGCGTCTCAAAAACACCTCACGTTTTGTTACTATTGACGCACGCTCCTAAAAGTTTGTTATATCTACTCCTCTGAAGCCACGACACTTGCACATACTAAACCTTAATTAGCGGACGTTCTCGGTATTACAAGCAGTTGCAGATCTCTGTGAGTCGAAAGGTTTCACGGTCTCCTCTTTGAATTACTGTCGTCCGCAATTTTGATTTTTAAGAACCTCCAAGAACTGATGTGTCACAAGTATCTGCAACCTATATATCAGATATATATCAGAATCATTTATATGTACAATTAGCCCCCCCCCCCCTTATTTCTATGTGTGACCTTTGACCTTGACCTTTGTTTGACCTTGACCTCTAAGAACTGATGTGTTATAAGTGTCTGCAACATATATATCAAATTCATTTATACTTTCAATTAGCCTCCCCCTTCTTCGTATTTTGTAGAAGTATTGAATCCTTATATGACCTTGACCCTCGATATTCAATATTTCGTTATAAAATAAATACCTAGCAAAGTGTTACAATCGTTTGTCAGAATGTTTTAAAAGTCTAAAACTCGATTTTACTCCAGACCGCGTTTTAGACTACTCCTCTGAATAAAAATTCCAGCTCCAGTAAAACTCTGTACAACTTGGCGAAAATTCGTGGGATTTTTCCTTACACCTGAATCTAATTGCCTGCCAAATTTGAAAGCAAATGAACCGTATTGAAGAAAGT
The DNA here is from genome assembly GCA_033439105.1 of Magallana nippona. NCBI lineage: Eukaryota > Metazoa > Mollusca > Bivalvia > Ostreida > Ostreidae > Magallana > Magallana nippona. The sequence continues at coordinate 30,932,963 of CM065917.1, read as the reverse complement.
TATCCAGTCCAGCGGCATCAAACCATCATCCCGAGAAACGGAATTTCAACGCTTCGATATTTGTATCTAATAAATTCATGCTCAAATTTCCCTGAAAATCTGTGTTTAATACATTTTTATCAGCAACCTGTGACGGTATTTGTTGAAGTTCTACGAAAGACAACTCTAGATCTTCCTTCCCAGACCCCGATTTTATATGAATTTTGTTTACATTTTCACTCAGTTGGCTCTTCTTCTGACTTGGCCTGAAATGCATGACTGGCCTTAATTCATTTCAGACTTTCCGTACCTGTAATCCACAGATGCACGCTAATTAACCCATTTCCGAGCACCTGCAATTCAAATTGACAGGAGAATGCGCATCAGTTGATCCGACGTGGCCTTCACACACCTTCAAATAGCCGCTCGCGACATGAGTTTGACCTGGCATGTTCATTTCTTAGCCAACGCTATCCGGCCTCATTGTTTACAAACAGCACTGATTTTTATTAATAAACTGATCAACAAATACTGTCCTCTCAACCAATCGCTAAGCGCCTGTCTATTCTAAAGGTTCACAACATTGGATATCAACTCAAGATGAACGGAAGAACGCTGGATCTCTTCTTTCTATCACTTCAGATGCAAGGCTTCTCGGATCGATACCGCGTTGCGGAGATTTTTTTTTTTTTTTTAAATTGACCGATTTCCTGCAAAAGATTTGAACAAAACAACAGGACCATTTAATGGTGTAAAGACCTTCTAATTGTTCCATGAACAATTAGTCTACTAGTTTTTATCACATCTGTGAATACCCGGGTACGCTGTCTTATTGAATTGGTTGTAAACTGTCACCTATCATAGTGTTTTGTGTATTTTATCTGTTTTAGGCCTATTATACATTTTGTACACACAAGACAATACTGTATCTGTTACAGCCGTCTACTGCATGGACTGTTTTACCGACATCAACAACATTTGCACTGTCTGTATGAATCCTGTAGACTATGGCGATTTATCCGACATAAGTGAAGAGAGGTATTCTCAAAATTTCTAAACGAATTCGTTCATTTGCTTTTGACGAATTTTGATTTATCAGTATATGACTATTATATGCATGTAGAGATTCTAGTGAAGATGAAGCAGAGATGTTAAAGAGAAAGGAGGAGGCAGAGATGCTTCGTAAGGAACGTGAAGAACAACGGCTGAAAAATCGACCTAGTCAACAAATGCGACAAGTACAACTGCAGTTCGGAATAACCCAGTCTATCATTGATGCTCAAGCCAAAAAGACAAGGGCTTTAAATTCAGCTCCAAAAGAGAGTGGTGCCGCTTATGACAAGGGTTACCAACCAGATGACGAATTCTATGGAGATTTCGATAAAAATTCTACAGGGGTAGAAAATAAAGATTGGAAAGAGGGCAACAATGTCGTCAAGTCAAGCGAGAAGAAACCGAGAGGTTTACTCTCTACATTGTGTCCTTGTTTACAAGCCTCCGCTTATACAGAGAGTATGGCCGGAAGTGAGGCTGAAACGGAAGCGGAAATTGACTATTCTTATCAGGACTTCCATCGCGCTGATGATGAATATGACGAAAGTGACTATCATGATGACGACAAATCTCAGACTGATTACGTTACAAATGATATCTTTGATGATGACGAAGACGATTTCATTGGTGATTATGATTATGCGTATATCGAGCCCGATGAACTAGAAATCGATCGTGACATTATCTTAAAAACTAAAGTTTGACCAACATAACTGTCAATTATGCGGGTGTTTAGGCACAGCTTAAACAGTTATACTCTGTAATCATATAATTGTACAGAATATCCTTCCGATCATTTTGAATACGTTAAAAAGTTTTCGAAAATACACAACAAAGGCACCCACGTGTTCGCTGTTATTACTGAGATTCATCATTAACTCTGCGCTTGAGCTTACTTACTTTAAGCAGGCAAGATTTACAAATTATGCCTTAAAGTGACATTTTTTGTGTTTTGTTAATCATCTATAATGTAACAATATATTTAAATTATAAACATGGTGTACGATTTTATACAAATAAATTTCTGATAATATCGTATTTTCCCAAAGCAAATAATAAGTCGATTGTTGTCACATAATAGTTCAGTTGTAAACCTTACTAAATTAAAAACAGAACATAATAAACCTCTCTATGTACATATAGTAAAAAGAGATTTTCGTGACAAAATACAGGTTCGGGCATGTGCGACATTGTGACGTCACAATACTATAGTAGTGACTTTAATGTCTATACACTATGAACCAAATAATTTTACTGTTATAATCTTGAAGAGAATTAATATGTATTAATCATAATAATACAATTACAGCCCTTATATAATGGCCAATACTTTGTTCTCGGTCGATATACTTTCGTGAGGTTTATAAAACATGCACTGACCTCATCAAAGTAATCCTCGAGACGTACTATCTTTAATCAAACACCCGGTCACTTTAACAAACGTTTTATTAATTTTCAGTTAGAAAGAGAATTCTAATTATACCCTCAAATAATTTCGTTAATAAAGTCGGTATTTGGTTTCATCCAATGCAAAATAATACAAGTATATAAAAAAAACTTTCATACTTGTAATATTTTGATCCATTATTTCATAAAAATAAAACTTAAAGTCCTGAGTTACATTTTGCACTACACTAACCCAAAGATTTGTAAATGCAAATAAAAAACATACACGTATATTCGAGAATGCCACAACATAAAGCAACAATTTATACAATAAATCAAGATGCACGCATACAGCGCATGCGTTTTCTTTAGAAAATATTCTAAAAATAATGTTAAGTTTCAATATACAAGTCGATTACTGATATGATGCTAAAAAATACTGAGTGAAATCATCCGTAAATAAACAGTAGGGACGGATATATCAAGGATCAAATAATGTCAAGTCCCTGACCCTATATCTGCCTGGTCAAACTATAGAAAACGAATTATCAAAATCTTAGTTTATATTATGATATGATATAAGAGAAATGTATTAAATGTCATTAATTTTTTCAATACAATATGATATTGAATATGACGAATTTTTTTTCCAAATCACAGCATATGATATGATCAAAAATTTCTACATATAATATTGTATCATATTTTGGTGCGATAACAATCGTGTGATATGATACAAAATCTAATCATATGTATATGATAATATATGATACTATATTGTTTTACATCATATGATAAATAAATACTTCATATATCATAAACAATAAATGTATTTTCACGTCTTCCATCATCTTAAATTGATGGCTCCGATTCAACATCCAAGTTTATTTATTCAGCATCCAAGTCTGTTTGGTTCTAATTTATTCTCAGATGCACCATTCAATGGCATTCATTCATGTTTGGTGGAGTAAGAACTAGTAATAAATTATATATCGGACCTACTCCAAAGCCTTTAACTTATCGAGTAGGGTAAAGCATGAGTGAGACATGGACTGATCAGTGAGAGCAGTGCCAACTCTAAAACAGGAAGGGGATCAGGGCCTTCCGGTTTGGTGGATACGAATCAAACTGCGACTTGTACCTACAACAAAGGTCATATATATGAACCACATATACTTACAAGGCATGCGTGTAAATAAAAAAATATGGATTATAACAATGTACATCATTTGCAAAATAATCGTATTTCCTAGAAGTTCCAATTTGTTTTCACTAAATGTTTAACCAATCAATACAACTGTAAGACAATCATCAAATATCTTGATAACCATTTCCCGCCATTTTACCAGCCGGCGCCATCTTACCAAGCGTGGTTGTGTCGGGCCCTCGGAACAAACGTTGCCGCACAAAACAAGGTCCACACCAGACCGGCAAAGGACCATGTGGCCAGGCTCCTGTAGACATAGACAGGTGTATCATGACAACAGCTAAATGTGTGTCCAGTTTCTTTACTAGTATTGTTCTAAATTGGTCTAAATAATTTACAATTATCGAAAGGATATTAGGTGATCGGGAGAGGACCTTTTTTGATATAGATTTTATTTAAGAAATAAGAAATCATTCTTTGAGTATTATGAGGTGATAATTTCGGTCGGGGCGTGATCAAATCCAATAAAGCCCAAAGGGCTTTACGATAGATTTGATCACGCCCCGACCGAAATACTCACCTCATAATATTAAAGAATGATTCCTTATTACTTATATTTATATAATTTTCAGCAGTTGTACGATTAAATATTATAATATTAATCATATAAACCCGCTTGCGCCCCCAACAATACGTCTTTTGAATTTATTAGGCTGTATAGTACGAAATCGATTCGCAGTGTTATCACAGACAGAGACACTGACACTGGAAAATGTAAATATAAGGTATTCAAATTCTCAACAAATATTCTACAACGATAATTATTTTTTTTTATCATAGATATTTTGACAAATATATCGTCACGATATGAAATACATGTAGCTGCAAAAATGTAGATTTAATGACGGATTTATTTTATTCAATTATTATATATAACTGAAGCTTGCGTTCTTCATATTCTTATGAAACAAAACGAGAAAATGTGGTTATAAAATATACTTACCATCCTGTCCACTCTACTAGTTCGCCGAAATAGTTGGGACAGGTGACTAGTTCAAAGAACCCTCCATATGGTATGTAGTAGCCCGTACACCCTGTAATACATCACCTCTACAGTCACAACTCGTGTATGCTGTTAATAATACAGTCTCATTACAATAGATATGTCAGTTGACGAAGTTAAATATACAGAACAGTTAAATCTTTAAAAGCTTGACCTCCGCCTTTAACAGAAAGGATCTCCCTGTCAGATTAAACATGTACATGTGCATATATTTATCTACTAGAATAACAGATATTTCTCTTCGATATTTCTTTAAATTTGGCAGAAAACCTACAATCATTGAGTCATATTTAATAGTTATTCTTCAAGGTGAAAGTCAGGATAGCTGACCACAAGACTAGGTCAGTTTTAACAAGTATATCAATGGTACAAATACATTGACAGTAGAAATAATGAATGCCGTATATATAGTCATGTCGCACAGTTTAGAGAGCTATGTGAAAAATAAATATTTCATATTTATTTAATCTGCCATAATGATTGCTCAACAAAGCATTAGGGAGTGGAATATATAACCCCAACCACTCAGTGCTATCCTACATGTAGAACCAGAGACGTAGTAGTCATAAATATGTACAAGTAGCAAGGTCCTTAAAGTCCTGAGTTACATTTTGCACTACACTAACCCAAAGATTTGTAAATGCAAATAAAAAACATACACGTATATTCGAGAATGCCACAACATAAAGCAACAATTTATACAATAAATCAAGATGCACGCATACAGCGCATGCGTTTTCTTTAGAAAATATTCTAAAAATAATGTTAAGTTTCAATATACAAGTCGATTACTGATATGATGCTAAAAAATACTGAGTGAAATCATCCGTAAATAAACAGTAGGGACGGATATATCAAGGATCAAATAATGTCAAGTCCCTGACCCTATATCTGCCTGGTCAAACTATAGAAAACGAATTATCAAAATCTTAGTTTATATTATGATATGATATAAGAGAAATGTATTAAATGTCATTAATTTTTTCAATACAATATGATATTGAATATGACGAATTTTTTTTCCAAATCACAGCATATGATATGATCAAAAATTTCTACATATAATATTGTATCATATTTTGGTGCGATAACAATCGTGTGATATGATACAAAATCTAATCATATGTATATGATAATATATGATACTATATTGTTTTACATCATATGATAAATAAATACTTCATATATCATAAACAATAAATGTATTTTCACGTCTTCCATCATCTTAAATTGATGGCTCCGATTCAACATCCAAGTTTATTTATTCAGCATCCAAGTCTGTTTGGTTCTAATTTATTCTCAGATGCACCATTCAATGGCATTCATTCATGTTTGGTGGAGTAAGAACTAGTAATAAATTATATATCGGACCTACTCCAAAGCCTTTAATTTATCGAGTAGGGTAAAGCATGAGTGAGACATGGACTGATCAGTGAGAGCAGTGCCAACTCTAAAACAGGAAGGGGATCAGGGCCTTCCGGTTTGGTGGATACGAATCAAACTGCGACTTGTACCTACAACAAAGGTCATATATATGAACCACATATACTTACAAGGCATGCGTGTAAATAAAAAAATATGGATTATAACAATGTACATCATTTGCAAAATAATCGTATTTCCTAGAAGTTCCAATTTGTTTTCACTAAATGTTTAACCAATCAATACAACTGTAAGACAATCATCAAATATCTTGATAACCATTTCCCGCCATTTTACCAGCCGGCGCCATCTTACCAAGCGTGGTTGTGTCGGGCCCTCGGAACAAACGTTGCCGCACAAAACAAGGTCCACACCAGACCGGCAAAGGACCATGTGGCCAGGCTCCTGTAGACATAGACAGGTGTATCATGACAACAGCTAAATGTGTGTCCAGTTTCTTTACTAGTATTGTTCTAAATTGGTCTAAATAATTTACAATTATCGAAAGGATATTAGGTGATCGGGAGAGGACCTTTTTTGATATAGATTTTATTTAAGAAATAAGAAATCATTCTTTGAGTATTATGAGGTGATAATTTCGGTCGGGGCGTGATCAAATCCAATAAAGCCCAAAGGGCTTTACGATAGATTTGATCACGCCCCGACCGAAATACTCACCTCATAATATTAAAGAATGATTCCTTATTACTTATATTTATATAATTTTCAGCAGTTGTACGATTAAATATTATAATATTAATCATATAAACCCGCTTGCGCCCCCAACAATACGTCTTTTGAATTTATTAGGCTGTATAGTACGAAATCGATTCGCAGTGTTATCACAGACAGAGACACTGACACTGGAAAATGTAAATATAAGGTATTCAAATTCTCAACAAATATTCTACAACGATAATTATTTTTTTTTATCATAGATATTTTGACAAATATATCGTCACGATATGAAATACATGTAGCTGCAAAAATGTAGATTTAATGACGGATTTATTTTATTCAATTATTATATATAACTGAAGCTTGCGTTCTTCATATTCTTATGAAACAAAACGAGAAAATGTGGTTATAAAATATACTTACCATCCTGTCCACTCTACTAGTTCGCCGAAATAGTTGGGACAGGTGACTAGTTCAAAGAACCCTCCATATGGTATGTAGTAGCCCGTACACCCTGTAATACATCACCTCTACAGTCACAACTCGTGTATGCTGTTAATAATACAGTCTCATTACAATAGATATGTCAGTTGACGAAGTTAAATATACAGAACAGTTAAATCTTTAAAAGCTTGACCTCCGCCTTTAACAGAAAGGATCTCCCTGTCAGATTAAACATGTACATGTGCATATATTTATCTACTAGAATAACAGATATTTCTCTTCGATATTTCTTTAAATTTGGCAGAAAACCTACAATCATTGAGTCATATTTAATAGTTATTCTTCAAGGTGAAAGTCAGGATAGCTGACCACAAGACTAGGTCAGTTTTAACAAGTATATCAATGGTACAAATACATTGACAGTAGAAATAATGAATGCCGTATATATAGTCATGTCGCACAGTTTAGAGAGCTATGTGAAAAATAAATATTTCATATTTATTTAATCTGCCATAATGATTGCTCAACAAAGCATTAGGGAGTGGAATATATAACCCCAACCACTCAGTGCTATCCTACATGTAGAACCAGAGACGTAGTAGTCATAAATATGTACAAGTAGCAAGGTACTTGTTTGTAGGATCAGAATCAGTATGAAACATTATTCGTTATCCCTTTAAGTAATGTATGAACTGTGTTTATGGTATTGGTTTTGTTTTTATTCTATTCTTTTTTTTTTTGCTGCAAACAGAGTATACATCATAATATTTTCGTGGCAAATATATCAGATAAGCAAAACAATGAAAAATATCTGCCCAAGCTTGTTACTTTTAGAGAAATTAAACTGCAGGCAAAATATCAAACATCCCTGAGACTGTCTGTTCCTAAACAGAACAAAATACATGTATACAGTCACGTGAGCTTTATGAAGTACTTAACATAACTCGTGATATGAGTATTATAAACATCTGCTGGAGAAACACACACTCTTACAATGAATGTTTAAGTCAAATCTACCGGTTTCTTACCAGGGCTCTCCGTTTTATTTCCCGTATGATTACTCATAGCATCATAACTTCTGGTCTTCTGGTATTGTTCATTGATAGAATCTAGCAAAAATGGCCAAATGTTCCTCATACTAATTTGTTTTATTATCAAATATGATGCAATGTTTCACCTCCAATACGGAAAATTTAAATACGCGTTCTTTCTAATTCTAACTATATATTACATGTATAAAACACAGACTTATGTTTTGATCTGAGATCATATAATGAATTTGTGACTGTTAATTTTGCTGATATTATTCCTGTAAGTCTGAGCTTAAATTCGTAATATTATAAGTTAACTTCGTTATGGCTTATAAAACCACGTGGTAAATCAAGAATTTATGACAGTATTTTTGTTTATATTATTTGCAAAATACAGCAAGAGCAATAACAAAAATTTATAAAAGCCATACAACAACACTTTAACATGCAATTGTGACGTGTGACGTAGCTGATGACGTAAAATGACTACCTTTGGTGTCCCTCAGAGACCGTAACTTCAGGTCGGAGTGTCTGTTGATGACGTAACCAGCACAAAACACAATGACGCCCACAATAAAACGAGGGTCACTGTAACAGATCACTGAACATTACTTCATATCAGAAGATCGCAAGTTCCAAGCAAGATATTGAACCAATGGTTACAGATCCTAATATGCTGGTGAACAAGTCAAATAAACTGTAGACCAATGTTTATTTGCATGCGAAAAATTTCAATCTTTATTACCACAAATGAGTCATTAAATGGGTCAATTCTTATTTTTTGTTTCAGACCGTCTACATACATGTATTAGCTGGTCCATGCCACAAACCAAATCAAATACAATGCGTTATAATAAAGTTACAGCTTATCTGGCTGATCAGTTTCAGAGAAGAAGATTTTTAAGGATTTACTCTATATAAAAATTTGACCCCCCATTGTGGCCCCACCCTACCACTGGGGATCATGATTTGAACAAAAATGAATCTACACTACCTGAGGATGCTTCCACACAAGTTACAGCTTTTCTGCCTGATCAGTTTTAGAGAAGAAGATTTTTAAAGATTTACTCTATGTATTCCGATGTAAAAATTCAACCCCCCATTGTGGCCCCACCCTACCCCTGGGGATCATAATTTGAACAAACTTGAATCTACACTACCTGAGGATACTTCCACACAAGTTAGAGCTTTTCTGCCTGATTAGTTTTAGAGAAGAAGATTTTTAAAGATTTACTCTATATATTCCTATGTAAAAATTCAACCCCCATTGTGGCCCCACCCTACCCCCGATGATCATGATTTGAACAAATTTGAATCTACACTACCTGATGATGCTTCCACATAAGTTACAGCTTATCTGGCTGATCAGTCTCAGAGAAGAAGATTTTTAAGGATTTACTCTATATAAAAATTTGACCCCCCATTGTGGCCCCACCCTACCACTGGGGATCATGATTTGAACAAAAATGAATCTACACTACCTGAGGATGCTTCCACACAAGTTACAGCTTTTCTGCCTGATCAGTTTTAGAGAAGAAGATTTTTAAAGATTTACTCTATGTATTCCTAAGTAAAAATTCAACCCCACATTGTGGCCCCACCCTACCCCTGGGGATCATGATTTGAACAAATGTGAATCTACACTACCTGAGGATGCTTCCACACAAGTTTCAGCTTTTCTGGCCAAATGGTTTTTGAGAAGAATATTTTTGAAAATACCAACAAACTTTCAATGATTTTTTAATTATCTCCCCTTGAAAGAGGGCGTGGCCCTTCAATTTAACAAACTTGAATCCCCTTCACCTAATGATGCTTTGTGCCAACTTTGGTTGAAATCGGCCCAGTGGTTCTGGAGAAGAAGTCGAGAATGTAAAAAGTTTACGGACAGACAGATGGACAGACAGACAGACGGACGCCGGACAAAAAGTGATCAGAAAAGCTCACTTGAGCTTTCAGCTCAGGTGAGCTAAAAATATATAAAAGCAACATTTGTGAACTTATAATTGTAATTTTGGATTGACCCTTGTACAAGGTTTGAAAAAATATATAAAAGCAACATTTGTGAACTTAAAATTTTGTATTGTATTGTATTGTGATTTTGAAATTGTAAATTTACTTTAATCCTAGCAGAGTTGGGTCAATCTGATATTGTTCAACTGAGCGATGTGGTCCATTTTACTTGAGGGTTCCTATCATAGAACCAAACAAGATGATACATTTATACCACAAGCGCCCAAGGTTAACAGATTTACTTTCTTCTCATTGGGAGACATGTCTCTTATGTTACCCATTCAGCAAAACCTCCCCATCCCTAGCCAAGCCTCTGATTTGTATTCTTCGTTAGATGAAGTGGGCGCTTGGCTAGCAAGAATAGCAAAACCCCTTATATTAATCATTCAGCAAATTAAAGAAAACTATCCACCATTTAATAGAAATGTTTTAATCTCAAGTGACAATATTTAGGAATTTTCCATGAGGTTCCTCATCTGAGAGTTAGCAAAATATATGTATATGTACTTATCTGTAGCCATTCAACTGATATGTGGCTGATTACTAATAGTAATGTAAACTCACTTACTAATAGTAATTAATGTGGTACTCTGCTGATCCTATGAAATCAGCATTCACAAAATGGTATAGACAGTTTGGAAAAAATCCCCCTAGTGTTATTCTGGAAAACAATATACTAATGATTCAGAAATAATACATAGATGTTTTACAGATATATTTACAAGTCCTTTATCATATCTTTAACACAGTCATGATAATATATGTAACACTTTTGTACTAATACATGTAGTACTATATTTTTTTGGATTCAACAAAATCCATCAAGTCAAACTGACAGAAGGAAAAACTTGAAGGAAAGTTGTCAGAACACTATTCAATAAATAAACTACTTAGTCAATGTGTTACTTAAAAATCGCACTGATGCAGGAATACTTCTTAAATAGACATGATAGAGTAGTGTTTCAAATGTTCTACATTTATTTAGTTTAAAACAAAGACTTACCCAATGGCAACTTTTGGATTTCTGTATCTCATTATGAGAGGGTGTATGATGCCTCTATAAAATAAGATGAGGTGGTTTAAAAAGGTTGCTGTAAACTTGAGAACCACAACATTGCAAATAATGTTAAGCAAAACCAATTGTCAAACTGCCAACCTGATGCCGAGAAATTTGGTTTGTTTTTTTTTATACTAATCATGGGCACTTCAAAAGTTATCAACTCATAACAAAAACCATTCAGCCATGGAGCACTGTGAACCATGGTAGAACACATCTTAAATATGAACATGTCAAAGCCATGATAATATTTTTTCACATATGACAGTTATTTTGCCTCTGATAAGTACAATTTTGTACATGACTTCCACAGGAGATTATCACTTAACTAGACATTATGGAGATGGTGACCAGCTAAAAGGGTACCGCTCTGATCAGTATAGAAATATATTAGGGTGCTTTGATCTTAACTTCATCTTAACTTCTTACTTAGTTCATACACTTCACATCATGCACATTTTTTGATGAATAATTCAAGGTCACTGTAAATTCTTTGTGAAAGAGCACTCCATGAGTGAAACATGAGCTAGTTGGGGTCAAATGGAGGTCAAATGGAGAAAAAAATGCCAAGGAGACAATTTTTTCCAACAATTGATCTGACTTTGATCTATGAATTAACATATTTGTTCAAGTCACTGAGCGTCATTTTCCCAAATGCCCTCTTTAGGTAAATTTTGCTTTGTTTTGGCCAATTGGGGGAGAGGATATAAAGCTGGCCCTTAATTATGAATTTTACTTATGAAAATTTTTTGAACTATAATTTTCCAAATTTTAACTGATGTATTAATATGGAATTGAAATAATAATAAAGCATTTAATGTAAATGTCAATGTGTTCACTTTTTCAATGGTTTCAATGAGACAGATTCACATAAAATCTAATACACTGTATATAAAACACTAGACAAGTCATTTTAAGTTGTTGCTTAAGAACATCACTCATTTTATTAAAATGAAAAATAATTTCCACTTACCTATGAACATAATGAGATAAAAACATGGCCAAAAATATGAAGTTTATGTAGTTTTTATTCTCTGTTCCATAGAAAAAAAATACCTACAAATACAGAATGGTACAGTCAAACCTGATTGTCTCAAACTTGTAGGAACTAAACAAATCTTTGAGATAATTGTGGATTTTAGACACAGAGGTACAAAAACAATAAGAAACGGTCAATGTGGTTAAGTTTTTAGTTTCAAATTAAGTTACATCAACATATCCATGTATTTGAGATATCAATGGTTGAAATATCAAAGTTACAACGTATTTCAAAATAATTACATTTTTCAGTACACAGGAAAAAAAGCTAGTTTTTTGGGGTATATTGTAAAATTTTTCATAATTAAAATTAACATGATTAATCAAAATTCTTCATAATTATAATTATTATAAACTCTGTGATTAACAAATATATATAAGGAATTGATATTAAGTACAATATTAATGAAGAAAATGTGAAAAACAAAATTTCCTTCTATTAGAACTACTTATTTATCAAACTTCTATTCTACATGTGATTGCTGACTACTGTATGTTCTTTATTGTACAAAAGTACTTTAAAATTCCCCGAGCACCAAACTTGTGTATTTATGTTTCATATAGTTCACATTAAACTGTAAAATAAAAGATTTTAAAATCTGCTTTGAGTGCTTCTTACAATTTTACATGGATATTAATTCTCTTTAATTTGCATCATTACGCTGTAGAAACAGTTTGATATTATCATATAACATACATGTAAAACCTAAACTATATAGCCAATAAACCACATTCAAATCTGAATATGTCCGACCACACATTGTGTACTGAGTGTGTGTACTGACCACACACCACACATTGTGTACTGAGTGTGTGTACTGACCACACACCACACATTGTGTACTGAGTGTGTGTACTGACCACACACCACACATTGTGTACTGAGTGTGTGTACTGACCACACACCACACATTGTGTACTGAGTGCATAAGACTGAGTGCACGAAAAAGAGCTCTTACCAGTGTGAACAAGATAACACCTGGTAGAGCATCTGACAAGAAATGTCCCAGTCTCTGTGGAATCAATGGGCCCCAGTTCTGATCCTTCAATACAAATACATCTACATCATATAGAAATCTGTCTCCAAGTATTAGCTAAACTTATCGTTTTACACAAATCACATTCAAATTGAATGTGTCACAGAATTATAAAAGCTTAAATGTGATCAACAGAGATTCAGGACAATTTTTCCAGAAAAAACTGCCGTGACTACATCATACCTTCCTTTCATGTTTCCCATATGGAGCAGGGTCCCTCCACTGAGCGACAGCTGTAACCAGTGCTAGCACTGCCCCTAGTATAACTAGGCCATAGTGTACCCAGAACCTGGTGGTATCTGTTTCGTACAGGGTGTAGGGGTGCCCTGAAAAATAACAAAGTCTACAGACCTAATTATACGGTATATGATTAAATGTTACTATAGTCCACAGACAGATAGCATACACGTAGTTGTATAAGAGCAATTTTCTCTATATTACGAGCAAGTTATATGTCTAGTTTGTTAACTCAGAGAAATAACTCTCCTTTTTATCACACTTTACAACAATATGAACTAGAAACTGTCTGTAAACTAGCAAATTGCACAAACGTTTTCTCAAGACACCATTGTCACACGATTACGCAACGCCGTCGAGAATCCAGCATATTCATAATTCTCAGAAAGAAAGAAAGAAACTTACACTTAAGAGACATCTTCACAATACTTAAAATATTAAGCTTCCACTGTCATTAATGAGGTAGAGTATTGGCATGTAACAGACGTTTGTATTTTAAAATTCGCTACTGGCTGTCAATCTACTTTCACTTTCATCGAGAAAAACCGGATGTATTGAAAACGGCGGTTAGGTCGTTCTTAAAATACCCCCCCCCCCCCCACTCCTCTCCGATAAATCACTATTTTTCCTATTTGAATGTTTTACGTGTTAGAGGATTTTAAAATGATTGGTTCATAATCAATTTTTATGAATATTAAGTGAGATCATATAATCAATCTTAATAACTTTTGAATTTGTGTTCATCGTGTACACATCGTACAAGGATATTTTGTGCATCAAGCGTTGTCATCTCTATTATAGGATCATTTTTGAAAGAGTGTGTGTGGGGGGGGGGGGGGGGGGGGGGGGGGGGCTCATCCAAAAAATTCTTGACTAAATAACAAAAATAGGCATGTTCGCTAATAGTGAAAATCCTAATCCGGGGGGGGGGGGGGGGTGCGTATCCCTACTATTACTTCGATTTCACTGTTAATGACCTGATTTTCACTTCAATTTTTAACATGCTCCCACCCCCCACCCCCCGATGCTACGTGCCTGAGGTGAATTATTTTTAAAGCTTTTAATGTGGCCGAAAGCGAAGCGGGATACCAAGAATGGGTCCGTATAGCCCCAACTACTGCATACCTATAATTATTATGAAGTTGACTAAACGAATGCAAATAGCATCTTTTGAAATAATGAATTCGACATACATGTATAACACTGTGCCGGATAGTTAAATGCCACTGCACTTCTGCACCCGCTTTGTAAAAATCCATATATATAATTATATATATTAAACAATAGATCACCACCTCGAGAGTATTTAACAACTTTTGCTATTATTGTGTGTCACCTGATAGATGAAAATACATTTAAAAATTAAGGGAAAGTAATAATTGCACGCAGAAGAAAAATAATTTTCCTACAGGATATTTTGAAAATCCGCTTGGATTTTTAAAAATCCTACAGGAATTATATTTTCTATAGGATAAAGGTATTTCCCACCGGAGTTTAATCAAGGCAGGTAGTTTTCCTATACGAATTTAAGATTTCCTATCGGATTTTGAAATCTTATTGGAATTTTGCTCAAATTCTATCTGAATTTAAATTCCTAAATGAAGTTCTTTTATTCCGGTAGGAAATTTTAAATATATTTTAGAAAAATTGTCTTTCCTTTGAAAATAATTGTTTTCCGTATGGAATTTAATTTTTAAAGGTTAATGTCTCACCTGACAGGTGAGATACATCATATGAACTCTTTATAAGCAATGGCCAATCAATTTATAAAAATTGCATACAATAAACAGATAAATAAATTTAATGTAGAATAGATACAGTACCGTTCGGTTGCAAGGACGTCATAAGGACATGCATTTTGACTTTCTTAATATTCATGTAATAAGAGGGATGAGACAAAAACTGAGTAACGTCTTGATAATCGAGACTTCATTGTGTCAGAGTTCTACATCCTCAAGTTTTACTGTTAAGCTGTACATATTGCTAATATCATTTCGTCACGGGAACTAACAGGAACTAAATCCGGGCGTTACTATACAAGGAAAAAATATCAATATATTGCGAATGTTAAATAGTCTATGAAAGCACTGTGAGTCGCTGTCCTGGAACTCCCTCAGGAGACAGAAAATGCATTGTTGTGTATCAAACGACTTAAATAATTTATCAACCAAAAACAATTTGTCGCAGTGCTTTTCAACGTCGCATGCTGCCGTTCATATGTGTATACACGGCGAGGCCGGGAGCAGCTGTACTCAGAGGGGCTCTATAATACAAGTTATAGCGAGTGGCGGAGATCATTGCTGACTGAAAACTTTCTACGGAGTTCCTATTTCTCTACACACCTTATATCTATCTGTGTTCGTTATAAGTGGGCGGGGAACATTTCTACACAGGGATTTTTACCTGTATATATCAATAATGCTATGTAGAATTTTCCACCAATCAGAATCTATGGAATACGCCGTTAGTGGGGGCCATCTTAAATAGGATTTATTACACTGATATGAAACGTTTGTTGTGAATTTTTCACCATAAAGGTACGTATATTTTCATTAATATAATATGAATCTTACAAAATCGTGTTAAAGTCTGACAATAATTTCATCCATTATTTTTTTTGTAGAATTTCTGAACGAAACCATTTTAAAACCACGATAAGATTTTTTGTAGAACCTCTTATAAGTCGTGAATAGACATGCATGCTCTTCATCATAAACCATATTTTAAAGTTATTTATAAAAAAAAAAAACGACAAAAAATTATGTAATACGTGAAAGTTGGATGTTGGGTAGGGTGTGAATTCACAGAATAAACACAAAACGATATGCGGTCGGAAATTTCTAGTTGACCTTCGCATTGTTCTCGCGGAAATCACACATTTCCTCGAATCTACACATAAATCGAGTGAATTAAAATACGTGTACATAAGTACATAAACCGGGGAGTGAAGATGACTTGTACATGCATGATTGAGCGATGTCCGACACTTGGGGCAGTAACACAGTAGTCACAATACAGAATACATTCAACACTGGCTCCATATTGTGTCGCCCGTATTATCTGCATTGATTAGAAATGGTTAATTATCATGTGAAAGAAAGCTCTCAAGCTCTCCTCTCCCCACCCACCCCTCTCTCTCTCTCTCTCTCTCTCTCTCTCTCTCTCTCTCTCATTTAAATAGAGCAAACAAATACAAAACCAAGAACAAACATGAATTTTGTGGTATATGTACTGATGATGTTATTAATACAAATGAGACATGCATCTACCACACCAATAACGTCCTTCATTGTCAAAATATAAAAGCATTTAGTCTTGTTTGACTTTATAATACATAAACTGTAGTTATTTGTCTTTGCAAGGTTTATTTTGGGTTCCGTTATATAATTTTGCTGAAAGTTTTACCGTATCCATTGGTATATCTGTGTACAGATTGTACTTGGTAACTTTCAAAAGAAAGAACCGACAGTTTTTAACAGCTTATCACCCACTGCAGATTTCGGAATTTTAGAGAAATATTTCTGTCTTCAGCTTGTAAAGCTTTCTTGTTTTAAAACACTTCTACACCTGGTGCTTGTCTTCCTAGAAGTGGTTCTATCAGATCGCCGGAGCTCTTGGAAATCTCTTATCGCGGGGAGGCGCCCGCGGTTGATATCTGCAGTACAGTTCTCTATGCCTGTGGGGGCTTCCCTCCGTTATACTGGAGTATGACTGACACGCGCTGAATCCTTTGTAAGATAATCTGAACAAGTAATGGCCAATGGGCTTCTTTGCCTCTTCCTCCATACGGATGCTAATGTTAGCTTTCAGTCAAATACTTTCTAAATGCTGGATTTTCAGAAAACTAAGTAAACAATGCACTGAAAAGGAACCCCTTAATGAAAAAAAGAGAGAATAGGCTTGCAATTAAGTTTTTGTGCATCATTGCGTACTTCACATTTTTCTTTAATCTTCTGTGTGTTGATTTCGACAGCCCAAGTGATAGAAATTGAAATATCGACTAATGACTACCCATCATAACAAAGAGTCCAGTTTGTCTTTCCAACGTATTTTAAGGAGGGAGAATAATGTTTATAGAAGGTTTTTTTTTATATATTGAACATTTTAAAACGCCAGGTGCCTGTTTAAGTAGTTAAACAAGTATGAGAACGTTGCTGCTCATAAACCCATGCAGACAAATGTATGTATTGATAAATATTTTTTTTTGCAGAAGTGTAAGCAGTGTAAGACAATACCGGTTAAAAGCTGAACGATGATATCACCGTGATGTAAAAACAAAAAACAAAAAACCCCAGAATTCAAACATGTATTATACATATGTATATATACCGTAATACGCAATTCGGAATTAATTCGTGTAAATTTTATAGATGACGACTAGGATTCGGTACAGCCTGGTCCAACTTTATTTGCAAATGTAATTTTGACATTAAAACTCGCTTTTATTTTTCTAGCAGTTATAAACTACTAGTAAATATAAAACTGAAAACTTCGAAAGTTGGTTATTTATAGTCTCGGAATCTGATACAAAACAGTGGAATCGAAGAATTAATTAAGTTCTCGATAAAATAAGAATCTACAGAACCCGTTCACCCATCCAATTACCGTATACATGTATATAAAATGATGTAGTTTCCAAATTGTAGTATTAGCTAAATATTTTTTATATATTGAAAGGTCGTTATTTTTATATGAATTGGGTCATTTTAGAGCCGTTTTAACAAGAGCTTGGACTTTTGGCATTTCATGACAAACTCAGATTTGACAAAGGCGGGGTCTACTCATGGGTAATTGTCCAATCATTGGCTGATAGATAGGAGTACATTAAACAAAATGTCCGACTTCATCCAGAGCTGTATACGCTATTTCAGTTGAATCAGTGTCAATTTCACACAACAGAGCAGTTCATGGGGGAAAAAACTTTTTCAATTTTGACAGTTGAATATTAATAAGCTTCTCTTAGCGAATTTGAAGAAAGGAGGCCAGTGTTTGACAGATTGTTTTGATGAGAAAACTAGAGAGTAACATCCCACCGAAAGTCCAAGCTCTTGTTAAAACGGCTCTATCTCTTAACTTCAGAAACTTTAGACATCTTTAAAAATGCATGAAAAGTTCCTGATAATATACAGAAAGTACATAATACCAGTCAATGTTTCTACGGACTTGATTAACTCTGGTTTGGTCTGAACATATATTTATTCTACAGAATTACAACTGGGATTGGGAACAAGTTCAGAACTTAGACCGCCCTCTCCCAATACAAGTATATAATACAGTACAAATAATGTATACACAAGTTGTATGATCAACAGATCATATGACGGTTATATATAAAATTTGCATTGGCGTACAAACATCAACTAAATCTTCTTGTGTCTTTAATATAACGATAAACTAAAGAAAATAAATGTTTGTTTTCACTGACACTAATTGCGCTGTCGCCCCAAAGTAGGATATGAGTATTAACAATAACTCTGCATTTGAAATCTTGATGTGAACCGCTGTGGTTTGCTGGAGTATTATCATTTATTACCGTCATCTCAGGGGTTAAATTCAAAAGTTACTCATTTTTGTTTTAGGCTTAAATTTGTTTTTTTTTATATTCTCAAACTAAAAGGGTTGAATATAATAATATATTCACATTTGTTTGAATTCGAATTTAATCCCGAATTTTAAAAATAATTTCAGAATGTCTCAGGAGATAATGGACCTGGAGGATATAGTCCGGAAGTGGGTGAACGACTTCCCGTTGGACAAGAGCCAGAAAAAAGACGCAGACGACATTCTCTCTGGTGACATCAACTGGCGCCATATGCGAGTACGACATGGAAATACGGAATATTACGATCAGATCCGAGTCAACACTCCAAAAACGCACGTGCTGTTCACGGCGCATTTCAGCAACGAAACGGACCAGAATCAGATGTACACATTAAAGACAGAGCGAAGGACCAAATCTATCTGTACCATTTCCATACAAAAGACTTTTACGTATGGTTACAACATTGACCTGAAATTGACTCCCCCGAACCCCATCATCGAGGCCAACGCTGGGTTCAAAGGTGAGCTGGGGCTGACCAAATCTGGAGACGAGACCTTTGAAGAAGAACTCGTTTGGTCCGTAGACAACCAAATCACGGTTCCGCCAAAATTCAAAACAAAAGCAGATTTGGTTATCAAGGAGGATGAATACGCTAGCCACTTCAAAACAGAAAGTAAGTTTGAAGGCAAGATTCATGTGACTTTGAGGAACAAAAAAGACAATACCCCGCTAGCGACTGTCACTGGCGACGTCAAGCAAATTTTTACCCCGGATAAAGGGTTCCGGGTCGATAAGACCGGGGTGTACTTCGTGACGATCGGCAAGTGCAAGTGTCGGTTCGGCATTGAGCAGCACGTGCGGCTGAGTCAGAGCGAGTTGACGGAGGACGAGGACCTGAACTCCTAGGAACTCTCTCCTTGTTTCTGTTTTATCAGTTGACTTGTGCGACCTTTCTATTGTCCTGTCTTTTTATTGTCCATTCCCATAGAAATGAATTCTGTCAAAGCTTTTTGATTTTGTGCCAAATTTGAAATTCTTAAAATCTTTAATAATATATTAAGTTAAAATAATATTTGATTATTTTTACAAAAGATAATTTTAATACTACACTTTCAAAATCGACAATTTTGTTTTTTGTGGCTACAATGTAAATTAAATTGAAAATTTGTTACTGTCATTTCTTAAACCATGGCTTTGAATTTTAAAACTTCCCCAACCATTCACACAAAGCGAAAACGTGTGAAAAGATGCACCACCTACCACCAACAAGTCACCCACCCAGCACCATTCAGGATTGCAAGTACATGCATGTACGATTGGGAATATATATCTTATACAAGCATAATTCATGTAGGAATTACTGGTATATAGGGGCTTTGATTTCGTTTACAGGATTGAGAAAATGTACAATGAATCCGTTTTTAACCGGGTTTTCCAAAGGAAAAATCCGGTTATTGAAATGATGAAAATGGCGGGCGGGCGGCTGCCAAAAGGTTACCCCTATTGTACGGATAACTCCTCCTACAGTTTTCAAGATAGGAAGTTGATCTTTTGCATTTCAATTGTACATATATCAGAGGTAAGCATATTGCTAGGATTTTGATTTCTGATTATTTACGAAAGAAATACCAGCTGTTGAACTTAGTTATTTTTCGGCAAAAATATTGCATATAGAGTACCCCATTTCTTCTGGATAGGTAGGGTTCATCAATTCAGGGTTGACAAACGGATTATGGGTACTGTTCACACAAAAGAAACCCCCATTTGCTGTCACATTGACAGCATTTCTCTTGTTACATTAAAGATTTATTAAAAAGTCAAAACGCCATGGATTGTCACCAAATAGCAACTTGTTGGCTTTTAGGTTTGAATTTCATGGTTCAAAGCCACTGATATCCAACTATTGGTAGGTTGGATTAAATACATCATCATTTATTAGTTTGTTTCATAAGTCGCTCTCTGAGTTAATGTGAGTTTGACATCTGTTGATTCATTAATTGTTTGTTCGGTGGAATGAGTACTGATAGTTTAGGCCACAGTATGACATCAGACTTTGTCAAGTCAATTATTTCTTTTTCATGAGGCCATATTGCGCACAAACTGTGACTGTTAACGTTAACTTTTCCTTTGTCTCTGGGCATCAGAGGAAACGATCATCATTAACCAGCTGTGTGATGGGGCGTCTTCGTTACCATAGAAACAGATGACAGACATTTTAGTTCCGGATTTAGTTCCGGATCCAAGTTGTAGTACCCTTTTAATGTTCAATTTTCATTTATGATGCTCTTTCTTATGCATAAATGCTTAATCAACAATAAAAAAAGGCAATGGATTTTGGTTTAATGAGTCTTGATACAAAGCAGTCCCTGTGGTTAGTGTACGGAGGTCGATGCTTTATTCCATACTGATTAATTCTCTCTACAGGCTGAAGTGACCAAATAAATAAATGTATATGAGGACTACCCAATTCGTCCTTTAACTTTATTACATACAAGATCCCCATTCATAGATTCCTTTTATTCAGAGTGTTTCTAAAAGAACGACATTGACTGTCTTTGTTTCCTGGATAAACGCATCAAATAAACCGTTGGTACTTGTAGATAGGTTTTTTAATTGAGAATACATTACAAGAGTTTACATTTACGCCAACACTGCCATCTTATAAGGCGACGGTTTGGATTCGTATTATAAATTAATTAATTGGTCAAAATACGCACATTATATGCTGCAATCTCTTTAGCTAGGTATTGATTTGCCGTGGAAATAATAATCCAATATTATATGTAAAGCACTATACTGGACGCCAAGTAATGAGTAAGCACCTAGAACGGTCACTAAGCTGTAGCCATGGTAACCAATTTACATTAATCAATCTAACACTTCATCTAAAAACAGAAGTGATAATTTTGCCATTTCATCGTACATTGTATATAAACAGGGAAGACTACTAGATTGGTCAGCTTATTGTTGTATTTCCCTTATTGACCATCTATCCTGGTCTATAATAACAATAGAGGCCGGGTAATCATGCTGCTAGGGCTCCCATACTCATTACATACCAATAAAGCGGTGTCTATAACATTCCTCTAAAGCTTGATGCATTTTTTAAAATACTTCTACAGAAGTTTTTATTAGTTATGATCCCATACCTCCACATTGTTTAAGCAATTTAACTACCAGAAAACAACCAGACGAAGAAGAATCGCGGACAGAAGTTTAACACAATTTATTAAACTGTATCGTATATCGAACTGATTCCATTTTTGGAGTGTCCTTATATCTAACAGTAATTTTGAGTCTCGATAATCAAAATTCTTATATGACATTTTATTTTCACGCGTAATTGTTTTCTTTTATAATAAATAATATATATTTTTAAGAGCAATATAGAACAATGTAGTGTGGCATCTAAGTTTATTTCATCTCCTCTCTCTTTTTTTTTTTTTTTTTTGATTAACTTTCTCATTCCCATTAAAATATAAAACCCAATAAATTAAAACAAAATTATACATGCAATACAAAGTAAACAACACCGACTGAGATGCGATATATATACTGGTAAGCTAAGTAAATGTTAACAGGTGTAATATTACTGCGTTACATCGCGTCCTGAAACACGAGATAACCAAAAACCTTTGTTATATCAGGGGATGTTATATAAATATACCCTTCTCATAACTGTTCATAACTGAGAGAGAGAGAGAGAGAGAGAGAGAGAGAGAGAGAGAGAGAGAGAGAGAGAGTAAAATTAGTCTTTTTAAAAAATTATTATCTGGATTTTTACCAGTTCAGATAGTTTGTATACTAAATATGTTGTTAAAATGCATTATACATAAAGCTGATATTCATAAAGATATTTTTAAAAACTAAATGCATCATTTTATATAATCTGCATGAAGGTAAAAATCTGATCAGCATCTATTGTGATTTTCCTGATTTTTATTGTGGGACCGTGGAACTGTGGATCATACAGGGACGGCGAGCAAAGGGAACTTCTACAGGAAGAGCGCAGTATGTATACACGAGCATGCAGACGTATTCAATTTAGCTATTCATGCTCTGACTCAAACATTAGTGCTGAGGCCCTAACGACTATAAAGGGAGGGACGATTTACATAAGATCATTCCGTTGTCTTTTACAATGCAATAGGGATATAAGCTATAGGCTATTGTCGGATCAGTGGCCATGGAGTCATTGGAAAATGATGATAATAATTGAGGTACTAAATCACCGAGCCATGATATGAATTCAAATTCAAATTCTCCATCTTTTCATTCCTGAGAAATATTGATACTGAGCATACATTGTAAATATAAAAAAAGATCGTAATTTTATTAGTATTTAAACATATATAGATAGAGATAGCTACAAAAAGATAACCTAAGCGCGTATTTTTGCTTCTTCAAAATTGAACAATCACATTAAATGGCAGCGGTCTATATAGAAATTCAATATGGCTAAGTCTTAACCATTAACGTGTTTATAATTAGTTTCATTAATATGTCAACGTCCATGCCAACACACACGCACGCACGAAAACATCTATTATCTCTAGAACTATTGATCTATACACAATAAGTTGCAGGACATATATCATGTATACATCGTAAACCTGTCCGGTGAATTGTACTTCTCGGGTAGCTAATCATCGTATTGACCTAAGAAAAACCAGCAAAAATTGTAGGCCTATATTATTGCGTGATATTAATTTAAATTACCGCAAGGTCTCCAATATAATGTGTACAGTAATTGCATACGTTTTTTTCTCAGTTTAATTTTTTTTTAAATCTAAAGCACAAGCCCGTTTGATTAACAGCAACAACGTAGCATGTGGTATTATATATTATATAGTATATTAATTTAAGCATTGAATGCTTATTTTTGGATGTCGTCGGTCCTGTAGCGCGGTATGATAATTTGTATGCACCGCTTGGTCTGTTACAGGACCGACGACATCCAAAAATAAGCATTCAATGCTTATATTTATATTGATACTGGTGTCTATTTTTATGAAATATATGTGTATTGTCGCTGTAAAGCCATTATATACGCTCTCTGTCAGGGATATGAAACATACATGGAACAGCCATATTAACATGTTATTTAGTTCGCTTCCGCGACTAAAAATATAGTGCCAGAAACTTTGTTGAGAAAAATCCTTTTTATGAAGGAGTAGATATTATTTAATGATTATTTTTCAAAAGAAAATATCAAATTGGTTTGTAAGATTGAACGTTTCATTTAATCTCACAAAAATAAATATACTCAAAACACGTGAAAACGTTATATTTGTGCACATGGCGCATGAATTATCAAAGTGTATTCATATAGTATTGTCCATTCCGTTATGGCATATACGAATAAATCTTAGTGCGAGTTAATATCACTATTCCCCATTTCCGGTGTTTAGAAAACGAAAGTAGTTATGGTCGTAAGTTACTTTTAACTTTAAAACATAGACTCATATTTCATTAATTTACCCAAGATGGTTTAAAAAGAATATGTCAGATATCATAGAGAAGACGCTTGCCTCACTGCCTAAGCTGTTTTCTGATGGCTCCCGAGGGTCTCCAGGAGAAAAGACTATGCCTCAGAAAAAAATAATGGGACGAGCATTTCAAGGCTTCCTGTGCAATGTCAGTAGATGTCGCAGCCTAACGGTAATAATTAAGAATTGCAATGAGTCTGTCCGTCTGTATGTTTGTCTGTCCTTCTCCATCCATCTGCCTCATTCTATAACTCTTGCTCTAGACTCTTTTTCGCCGTAAACGCATCAACTCTTCATTTATATATGATTTTATGGCAAGCTAATGCTAGAAAAACAGTTATAGACTCCCATTTTTGTATTCTTTCAACATTCATAAGTAAATTTGGGTCAATTTTTCTTTACTTTGCATGATGAAAACCTTGAGATTATCGCATGCATAAGTATCGAGCCGTCATGCAATAGTCATGTATTTCCGATAGTCTATTTTGGTCGCATGAGTTTACCCTGATATGACGTCATCTTTTAATTACTTACGACACTGGACATACAGAATCTTCTTTCGTCTTTATACATCTATATCACACAAGTTATATGCTGCTTGCAAAGGTTTAAATCACACAATTACTCAAGATCGAGACTAACAAAAAACTATGTTTTACTATTACTTTGATAATAGTAATTAAAATCGCCTAGAATCTTAATTATAATATCACAATATCTAAATTTACTTATTGTCTGGAAAAATATACTTCAAATGATTTATTTTTATGCTAAAATTATAACATGACTTTGAAATGTTTTTCCTGAAGTATCGAAGTCGAAGAGCACTATAGATTAATTAACCTTCTTCAAAAAAGAAAATGTAACTTAAAATCAAACAAATAATGGTATTGTAATACGTTTAAGTGATGAAATGTAGTTATGGGGTAAATCAAATAATTGAATTATATAGGTTGAAATAAATGCTTTAAAAACAATTAAAAACATTAATAAATATATTCATAAGGTTATGTTTCTTTTATTTCAAGTATTATTGAAGAAATTTGATGATGAATCACATTATCAGAAACATATGATGCTCATTTTCATTGGTCAAATGCAGCATTAAGTTTAATTATACTTAGAACCTGCATATGTTGACATTTTTTCTTTGGTTTATTATCGGTGGTTTTTGATGCTATGTCTGATATTAAATTTAAATATGATATAGTTTCAAAATTCTTGACTAAAGAGACAACAATTAGAGGCAGCGTTCAATATAAGACTATCGGAAATCCATGATGCCAAGATAATTATACTCTCTATAGTCCTTCCTGCGTTCCTGTTTTTTTCGCATTTGTCAATGTTATCAATAAATATACCAACCTTTCAGTAGGCAGCATTCCAAAATTCAATTTGAAATCAATTTAAGTGAAAAAACCCACACCAAGGCATGTTGCCTCATTTTTGTGAACAAAATGATCTATAACACTTTTACAGCCAGTGCACAGTAAAAAGAACAAGCTAAAGCTACACATTCATCAAGAACACTTTTTTGACTGCATCCTACAACGTTTTTTCTCCTATAGTCACATGTCACAATTGTCTGACCCTTTGTTTGGACTTAACGTTTTTATGAAATTTATAATATCAACTTGTACTGAGTATCGTTCAAGCTTTGGTTATAGAACTAAGAGAGCAATATTTCATTCCTTTTTTTCTTTGTATTTTGTTGAGAAATGTAAACAAAACTAAAGAAATTTTATGTCCGATGTCACAGTAGAAGTACTTGAAAGGAGGTACAGATGTTTGGGAAGGGGGAAGTCAGTTTTGGAAGTTTTGGAAGTTTGAAGTTTTGGAAGTCAGATGGTTTGGAAGGGGGCATGGTGGGAGTTGTCTGTTTTTCCTGCTGTACTCACCCCAACAGTCACAACTTAAAGCATCTGTGGATTGAAAAGTAACACATTTTATGGGGAAAATCTGACAGATCTGAAAGAGGAACTTTGGACAGATCATAGCCATGATTATAAACAAAATCCTTGCAGAAATTTGGGTTAGAGTGGTAGGCCTAATTGTGATGGAATCAAAATAACAAGATTCACTTTGGGAATCTTCCTTTAGCATTTTATTATGTTAACTTAATACATGTATAGTCAAACCCTTTACTAGATTGAATATTCTATAAATTCAACAGCACCCAGCCTGTGAAAACAATGCATTCAGTTTTTGTAACCCCCTCTCCCCTATTTCATGAAATTTAGTATTTATTACAAAATTTTCATTAAATTCCATAATTCCGATGAAATGTTCAAATAAAATGTTTCCCTCAACCTACACACAGGCAAAAATACTCGCATTGCAATGCTGCGGTTCAATGGGTTAAAGCTTGTGGTTAAATTTTACAACATAGATGAAGGAGGCAGGGTGGTCAACAAATTACTCATCAGATATACCTTAGAATTTTATTAATGATTTATTTAGATAAAAACCATTTTTTAGTAAAGAATAATTCCATAAATTTTAGATTTTGAATTTGAGTATTTTCTCATATCTTTATACAGAGCTTTTCTTTTACAGTGTAAAATTGTCCACAATCATCAAGCCCTCTTAAAATGGCATATTATTACACACTTAATGTGCAGAATGTATACCATATGTCACATCTATATCATGGTGCCTAAATCATATTTTTTATATCTTTTTTTTCTTATTGTTAAGGAAGAGAAAACTTTCGTTACTCATGAGCTGAAGCAGATTCAAGAAAGTTTGAACAGAACAGATGTTTCACAGGTATAGTTCAGCGTATCTGTACAAACAATGCAGTTAATCTGCAGTCAGAGAATGTTGTGAGCCGACTGACTGGTAAATAATCCTGTCTCAGTCAACAGTTTGTACTGTATGTACTTTATAAATTGTATGTATTTCTATTTACTACAGAGCACGGTGGGTGAACTACTGTGTAGGCTGGTTTACTGCCACCTGTTGGGATATGACGTCTCCTTTGGTTTTATTCACACCATCAAACTCGCCCAGCAGGGCGCTGGACTTGAGAAAAGAATGGGCAAGTTCTTGTTTTTATACTCTAGGTTGTGTTTTTCCTTGGGATTTAGTACATGAATATGCAACATTAATACTAACATTAACATTCATACCATTTGTTTATGATAGATACATGTATTGATAAAATGGGCATGATTATCAGATTATGACATTAATGTTGATACAGGCTACATAGCAGCTATCCTTCTACTTCACCAGGATCATGAACTGAGCCTCTTACTGATGAACACCATTCAAAAGGTAGGCAGATCATGAACTTATGAACACCATTCAAAGGGTAGTCATATCATGAACTTATGAACACCATTTAAAAGGTAGTCAGATCATGAACTGATGAACACTACTCAAAAGGCAGTCAGATGAACACCATTCAAAAGGTAGGAGATACTCTTATATTCAAACACATATCTGTCCATATTTTTGAATGATATTTAAAAGGTATGAATTAAAAAGGTAGTCAGATCATGAACTGATAAACACCATTCAAAAGGTAGGCATATCATGAATTGAACTTCGCAAGGACATTCAAACTATTCCAACTGTTCAATTCCAGTTTAATAAGCTTAGTATTTCATGTCTGATATCATTTATCATATGTAAGGGATTATGTTGCAAATTGATTAAATACAGACTACCTAAACACATGAAGTCCAGTAATTAATCACTTGTTAACAGAACCTAAGGCTTAATTGAGTTTTCAGATCAAAATTTGGTCAGTGTCTTTATCCTTGAGTGAAAGCTTTCAATTTTGTTCAAATGAAGGGCCAGGTTTGCTTCCAAGGGGAGATAATTAGAGAAAATGAAAATCAGATGAAGTGTTTGAAAAATTCTTTGCTAAAATCCACTGGATGGGATCAGAAGGGGGCTAGTGGGGGTATCTAGGTGGGAATGGCAATTTTGTACAAAAATGTAAAGAAAAAATATTTTGGAATAACTACAGTTATTGAAACAAAATTAGAAATTATCTAGTATGAAGAAATATTTATTTACAAAAAAAAAACCTGGGGTGAAAGACAATATTGGCAAGTTTAAAATGTGGAACCAAATTTACTAATCAAAGAGGGGCCATAATACTAGAGGATGGGGTGTAGAAACATAATATTTTCCCTTGGATCAAAGTTGAAAATAGTAACTTGTACTCTGTCACAAGGTATCCTCGATTCACATTTTGCTTAATTATTTGATGTTTATAAATACCTCAGGGTTCAAATAGTGTTCATTCAATACCGGTAATAGGAAAAAAGAATTCCCCTTTGAAATACCTCCTCTTGTTTGCCAGGTTACAATACACAGCTAAAATTAAAAAGTAAGGAATTTGTTTTCATTCATGTTAATTTCTCCACATCAAATTAGATGAAGTGTCAATGAAGAAATCTTGGATTTTTTCCCTTGAATCGATTTCAATTGTACTTCTTGAACAGGTATGTGTATTTTTGTTAAAACTTGTCAAAAAGTGTTGGAAACGGTGACTTGGGACAGGTGAGCTGGGTGGCCTGGATGAGCCTCATGTTTTCATTGCTCATGCTTCTCAAAATTTTGATTGTGCTTATTTGATTACCTTGTCAAATTGTTTATGTTAAATATTTTTGTATTTGAATTGCATATTTTACTTAAACAAGGGCTAGGATTGTTATATCATGTGATTAGTGTGAAGATTGTTTAGGAGATACTCCTACAATCAAACATGTATGTATCCATATTTTGTTATATGGAATTTTGATGTTGACAAACTTTACAATCAAACAGGTTCTGTATGATTGTGTTTATCATTCAGATTGAGATTTAGAGCTTGTCATTCAAATCCAAATGTCAGTAGTATGGTCAAGATGTTTTAAAATTTTTATCGATTTATCTTAATGTAAATGCAAAAATATTTTTATATCAAAATATCTTCTGCCTTTCTCTTGAAGGACCTGCAGAGCACCAACATTCTAGACAACTGTATTGCTCTTTCTGCAGTCTGCCATCTTGTTCAGTCAGATGTTGGGGTTATTTCCATGATGTTGCCTTTAGTCCAGAAAAAATTACAACATCCCAGGTCTGTGTTCCATTTGTCCCCAGTTTGTTTAAATGCAAATTAACACACATGTTGATAATCTGAATTTTAGTCAGTATGTAATATTTTATGAATGAATTTCATTTTCATATATTTCTCCATATTAATTTAATTTTCTACCATTAAGTTCAGAAAATAAGACATTTTAACAAAAAAAGTCCCAATGTTAATTATACAAAATTTGAGTGTAACATCAGATTGATGTGTCAAGTATTGTCATAGACATCATTTGTTGAACAATTTCAACACATTTGTTCAGCCCATCAAATTACAAGTTGCAAGCATAATTGAATTTTTTGAAAATGATAGCCTATTGATTTATACATTGGTGATCTGTGTTTGTGTTGGCCCAGTGTGTGTCCGTGTGTTGTATGCAGTGACTGTATTTACAGGGAGCTTGTGAGGATGAAGGCGGCCTGTTGTATCCTGAGGTTTGTCAGGCTGGCCCCCAGCTACCGGCGCCATCTACAGGAGAACTGTAGGAAGCTGCTCTATGACAAAGATCCTGGGGTCATGTCCATCGGAGTCAAAATACAGCTAGAACTGCTCGAAGTAGGGTCAATTTCTTGTTTTCCATTTCTATCTTTCAAAAATAGCAGGAAATAAATTTGGAGAGAGCTACATTATTACAGCTATTAAATTTTTGAAAAGCATGCAACAATGGAAACATAAATACTGTAGAAGCAGAAATATTCATTGAAGATTTGATTTCGTTATTTTCGTTGGCAGTTTAAATCAACGAAATTAAATCCATGCCGAATTTTAACACAAGTATTAATAAATACAGAGTTAATACGTGATGCATTTTAGAAATTACAATATGTTGAATTTAATGTCAACGAAATTTTATTTGGTTTAAAAACAACGAAATTTTAACCCAACGAAAATATGTGCTTCTACAGTATTATTTAACATTAATTTTATGTAACAAACAAAATTAAGTATTGATTTAGCTATAAGTAAAGCCAATGCAACTCTGGGCTATATCTTTTAATATTTTCTTTCTTTTTAAACTTTTTTAACCGGGTTTTCCAAAGGAAAAATCCGGTTATTGAAATGGTGAAAATGGCGGGCAGTCGGGCGGGCAGCTGCCAAAAGGGTACCCTTATTGTAGGGATGACTCCTCCTACAGTTTTCAAGATAGGAAGTTGTTCTTTTGCAGATCAATTGTACATATATCAGAGGTGTGCATATTGCTAGGAATTTTATTTCTGATGATTTGTGAAAAAAATACCAGCTGTTGAACTTAGTCATTTTTCAAAAATATTGCATATAGAGTACCTTATTTCTCTGGATAGGTAGTGTTCATCAATTCAGGGTTGACAAATGGATTATGGGTACTGTTCACACAAAAGAAAACCTGGTTTGCTGTCACATTGACAGCTTTCCTCTTTTCTCTTGTTTATGTGTTCAAAAACATTTTTCAGTTAATTATTGTGTAGTTACTTTCTGTACAGAGTGGACTTCAGAGTATTGAGATGTTGACCTCTGACCTCTGCAGTATTCTACAACAGATCATGAACAGGAGTCTCCCATCATCCTTTGAATATCATGGCATTCCGTTACCATGGTTACAAATAGACATTCTTAGAGCTCTAGCCTGTCTTGGCAAAGAAAACAACAAGTGAGTGCCATACACATCTGTGATGTAGTGATGGACTATGACTCAGTAAGCACATTTGATATGATGTTTCCTTTCTCTGTTGATGTAGAAACAGCGAGAGTATGTACCCTCTGTTAAGAGATCTACTGGACAAGTTTCATATGAAGGAGAGGATGTCTTATGGTTAGTGGTTTGTTACCGGTAGCTGCAGATCTGTAGCTCAATGGAAATATTTAAGTATACATATGGTAGAGCTCCAGTGCCTCCAATTCTATAAGCTTACAATTAACAGCGCACTAAAAATATGCACTTGAGTTTTACTAGTTTCAATAAGTTATCTGTTCTGAATACATCATAACATGCCATCAGAAAAATTAAACTCTGAAGCGATTTTGACCATTTCCTTAAAATCCAAAATGTTATGTTTTATATTTGACCATTTGTGTACAAAGAAATCAATTTTTTTTTACACATTTTCTAGAATGTATATTAAATAAAAAAAAAGAAATAGCAAAATTTCTTTGTAA
This sequence comes from Magallana nippona, assembly GCA_033439105.1. NCBI lineage: Eukaryota > Metazoa > Mollusca > Bivalvia > Ostreida > Ostreidae > Magallana > Magallana nippona. The sequence goes on along the minus strand of CM065917.1, from coordinate 30,901,125 downwards.
GATATCTTTGGAATCTTCAGGAATTTAGAAATACTAAAAGAGAAGACATGGTAAATGTATTTTATTTTAAACTGATGGATTACTCTGCCTATCAAGACATTACTGTAAACTTACTATGTATTTAGCATGTAGGATATTTGGCGGAAATTTGATTTTTAATAAGTAAGCCTTCTTCTGTTACACTTGATTTAGCATTTATTTTTACACACACACACACACACACACACACACACACACACACACAAATATATATATAATTTGGGTTCATATTTAATTTAGCTGTGACACTTTTTCAGCTCTGATGTATGAATGTATTGTGACTATAACCAGGATAGTGCCCCATAGAGCTCTCCTGAGTGAAGCCAGTGTCAGGGTCAAAAGGTTCATAGGCTCCACTAGTTATGTGCTCAAGTACATAGGTGAGATGTTTAGTAGATTTTCAATCATTGCTTACTTTGTGGTCCTTTTACTTCTGCCTCAATCTAACTCTTACTGAAATTGTCTTAACTAGGTGTGAAAGCACTAACTCACTTGATAACTGTGAGCCCAGAGAGCATCACAGACTGCCAGATGATTGTTGTAGAGCTTCTAGAAGACCCAGATCCTGCCATCCAATCAAAGGTAAATGCATGTTTGTCACACAGAGAACATACAAGTAAAGAATGATAGTAAACACTGATTATGGTTTTGACTGTCTTTCACTTTGTCCCATACAAGAATGAAAAGGTAATGCAATCTACTGTATTTTTCTTGACTGTGTATAGTGTCGTACATTTTTCTTCACTGTTTAGAGAGTAATGAGTACATCTTGACTGAAGAGTACATTTAGTACATCTTATCTTGCAGACTGTTGACCTTTTGTTCAGTATGGCCAATGAGAGTAATGTCAAGGTCGTTTGTAGTAAACTGATAGAACACCTGGCTCGTCCCAGGAAAGATTTCAGTGAGTCAGAACTCATAGACAGGATTCTCACTCTCACAGAAAAGTATCCTTTACATCTGACATCAAACTAGAGTCTGGTAACAGAACAACTGATTGATGCAAACATTAAGTGCTGAACCAGTGGGAAATGCATGCATCAGTTGTCTGTTACTAATATAAGTCATTATACATGTTTACGGCTGGGTGTCTGTATGTGAATTGGTCTGTCTATTGGTTTTCCTGAGCGGCAGTAGATACAGTTTAGATGGTGTATGGGGCTATGATGTGGTCCTGACAATCCTGAGAGTGGAGCGTAGCGGTCTGCCTGGAAACACAGTGGATCGAGTTCTGAACCAGCTCTCGCAGGGTAGGCCCACAGAAACTCATCCCAGTAAACACAAAAACAGAGAGACTCATCGCTGTAAACACAGAGAGAGACTCGCCCCTGAAAAAAAAGAGAGACCCATCCCTGTAAATACTGAGAGAATCACCCTTGTTAACACAGGGGGACACATTCCCGTAAACACTGAGAAACTCACCCCTGTAAACACAGGGACTCAGCTCCATAAACACAGACTCACCCCTGTAAACACAGAGTCAAAGAGACTCAACCCCATAAACACAGAGGGAGACTCACCCCCATAAACACATAGAGAGACTTATTTACCATAAACACAGAGAGAGACTTGTCTCCCATAAACTCAGAGAAAGACTTATCTCTCATAGAGAGAGACTCACTCCCATAAACACAGAGAGGGACTCACCCCTGTAAACACAGATAGGGACTAGCCCCTGTAAAACACAGATAGGGACTCGCCCCTGTAAACACAGATAGGGACTTGCCCCTGTAAACACAGATAGGGACTCACCCCTGTAAACACAGAGACTCTCCCCCATAAATTCAGGGAGATTTATCCCCAATAAACACAGAGTCAAAAAAATTATGATATAAATCTTGCATTTTAAAAATAATAGTTTGCTAAATTAAGAAAAACCTTTTTTATAATTTATTTAGAGATCAATATGAGAATGATTTAACCACTTAGATAGTGATTGTAAAAATAGATCTAAGTTTTTACTTTGTTTCATGACTTATTTTTTTTATTTTCAGTTTGAAAAAGTAAACATACATGCATTTACTTGTCTTTTACAAGTAAACACATGTGTTAACTTTATGATAGACCCTTTTTATTATGAAAATAAAATTTCAATATTGTAAGAAACTGTTTACTATGCATTTAAATATGCAGTTATAGAAAAATATTAATTGAATACTTGTATTGTGCAAATTTAGTCTTGAAATATCCCAGAGACACAAGTAGTCAGGTACCAGAGGGAGTACAGAGCCTGGTGAAGAAGTCTGTGCAGGGGCTGTTCCAGGAAAACTGCTCAAAAGAACTGGTCAAGATTGCATCATGGGTAAAGTTATCATACCAATATCTCCCAATATCACATCATGGGTAAAGCTATCATACCAATATCTTCCAAACTTATTCCTTAAAAACATTATGTTCAATTTTTTGTATTGTAACTTCATAGCCAAGAAAATATTACTGTGATAAAGAAAATAATTATGAAGTTTTATTACAAAATAATTTCACTGAATTTCATGAGATATCATTTCAAATGATATTAAGTTACTCATATTTCCCTCCTCTTATTTGTAGGTGTTGAGTGAGTGCTCATTTTTGCTGAAGAATATGCCTGAGGACAAAGTTATGTCCCTTCTACAGAAACAGTTTTTTAGACGGTCCCTGGACACATTGACTCGCCTGTGGATCCTGTCATGCTTGACGAGTCTGTTGTGTGGGGGGATAGTGCAGCCAGGCATGGTAAAGAAGGCAGTGAAGGACATGAGGGACTGGTGTATGGGCTCCTGTGACACGACACCAGATTACCCTCTGTTAGAGGTCAGTATAGACACCAGATTACCCTCTGTTACAGGTTAGTATAGACACCAGATTACCCTCTGTTACAGGTCAGTATAGACACCAGATTACACTCTGTTAGAGGTCAGTACATGTATAGACACCAGATTGCCCTCTGTTACAGGTTGGTATAGACACCAGATTACCCTCTGTTACAGGTCAGTATAGACACCAGATTACACTCTGTTAGAGGTCAGTACATGTATAGACATCAGATTACACTCTGTTACAGGTCAGTATATACACCAGATTACCCCCTGTTATAGGTCAGTATAGACACCAGATTACACTCTGTTACAGGTCAGTATATACACCAGATTACACTCTGTTACAGGTCAGTATATACACCAGATTACCCCCTGTTACAGGTCAGTATAGACACCAGATTACACTCTGTCACAGGTCAGTATATACACCAGATTACACTCTGTTACAGGTCAGTATAGACACCAGATTACACTCTGTTACAGGTCATTTTATTATGTCTGTTACTGTTCTAAGTATCTTTAAACATGAATTCTTTGGAAAAAACAGAATATATTACGTGTAAATAAATATTGTACATAATCATTTGTATCACTTTATCATTGTACTCAGTCGAGAAGTAAATGAATTAATTGACTTTCATTTAATAAAGAACTTGCTTATATGTTTCTTGGGATGTACATGAATGAAGGTATATTTTACCTTTTTGGTAATTTATTTGGCAAACTTGAATGAAAGTAAATAATAATGTAATTCAACTTTTCTTCGCATGTGAGAAATTATCGCCAGGTTCGTAAAAGCCTCGTTGTCATGAATATTTCTTGCTGCAAATGAGTCCTTGTTCTTTGGGTTAAATAACAACTTGGATGTAGATGAGGTTTGAATGCGGAAATTAGTTGCCGCGAGCCAGGTAATCTCCGGAAGTTCGCGAAATAAAGTTGTCCCGAATAAAGGTGGTTCACAATAGTTGTTAGATATAGCAATGCAGAAATTAAATGGCAGTTCAGTATATATACATGTACATGTATTTAGTGATTTCAACCTTTGTAATGTAGGCCAGAACATTTATCATTAGTATGTGTAGTTTGAATTCTTGGTTGCCATTTTGTTGATAGAAGCTGTTGGAGTGCGAGAGACTGTGTGACCGATCACTGACGGTGAACCCCCAGGGACGTGACCTGACACAGGTACACAGGTTAAATGCTGGTCAAATTGTACAATAGTTATCTACTTCATTGTGTTGGCATGTCTCAAAACAACAAACAATATCATGTCTATTTGAACTGTTCCCAGATTTTAAGAACACAAAAAATGACTTTGTTTTTCGTAATACATACATTTCTTTCTATTGAATGCATGATGTTGTACCCTTTTGTCGCTTACTTTTTGGTAAAGTGCTAATTTCGGCTTATTATGGAGGTTTATATTCATTGAATTTGCCAAACTTATAGGAGCTTTTGGTTTAACTTATGTATGTATGAAAAGAACAGGCTTTCTGGAGGGGAGTGAAGGGGAGTACTTGGTTGGACAAAACTGCAGTTTCTTTATGCATGTATTACACTTATTAACTGATTGACTTGTCTTTACAGTTTGATTTCACCCTCTCCTTTTTGGATGACTTTGTGTGTGATTCTTTAGCAGGGGATACAAAACCTTACATACACAAAAATCTAAGAATACCTCCACTCAAAGGTTGGTGGTTGTTTGTAGTATACTGTACTACATTAAACAAGATACACACTTAGAAAAGTTATATTAATGAATATTAGTTCCAAGACTCTCGAAGGCAAAGATAGCAAGCATGTGAAGTGTTGGGGAGTAATTGCTATGGTTGGACAGACACTGCAGTTTCTTTATATTACAGATGATCCGCTGTTTTCTGGGTTTGCTGAAAATATTGGGAGTGGATCTGTGGCATCAGATTCCTCAGGAAAACCGACAAAGTCAGCCACCTCAGACTCAAAGTAAGAATACATTGATATATAGTTATACTCAAAGTAAGAAGATATATAATTATTCAAAGTAAGAATCTATAATTACTTAAAGTAAGAATTTATTATTACTTAAAGTAAGAATCTATAATTACTCAGAGTAAGAATATATAACTTAAAGTTTATTTAATATATAATTACTCAAATTTTGAATATACATGTATAATACATGTACCTCTTATTGGAAAAATGATATAATTACTCGAAGTTTAAATTTATAATTACTCTAATAAGAAGGCCCAACTTTAACTGCAGTGTCATTAATCAAAGAAACTGATTGACCTGATTTCTTATATATTTATTTTTAAGATCAGTTTTATTGAAATTCTTTTTTGAGTAGATGGTTGGATGTAGCATGTAGCTTGAATAAATAGTACATTTGTATTTGAAATCCTTTTGCCTATGGTTTTATAGAAATGTTGATCTGAAGCTAGTGGGGGTCAGCAGAGTTTGGGGAGAGGAGGGTTTTCTGGAACAGAATACCAGTGAAGTGAATAGTCATAATGCAGAGTCTGACGAGAAACAGAGGGAACTAGAAAAGAAACAGGAACTTGCAGCGGCCCTTTTCAGTGGATTTCACAGTCAGAGCAAGGTTGGAATCATGGCTTTCTTAAAAAAATTAGTGTAAAGTGTATATGAGTTAAGCATATACATGTATAACATGGAGAAAAAAATATCATTCTGGTTATTCCGAGTTCTGCTTATCTACTTATCAGGTTTTTAATTATTGTACCATAGCTTGGCATGTTTTCTATTGTTTAAAGTGTGGGTTATCTGTACATACCCCACACTTTTTTTTTTTAACTCCGCCCACTATCTCAGGTAAAAACAACATCAACAAAATTGTTTTTTAACACGTCCGTAATATTCCACAGTAAGAAATTCCTCCAGATCAAAACTGCCAAAACTCAATACGGATAACTGACTCAAACTAAGTTTCGTCAAATAAATCTCATTTGTAGCTCGAGACAAAACAATATCGGCAATGGTTTTGTCAGAAAGACTCTATTTTTATTCTCCCCCATGTGTGCGAACAAGTAGAGAAACGCGTGTAAGATGAAATAGGGGTATCCTGTATAAAGGATTTATAGAAAGCCAATCACGTAATAGGAATGCATTTGAATAGTAAACTTGTTTTGTGGACAGAGTGAATAGGGGTAGCCAATCGTATTTGACATTTACCATTCACGGTTTTGCGACATGCATTTCTCAAATAATTTTTTTTTTGCTTATTGATTGATTTTTTAAGTATATATATGTACATTTTTTTCAGCCATTTTTTAAAGAACATACATGTATATTATTGATACAGAGTATCAAATAGAATTTTAAAAAGAGTGACTACCCTCATCAATTTAAATCTAATTTCAACTGTGTAAACAGAAGCATTGCACAACTTAAGGTTCATAAACATGAAATTATGTTAATAAGTTTAATTCTTTGAAGCAAATATCGATACTAGAAGTCGGAAAATGATTAAATATGAAATGAAAATATGAAAATGAGCAGTCGATTTATTTCTAATGGCTATGAATTTTAAAAGAAATAAAGAATAATTAATATTTGTTGGGGATATAGAAAGTCATTTTCGAAACTCACGGAGTACAATGTACATATATAAAGACCAACGCATTGACACGGTATTGTTTAGAGGCAAGTGCATTCCCAATAGCTATAATAATAAGATATAATGAATAATTGTAAACTATGGTACAAGTAACGTACCCCATATAATATTGTTGATTATGTGTTGATTATGTGCAGATACCCGATGGGCATGGTCATAATGACACTCGGGAGCTACGCTCCCTCGTGCCATTATGACCACGCCCATCGGGTATCTGCACATAACCAACAATATTATATGGGGTAACTATTACATAACCTTGAAGTTCACATAATTATCCTTTTTTATAGAGTGACGCACAAGGTAAAGAGCTGAAAGACCCATGGTCAGAAGATGTTCCTCTAAACTTGAATTCTACCTCTCTAGACTGGAGAGCTCTTAGTACTGAAGAGTCTGAAAAGAAAGGAAGCCCCACAGAGGGCATGGGCAGTCAAGAACCAGGTAGTAGTCTCATAGATCTATCAGACCAAGGGAAATCAGCAGGGGGCTTGTTGTCACAGGATCCTCTATCTGTGGATGACACAGAACACATACAGCTAGGACATCAATGTGAACAATCATGTAGTGAGAGTCAGGATAGTGAAGATACACACCAACATGAACAGTCTGTTGGACTAAGTGTGAACCAGGAGGGGGAAGGGATACAGGGAATGAACTACTTAAGCAGAGAACCGCCGCCATTAAGTTTTGAGAGTTTCCCAGAGGACAGAATCCAGGACAGCAGTGAACAGTCCGCTGGTCTGTATGATGGAATGGAGGAAGAGGACGGCTTAGGGAGCCAAGAGAACAGTGTGTACAGCCTCAGTCAGCTAGACCTAGACACCGTCGGAGTTGATGGTGAGGTCGGTGAGAGTGTCGAGGTGTGTGATTCAGACAGCGATGGTGGCAGTAGACAGGGGAGTGTACTCAGTCTGTACAGTCAGTACCAGGTTCTGGAGTACAGCCAGGACTCTGAACACACTGACAAAATCAGCTAGGGAGATTTAATGACTAACTCAATCTCTATTAATGATGTAAATATTTTAAAATAAATATGGCATTACTGGGTTTTTAGCTCACCGAGACGAAGTCGGGGGGAGCTTATGCTATACCCTCGGCGACAGCGTCCGGACCTGGTTAAAGTTTTCGTTGCAGGTCCTGTATCTAAGTTATTACTTGTTCTATCTTTACCAAACTTGCATGGATGATGCATCTGGACCTACTTATGGACTTGGAAGACTTGGATGCTGAATCTGGGCCATGAATTTCAGATGCTGGAGGAGGTTAAGGTTTTTGGAACAGGGTAAAGTTTTTGGTGCAGGTGCCTTTTGATAGCAATTTCTAAGTTACTACTGGTCCTAACTTCACCAAACTTGCATGGATGATGTGTCTTATGATACTGATGCATCTGACAGGCATAAATGCTGAATCTGAGCCATAGGTTTCAGATGCTGAAGGAGATAAAGGTTTTAAGAGTTGGTTAAAGTTTTTGGAGCAAGTGCTCTCCGATGATTATATCTTAGTTATAACTGGTCTAACTTCACCAAACATGCATGGATGATGCATCTTATGATACTGATGCACCTGACAAGCTTGAATGCTGAATCTGAGCCATAGGTTTCGGATGCTGGAAGAGTTTTAGTTTTTTTGGAACAGGTCATATGTTTAAAAGATTATAGTACTATTTCAAACTTGCGAAGTGCGTTTAACTATAGTATAAATGAATTGCAGAGGTAGCTTCAGATGCAGAGCCTGATCTCCATTATCAAGGATGCTAAAAATATATCTTAGTTATTACTGGTCCTAACTTCACCAAACTTGCATGGATGGTGCGTGTTATGATACTGATGCACCTGACAGGCTTGAATGCTGAATCTGAGCCATAGGTTTTTTTTTGGATGCTGGAGGATGTTAAGGTTTTAAGAGCTGGTTAAAGTTTTTGAGCAGGTGCCCTCTGATGATTATATCTTAGTTATTACTGGTCCTAACTTCACCAAACTTGCATGGATGATGCATGTTATGATACTGATGCACCTGACAGGCTTGAATGCTGAATCTGAGCCATAGGTTTCGGATATTGGATGAAGTTTAGTTTTTCGGAACAGGTCACATGTTTTATAAATAATAGCTTGCATAGTTGATTTAGCTATAATATGAATGAATCGCAGAGGTAGCTTCAGATGCAGAGCTTGATTTCCATGATCAAGGATGCTAAAAAAAAATCTTCTACCTCACTCAAACCTGCTTGATATATGTGTTTGTTGTTAAATGATATAACATGATTCCTGTGGTATAGTATTGTATGATACACTATTGTTTTATATGATACATTTACAATATTATATCATATAATATTGTAAAAAGTTATATGGATATGATATTGTTTCAATTTTTTGTAGATTATGATATCATATTGTATCATGATATTGCTATGTATAGTATTGTATATTATGATATTGTATTATATATTATTTTATCACATATCGATATATTTATCGATATTGTTTCATATGATATTGCAATATTTAATATCGTATTATATGATACAATATTGTATATTATGATATTGGTTTATATATTATTGAATTACATGAACTTGTATTATATGATATTGTATTATATAATATGTTACTATATCATATTGTATTATATAATATGTTAATATATCACACGATATTGTATCATATGATATGATATAATGTTGTATCAAATTATATTGTATCATATGATACAATATCATATTTTGCATCAAATATACAATAGCATACAATACAATATCATACTATTTTATACTATATAATATTATATGTTACAATATTTTGATGTATTATGTGATATGATATTGTATCATATAATACTATATTGTATCATATATTATATATTATGATATTGTATTATGTGATCAAATACAATGTATAACATGATACAGTGTCATATCATAGGAATCAGGACAACTCACCCCCAGTACAACTGAAGACAACTCGCCCCCAATTTAGGACAACTCGCCACCACTGAAGATAACTCGACCCCTATATTTTTTAATCTGTATTAAGGCCCAAAAAAAATCTTCACAGAACAGTTTATATTATTTAGTCATTTTTTTTTTTATTTTATAAGTTTTCATTTCATATTTTTACATTTAGATGCTCTCTAACACAGTTTGAATTATTTATTTTTTAAATTTATTTGAAATCAGCAAATGCAGTTAATGTATTATGATTGATCAATCTATTTTTCATACTACATAGAATATTTTTTTGGGGATATATTCTATTTAGGCAAATAAACAGGGTTTTTTTCTAAACTGATGATTTTATAAACAGTACACAAATATAGCACATTAAGTTTAGTTATAATTATATTATGAGTATGACCAATGCAATTATGACCTGAACGATCAATTAAACGATTGATTCTTTTCTTGTGATAAGACCGTTTGATAATCATTGAAATAAAATAATCATTTATAATGAAACCCAATGAAAAACTAAAGACGTGTTCATAACAAAATTCTTAACTGTGATGACTAATTAACGTATGCAAGGTCATTGGTTTTAATGAATTAAATTTAAATTAAGATGCTTGTTTAATTGACAGATCCAATTAAGCTTCTCAGCCGCATCAAAGTAAGGAAAACAAGAAACAAAGTACTCAACAGTTAAGAAACTTGCTAAAACAAGTCTGGATAAACGAATGTGCATGTAAACTAATTTAAATAAAATATAATTATATGAAAAGTGAGCGGATAAACGAACTAAAGTATAAAAAATATCTCTATTAGTGCTTATGTGAAAACAATGTTCATTTCCAATAGTTCTTATATATTTATGGAATATTTTACATTAAAATCAAGAAACTATAATCTATTTACGTTGTGATTTTCGAATAATATTGAAATAGTAACAAATTTGCAATTAAAAACGTATCAAATATTTTTTTAAAAATTGGGGGCGAGTTATCCTATTTTGGGGGCGAGTTGTCTTAGACTGGTGGCGAGCTGTCTTGGGGGCGAGTTGTCCAGCATTCATATCATATATAGAGGATATCTATATTGTGTGATTTTATATTTGCTTTATCCAACGAGTTGAAATGGTGTATATATTCGCGAGGCTTGCCGAGCGAATAAAACCATTTCAACGAGTTGGATAAAGCAAATATAAAATCACACAATTATAGATGTTCTATTTATCTCATACAATTTGATTTATATCATGAAGCTTTTGAGACAGCCCATAATATGACCCTAAAGGCATATGATATTGAAAATTAACCTGGTTTTATTTTGAGGGGAAAGTGAAACGGGCCCTGAAGAAGACGGCATTACTGTATGGGTGTGAAACTGTGGGAAGGGCTTTTTAATCTCAACATTGCCAGATGAAAGCATGCAAATTAAATGCTTTGTCTATAGAAACTTTTGGCTTGAACATCTTCGTCTTTAAATTTTTAAAATGCACTCATGATTTGACGAAGTTTGTGTTTTAATGCATTTGTTTTCTTGACCTCTAAAACGCACTGAATATAACGACAGTGATGCATTTTATTGTATTTTTATTACTTACCTGCATCTATCTATCCATTTCTTCCTTTCCCTAACATCAGTCGGGAATCTAAACAAACTGCACGTCTGCTTTCCGTCAGTGCGATGCGTACAACCGATTGCAAAACAATACACCATTACACAAGAATGTTGCTACGAACGCTGATGTACCCGGAAGTTGGAAAACGAAAGTGAAAGCAAACGAGACTTACAGACCCTATATTTTTTAGAGCTTAATCACTTAATTAAATGGAAATACTGATCAGAAGACTTGAATAATCAAGTTTGTTGACATACACAAAGTTGCAAATGCTCGTTAGTTTGAATTGACTCGAACGAGGAACAGTTGTTGATGTTTTATAATACGAACACTAGCCTAATGATTCGAAGTTGAAAATATTGAATTAGGATGCTTACTGCTGGTGAAATAAAAGTCTTTGGAGACATTATTTCGGTAAGTTCTTGTATAGAAACACAATCAGAGCGTTTTCATTTCGTCGTCAGAATGAATTCCTTGATAGCTACGTGATTTGCAGTTTTATAAACTTCACAGTTATGTGTTTTCCTTTATATTTGTAATTTAAATCTTCGACAAAATCCATTTGAAATCAATGTTTGGTAGTAGATATAGTTATATGGAAAATACTAGAAAGTATTCGAAAATAGGTCACTGAAGCGTTGAAGCGAGGACTGTGTCAACAATAGTTCGGACCGGAAGTATTTGATAAAACATCACCCGTTTGATAAAGCAAAAGTTTATCACACAGGTAGTATACATCACACGTATGAGATAAGTTACAATATCATATTGCATCATTATTTATTACAGTATTATATATTATATTTTATAATATATATTGTAAGTATCATAGGATGCAATATTGTATTTGATATCATTGTATTGATAAACATTGTATGTTATGATACCGCATGAAATAAACATAGGATTATCATACAATTTTTTAACATATGATATTTACATTTGTAAATATGCTTTCTTACATGAACCTATAGAATAGCGAAAACGGTCAATTCTGTGTGAACGTTTCCGTGACGTCACAATGATAACCACACGCGCTTATCGCTTGTCGCTTGGATTATTGTAAACATAAAATCTCGGTAATTTTAACAGTTCTGAACGATTTATCTCTCAAACGTAAATATAAGTAATAAACAGCAATGTTAACAAGTTCACCGGGATATGAAGTTGGTTGGTATGTGGTCAAATCTACTGAGATATTTGACCAACCAACTTCATATCCCGGTGAACTTTTTAAATTGCTGTTTATTTCTTAAATACGAGATATTGTGTCAAAACAGTATCCATGAGTATCCAAGATTATTAACTATGATTTTCATATAATATGGTAAAGGTGGTCTTATAAAGGTGATGCCTCGTATCGGTGAGCTTTGTAATCTGTGATTATCTATGTTTTTCTATGGATGCAATTTTTTGCGTTTTGATTCCAAATTAAGTAATTCTATTTAGGCCAAAGAAAAAAAATTGTTTACTGTTACATGCTGAAAAAAAATTGGATCGGTAGGTAGGATTTTTTTTTAATATAATTAATTTTTTTTTACACATGTTACTTTGAAATCGTCATATAAAATGAAATACAAAACTGTTTGCCATTGTATGGTTTACTTTTGTTTTCTATATGGGCGATACACAATATATTTTATCCAACTACCTGACAGCTACCACACAATGGTAAAACAGTTTTCAAATTCAAATTGCACTGACTATCGCCATTGCCACAATACGTGCATAAATCTCCTCTGCCAATAGCCACTTGAGTAGTATAGAAATACAACCGATTTCAGTTCTTATCTGAATAAATTTGGCTAAACTATAATTGGGGGGCAGTGCTCCCACTGGACCAAAATCACTTTTTGCCACTTTAGCGTGGCACAAAGAACGACCTTGTAAATTTGCATTCTCTTCATTGACGTGTCAATTTGCATCACTGTACAATTTATAAGCAGTATGGTATCAAAGCTTTTGAAAAGTAAAGATACTGATTTCTATGCTTCTATATATTAAGGTAAAAAAAACTACAACGAAACAAAAACAAATTAAAGTACTATTATGGACATATACACATAGATTAAAAGCTTGGAGTGAAAGTCTTACTTCTTATTTTTTACTCTAGACTGACTATATCAGAATTAGGCTACAAATTTATAATCTCCGATTTTGACAAGCCAAATGTAAAAAAAAAAATTGCTGGGTTTAAAGTCAAATATGTTGCATTACAACCTCATATTACACAGCTTCGGTCAAAAGTTTTATTTTTAACAGCTATTTAAGTGAACATATAAATAAAATCCCTTGAAAAACACATAAACATATGTCACTTTGGTGAATAACTTTAAAATCTTCATATATTATTTTTATTTTTTGCAATTATGTTCCCTAGTAAAGTGAATTACATCTAAGATCTTTCAAAGATATACGAAAACTGCCCACATATGCCATACTCTAAAACAGCTGGTTCTCAGATTACGATCTCGCACCTAAAATGTCAAAACTATTGATTGACAGTAAAGCTCTAATATTGTTAAACAATTGACAACTGCAGTGAAAGCACATTCCAAATTACTGCATTGCGTAACTGTTGATGATCTGCAGCCATAAATATAACCCAGGGCTATCGAAGTCCAGAGCTATGTGAAATGAAGCGAAGCTAGATTTCCGGTTGCACGTGGGGATTGAAATAACAGACTGACGGATGGGAAGGAGAAACACTAGAGATGAAGTTTTACACACAAAGTGTTTTAAAAAAAATGTTTTTCTTTGCCACATTTGAATTTCTTTTTGCCAATTTTGAACAGCAATGAACATGTGAATAATGTGGGGCCATGTTTTTTTTCTTGCACTTTCGCTTTCGATTTCAAACGTGTGACTTGCAGATTTCTAGCGATGGAAAAAACAATTTGGGTCGGCGATTAAATATAGGGTCGGTCGGGTAACCGTAAACAAACATAATTTTTGTTAGGCCTTATTGCAATTTCATAAATGATGATATAATATCATTTTTTGCCACTGAATCATATGCATTTGAGTTGATACCAGAAAAATTAATAAACAATTAGCACCTTGCAGAAAATTTCAGAAAGTTAAGCATTATTTATTTATAAGCTTTGTTTTGTGTATGGAAACAAACTGTCCACATTATCATCAGGCTATCTGTGATATTGCTGTTTTGAAGTTACTGTTTATTTTACTTTAGTTAACTTTATCTGAATATGTTCCATGTGCATACATGAACATGAGTTTCAAAGTCTTGAATGTATATTTTTAAATTAGACATTCATTTTTTAATGGTCTAAGTAATGTTCATCATGATTACAGTTTGGGGTGTAAAGTAATGCATAAATTAATGATAATCCACATATTACCCTTTTTTCATGACCGTTATTGACGAAGACACCAAGGTAGTCACGTCGTTCTTTTGAATCTGCCATACTTTTCTGTATGGATTTCTGGCAAGATGTATCCGTTCTTTTTAGCTCACCTGAGCTGAAAGCTCAAGTGAGCTTTTCTGATCACATTTTTTCTGTCGTCCGTCTGTCTGTCTGTCTTTCCGTCTGTAAACTTTTCACATTTTCAACATCTTCTCCAGAACCACTGGGCCAATTTCAACTAAACTTGGCACAAAGCATCCTTAGGCAAAGGGATTCAAAATTGTGAAAATTAAGGACCACGCCATTTTACATGGGGAGATAATTAGGAATTATTGAAAAATTTTGAGAAATTTTCAAAAATCTTCTTCTCAAGAACCATTTGGCCAGAAAAGCTGAAACTTATGTGGAAGCATCATCAGGTAATGCAGATTCAAGGTTGTGAAAATCATGATCCCCGGGGGTAGGGTGGGGCCACAATGTGGGCTCGAATTTTTACATATGAATATAAAGAGTAAATCTTTAAAAATCTTCTATTCAGAAACCAATCAGCCAGGAAAGCTGAAACTTGTGTGGAAGCATCTTCTGATAATGTAGATTCAAAGGTGTGAAAATCATGACCCCCGGCGATAGGGTGGGACCATAATGGGGGTCGAATTTTTACATAGGACTTTATAGAGAAAAGTCTTAAAATCTTCTTCTAATAAGCCATTTGCCTAGAAAAGCTGTAACTTCAGTGAAAGCAACTTCAGATAGTGTAGAAAATCAAAATCTTGAGGAGTAGGGTGGGGCCATATTGGGGATCCAGTTGTGCAAAGGAAAACATTTTAATTATTCACAAAAACTGAAATGTTATCATATATGTCTTTACTTATATGCAAGCATTTTAACATATTGCTGATTCCTTAAAATTATTTAGACTCTAGCCCTTGGATGATTTTTGGGCCTCACTTTGATGTAGGTTTATATCCCGTATATATAAACAATTGTTTAGGATCTTTTTGAGAGCTGCAATGCTCAACATGTGAAATGACTATAAAATCATTCTATTAGAAAAGGAACTTGATTATAAACGTAAGAATATCCAGAGGGAAAAATGGAATTTTATTTATACAGGATTTATACAGGATTCACATATATTATACCACATTGTCAAGATATTTTGTATTATGACTCCATTAAGCTGATTTTATCATGCCTAGTGTTGCTCAGGTGAGCGATGTGGCCCATGGGCCTATTTTTTTATTTTTATGCACGTGCATCATCTAATTGAACATTATTCAAAATAATCCTTTGATTTTGGTGTATTTCTTGTTATTTTTGGATATGGTTAATAACTTACTCACCTAAAGAAACGGCAAACAATTGTGGACACGAGGTGATTTGATAATATAATGATATTTTTCAGAATCCTACACGTGTGCTCATATCGAAGATTCCACACATTGCACTGCGTATACTTAACTGTCATAGGTTTGTTGACAACAAACTTGTGTAAAGTTAATATCATAATTACATGTATCACCCTCATCATCGAATCTTTCAAGAAGTAAAATGCTTATAAATAGATCTGTTATTATATATATATATATATATATATATATATATATATATATATATATTATATCCGACATATTTCTGGTACAGTAACGTATAAGTGTGTACCCTTTTGGAAAATCAATAATTTATGTTTCGCCAGTTATTGATTTTCCAAAAGGGTACACACTTATACGTTACTGTACCAGAAATATGTCGGATACATGTCGCTATTGAGATAATTAGTTTGTGCCAAACCTTGGACCAATAATGCAAAGATCTGCATAGCATTGCCGGAGTAAAACCTTATAAAAATATTCTGTTTGAAAAATTGAAATAATTGTGAATTATTAATGCAATCATTTTAATAAGTGAATAGTTGTACATTAGCTCACTTTGGCCTAAGTTTCTGAGTTTTATCACAAATTTCCGGCGTCACACAATAGCTTTATTGACAGCCTCTATTAATTGTTCATACTTTTGAAAATCCTCTCTTGTTTCAACTAAATATGGCGCATCTCCCAACAATGTTTATTCAAATCAAATGAAAGACAATGAATTTTTTCAGATAACGAGAAAAAATTATGAAAAAAAGAAGTCAATTTTTAAAAGTTACCGAATTCGTTGATTTGTTATCGTTCAATCAAATACTAATTATTGGTAAACAAAGAAAGATAACAGTGTGGTCTGACTTAAAAACAACATATGATCAAAATGTTTTGAGATACGTGGTGCAAGTGATGTGTGGCCCGCTCCCCAGCGGAATAAGATTGGTGAAAGTGCATGTAGTCTTGAGCCTTGGCAGACATTTCCGCATAGACTCGGAAACAAACTTAATTGTTACTTAACATAATCATAATTTGAATTGCTCTTTTGGATGATCGCTCTTAAGATTAATTTAAAAATGCAAGTTTAATAGGGCGGAATTGTGGGTAAGATTTATGAATGTGCTTGTACTTTTCTGGAAAAGGAATCGGAAAACTTGGGAGAAAATGGCAGTAACTGATTCAAAGAAAATGTTCGACCATGTCGTAATATACTGGTAGAACCAATGGACGAGAAAGGTCCCTGTAAAATTACTTCCGTAGTTACGTAATGAATGTAGATATGGCCGTATATTAATATAATTATAGCTGTATTACCTGTTAGAACGTCAAAAAATCAATGATACATAGCAAGGATATGATAATCTTATACAGACATTAAAGACGGACGTCATATACAGACATTAAAGACGGGTGTTTTAGACAGATATTACAGACAGATACTTTAAACGGACATTAAAGACAAAAGTTACAGATAGGTGATTCAGATAGACATGACAGACTGACATTGCAGACGTGTGTTACAGACGGACTTTACACTCAGATACTAATAATGGACGTTACAGACGGGTGGTTAAGACGGGCATTACAGACAGACGTTTTTTACAGATGGATTTTACAGCCGGACGTTATAGACAGACATTACAGTCGGACGTTTTAAACGGATGATTAAGACGGGCGTTTCAGACGTATGTTACAGATATGCTAGAAAAGGATGATACAGACAGACGCTACAGACAAATGTAACAGACAGTCGTTTTAGACGGACGTTACAAGCGGATGTTACAGAGGGACGTTCAAATTGGTGTCACAGACAAACGTTACAGACGGGCGTTTCAGACGGATTTTACAGACAGACATTTTAGACGTATGTTAAAGACTGATGTGACAGACGTGCGTTTCAGACAGATGTTACAAAAAGATGTTACAGACGTGTTACAAACAGACGTTACAGAATTATGTTACTGACGGACGTTTCAGAGAGACGTTACAGATAGATGTCATAGATATATGTACAAAAGGACGTTTCAGACAGATGCTACAGGCAGATATTTCCGACGGATTTTACAGAGACATTACAGACTGGTGCTTAAATTACAAATGGAAGCTAAACATGGACGTTACCGATGGGTAAAATACCAAATTAATTATTGAAGAAACTCGACTGATGGTGATTTAAACACATTTTACTGAATAACAATTTAAATGAGGAATTAGAAAACAGGTCCAGCCTATAAACTTGTATTCTCTCCTCGTATAAGAAGGTCAATTTACATAGTAATTAATGAGTTGTTTTATAACATTCAGATGTAGTTGTATATTTGAAATTAACTAATAACATAATACCCTGTAAGTGTTTTTAAATGAATTGTTGAATGAGTTCAGGTACACGTATAAGGAATTTTTTAGAATTATAATTAAATACCCCCAAGATCTTATGAACATCACAAGACATTTTAAGTGGTCATGAAGATTGCTATAACATTATTTCAACTGATCGCAGTGGAGGCGGAGTTTCAGTTACCTATCAAAATATAGCAAGTCAAAATAACGTTTTTGTAAATTATTGATATTGCACAGAACAACAATGCAGTATCGACATGTTTTAGCAATTTCTAAGTCTTCTATCAAATTTGAAAGCGTCTTGAAAAACACACTACCCACAGTCATTGAATACTGAGCTAACTAGCAAGGTTTATTATCAGTTTCATCTATCAAGTAATACTTCCTGAGTGCGTCCCGGCTTACTTCCTTCCTGGAATGCCTCTTTGTGTGTCTTGTTTTATACACTCTCTTAGTCATCTGTCTGTAAACAAACGTTATAAAAGATTTTTCTGAAAATTATAGATTAAAACATTACATCTGTAAACTTTAATTAGCGATCATTAACAGTAATGAAGAATTCGTGAAATTATAATTATGAAATAGACTATGTTTCATATTCGTTAATTATGTCTTTCAGCCGAAAATTATAGTTAATTGTCATGATGCAATCATATCATATCCAGCAAGATATACCAAAATAAAAAATACTATTAGTTTTAAACAAGTAATATCTAATATTTAACACCGTTTTTTTTTAAAGAAAATTATGTTCATTTATTAGAAAAATAAATAAAATATGCCCCCCAGTAGTTTCAGTACTTCACATTAAATTTATTAAAACATGAAGCTATAATTCTTTATACATTTATTTTCACATGTGCCGTTGTTATTTAATCAGAAAATCTTTCTTTTTTTTGCTTTATGTATTTTATAGTCTCTTAATACCATTGTAATGTGGTTCTGGGATTGAAATAAATGAATCTGAATCTGAAACAAAGGCGATTAATGGGTTTGACGATCGTACACTAGAGTTTTTAACGACATGCTATTATTTACAGCAATCAATCATGGTCTATGGACATAAACTGTAATTCACATACGTGAACCATAGTTTACAGCAATTATATAAAGTTTATGAATTTAAAAAAGCTGTCAAGTATAATATATTATGTTTTGATTTTTAATTGAAAACATTGTGGAACGTATACCTTAGATAGATCAATGATTTTTGCACAAAACGATTAGATCATAAGCTATAATACTTTAGGATCGTGAAATAGTTTCGGAAAAATATTCGTCTCCCACAAAAAACTAGATGTTGTGTTGTTAACTGATACTTTCAAATGTAAAACTGCTTTCAACTGTGATTACGGTGCGATAATTGTTTATAAATAATAATCTTAAAACCGTAAACTTTACTTAATATTGGCTTACTATATATTTTCAAGTTGGAAACGTTCATTTACTATTGGTGAAACAGTAACTATTTACCAGATAAAATGCTTTGCAGTCGTAAATGTTTATTTCCGCGTCTTGTTAAGAACTATAGTTGCGAAAATAAGTAAATCGCCTTCTCAATGGTTTATAGATGTGAAATGTATGTTTGCGGCGGTAACTATAGTTAACCGTCCGATAGTCTACAGTGGATAAACCTAGTTTGTCATATGCGAAACTATTAGTTAAACTCCATTTTGTGAGTATGGCAAGCAATCATTTTTATTCAAAATATTCCGACAAATTGTATAAGTTATGGTACATATAAGTTACATAAATAGAAAAATAAAATTCATTATACATAAAAATCGTATTAATTCATTCGATTCTATAAAACAAATAATTTATTACAACACTGGAAATGTAATGCTTTTGAAAACAACCATAGATGAATGTGTATAGAGGTAAAACTATGTAAAAGTCTAATCCCGTATCATACTGTATGCGTGTTCTCCATTTATAACGGGTCTCTGAATTTTATCTGAACACACAAAACCCACCGGAAGTTCTACGTCACCGGGAATTAAATTGTAGTCTCTACGGAAATTCGGACTTAAACGCATGACATTAAATCGTTTGTTTTCACTTCTACATTCTTTTTCAGGATCGGCTTCGCATTCGGTTCCTGAGAGTTTCTCTGCTTTGTAAATCACCTTCGGTATCCTGTTAGCATCAACATCCGGTATCCATTTCCACGGACACAAACAACTTCCGGTCAATTGAGGACAGCGGTTTGCCTCCTCGATAAGACTGTTAATGGTGTTAAGATTTGATATGGGGAAGGTAACAGTTGGAGATTGCTGATTGTCTGAAACAACAGGGTTGCTGTCCACGTAAACACCTCCAGCAAAACAAAATAACAGATATCCAACAAGAACGAGTGTCTGAAAAAGTAATGCCAGAAATCATATTGTTATACTGATCATTTAACATTCCTCGTAAGGTTGAAAGAAAGCTTTTTCTTTATAGAAAAAAATCAATTAAAAAATTATCATCAGAGTCAAGATTTTGTATACTGGTTGTTCATATTAATCCGTTACCATAATAATAAGTATTGTTCAAACTATTTAGACACATGCGCAGTTCAGCATTCACTTTCTGAGACATTGTAATATTGCATTTTTGATATTCTCTTAATCAATAGCATGAGCTATTACATTGTTCAAATTTTAGACAAAATTTGATTAACAACACTTGTTAGTATATTGTAGTATTAGAATATATGTTGACCCCCCCCCCCCCCCCCCCCGAACGTGGTCGTCGGGATGTGGATTAAGAATGTCTATTCAGATTGAGTAGAATTGTACGTCTAATAATTTGACACTTCAAAAACAGATAGAACTCTTTTAAACAGTAAGTGTCAGTAACAATTATAAAGGTTCTGGTTATACAAACGTTGATGGTACATTGTGGATTACTTACATTCATGATGTTCAATCTTGCATAAGATTCATAAAGGCTATTACTTTATTGTTTGGTTTGGTAGTTAGTGTCTTCAGCATGGTTTGTCTTATATATATACTTGTAACCATAAAAAAATTTTGGGCTTTGGAAATTTAATTTATCAATTATATTCTTGTATTCCACGAAATTTCTTAAAATAGTAGTTGTACACAGCAATGAATGACCTATGTTTATCTTACATATCATCCGTTTATTCTAGACAGAGCGGAAGTGAACATACTGCAGCTGCTTGGTATATTAGCACTAAATCCCCACACTGAAAACCCAGTCTGGGCACTTGGTTTAATAAAGAAAGTAAGAAAAGGAGTGTTTGAGAGATTATGTTTCGAAAAATAATTAATATACGTCCGTAAATGTTGGTTTATCGGGATCTAATATATAATACATTATGTTTTGGTCTGTTGCATTATTTAATACTAATATACTCGTTCATTTTGGCTTTTCGAAACATGCACATCTATAAGTATTATATAGGAGTGATAATACAACACAACTGTTTTAGTAAAAAAAGACATAACGAGTAAAACTTCTCAATGTACAGACCGGGAATAAATTCCCTTTATTTGTGCCTGTAAGGTAGACGACTGTTCTGCTCATATAGCGAGCATACATACTCATCTTATTACACACATACTGCTAATATGTCAAAGATAATTGGGGAAATTTTATATTTATGACTTTCTTCCTCAAATTGTCTCTTTTTTCAGTTAGGAAACATCCCATCCGGAGAGAACCTGTACTGTGTCAATGACCGAAGGACAACGATAAACCTTCCCTGTTCAAAAACTGAATGAAAATACTAATATAAATTCTCGTATTGAGTAAGTGTATATAGGCAGTAAGTACAATTTTACAATTGTTTACTCTTGATAACTAGGAATTTTACACGTTTCTGGGTTCATAGACTTCGGAGCTGTATAGTTGTATCCCGCATACGGCTATTCAGAGAGCAAGGGCAGAGGCTGTAGTAGTAGGATATACATGATAAATTCAAATAAAAAGATGGAAGTTAAAGCTCGAGTATAACCATGAACAAATACCAAAGGTATAAAGGTATATAATTATTCTTTTTGTTATTTACAGACAGGAATTTAAAAGAAAATTTGAGTGAAAAATGGCAGTAATAATTTTTTAAAGCTTTCTATCCGAAATGTTTCAAACGGAAAAAAAAGATTGCAGGTGTTATAGCATTTACCCCCCCCCCCCCCCTCTTCCATCCCCCTCCTCCATCCCCGCAATGTCTTTTCCCGGGGAAAAACAGGCGTTGGTATTACCAACCCCCCCCCCCCCCCCACCAGGATGAATAAACCTCATACCCAATTTCCCCCTAGGGAAAAAAATCACTCTAAAAACAACTCGTTTTCCCCTCCTCTTACATTTTAACCATATATCCGTTTTCGATTCTATTACAAAAATTCTCTATCAAAATTTATGTAAACTAAATTTCTTCCGATTCTGTAAAGGTAGTTATAAATCACACATACACTGTATAATTAATTACTCTGTAATTTTCAAAAGAAAATTCTTCAAGTCATATACGAAAATTTATCAATTAGTACAATTCCTTATCACTATTTATATAAAATTTAGATTGGATAAAATTTAATTATATTAGATTCAACTTTCGTTTTTTAACTGAACATTTCACTTCAACTTTATTTTTTATACAGCCTTTTCGATTTTTCAGGACAAAATGGAGACGGATTGTTTTCCCTTTAAGCTTATTACGAAAACTCCTTATGTCGACGTGAGTTTGTTTAAAATATAAATTACGGGTAACGCGAACTTTATTCTAAAAACAGCTCAGAATACTCGCTGATAGTTTCCTCTATATTACAGGGACCGAGTAAGTCCTTCAGAACGCTGTTCCGTGTGTTTGGTTAAAAAGGGTTAACACGTTTTTCGATCCCAGACAACCGATCGGAATGACATGCGGAGGAAACATCTATTGTTAGATGTTAAGAGGGCTGGAGGTTATGTTATATTTACCTCATTTAGGCAAAGAGCTCTCTATAAAGAAATAGTATATGTTAATATTCCACGAGCTAAATATTTGGATTATTTCTTAACTTAAGAATAATTCATGGCCAAAAATATTATTTTTACATGTAAAAGTTTATTGCAGATCTGATGGTTAATTTATTGACCATCCAGCCTCCTTAAACACACTTCAATACACTTAAAAATACTGGTCTTAAAGAACAAAAAGTTGAGAGATAATGAAGAGTTCAAAAACGTGTTCATAAAAAGTAGCAAGTCACGTGTGAAACGTCTCATTGAAAGGAATACGCAGTTCATATTGAAAAACCTACTGTCCTTTCTGACATATATTATTTTTCAAATAATATCTGCAATATGATATGGTCAAATTCTAATTCCACAATCTTGGCCAAACACTTCAGACATCATGACATTGATTTCACTCGGGGTAGCTGGAATTTGCATAGTACTTTGTATTTTATTATGTATTAAGGTTAGGAAAATTTCAACTTCATTACTTATTTTACAAGAGGTACAACACGCTGCATCAGAGGAAGTTCCATCATTCATATACAATAAACTTATCACCACAACCCCTTCTAATGAAATTTCTCAACTGATAACTGATTTCTCATGGAGTCATGCTTGTGCAATTGTAGGTGTCATTGTTTTCGTTATACTTTTAATAGCAGTTTATCTGTTATATCGTGCAAAGTCACACAAAGGGTCACTAATTGCACTGGAGGTGACATCTGGAGGGGAGTGTGTTATGATTCCTCTTGTGCCACTGTCCTTATGCCCATCATATTATACAATAACTATCCCCTCAATTTTGGACATTTCAGCTTCAAAATTTCCCTCTTTTTATTTGGAAGTTACTTGGGAAAATTTTTCTGTTACAGATAAACAAACTGAAACTACCCTTAGAGTCCCTTCTAAATTTACATTAAACCCATTTGCTCACCGGAAATTAACTAAACTCTTACAACAGCCATCTATGGCGTATGTAGTTATCTTACATAACAACTATGCATTTTATCTAGATAAATAACCCTACAAGTGGATGCTGTTCTGTTAAAAAAAACTTACACTGAAAAGATTAAAGTTGATTGTCATCCCCATATGTAACTTTTAATAATGAGAATCGCAAAACTTAGCCATTTATTTTGTTTTAGTTCGATTTTTTTTTCCCATTGTAAATATGTTTTGTTTTTTTTTGTGTTGATTGTCATACATTTTTTTTTACATGCATGATTTCTTTTTCTTCTTTTCTCCTTTGTGCATTTACATATAATGCTCAATATAATTTTTTTTATGTTTTACTAGTGTTACAAGCAACATGTTAACCTATTTGTGTTTGAAATATGTAATTTTTTTTTCTTTTTCTCAAGATTTTCGTAGATGTACATTGATTGAAAAAAAAAAACCCTTTAGAACTATTTTTGTTCATATACCTGTTCTTGATCATTATAACTTTAGTTATACAAAGATTTATTTTTTTTGTTATGTTTTTTTTAAATTTGAGCTTTCAGGGACGAAAGCAGTTATAGCAAGGGAGAAAGTAGTCATATTGCAGATATTATTTGAAAAATAATATATGTCAGAAAGGACAGTTATAGCTTAATGACCTTTGTGTACAAAAGAATTTAATATTTCATTTATATTTTTTTTCTTTACTTTGTCTCTTTTTTATGATATATGTATATGTATAAGTTCCTTTTTTTTATTCATTAAGAGACGGATTAATTGAAGGGAATGATTTGTTTAGACAGCTGTTCTTCCCACAAGGAAGAATGTTCTTGGTGTCATCTTTTCATTTGATAAGTAAAAGGTGTAAATTGATAGGTTTCACGAACATTTCAAGTTAATCCGTAACCAATATATAGAGATGTCATTTATTTGTTTGAGTTCATTCTAGCTGTTAGATTTAATTTGTACATAGGTGTTCATTTGTTAGTAGTTGTTCTTTAGGTTCGCTTTTATCTTTTGTTAATTCCGTGGTCAAAGTAAGTGCCACCCATTAGACCTTTTGTTAGGGGATTATCCTGTAGCGTCAGGTTCTAAGTCGAGCCTCGGTCAGTTTAGAATAAATAAATACATCACGTGATCACCAAATTAATTAGAATTATCTATTCCGAAATTAGTTTTGAACAAAGAATAAAGATTTTGATTGGTCAGTACCTGGGCAGGGAAGCGCGGGTCTCCGATCTAGATAGCGTCCCCTCTGTGGGTCACTCTGATCGGAGACGCCAATAAAACAACAAGTTTAATTTTTATTTTACGCCTTCCCTGGTTTTATATTTAACAGGTATGATTTTTGTTTATTAGTTAAGTTTTACTTTTATTATTTTAGCTACTTTAAACAAATATATAAATTCATAGCATTTGAGCTTTCAGGGTTGATAAGTTAATTTATGCAGTCTTATACCAAAATTTAAGGACAAAACTATTTAAAAGTTTGTTATATCTCATTTATAATGATTAGAATTAATTTCTTATTTAATTCAGTTATTTTTTATTACTTAACTTTGACCCGGAATATTTTATTTTGATCATAGACTTTTAGATTTTACAATTATAATGTATGCACTCTCCGGTGTTTGGAGATTTTACAATTTATTTGTGACAAAATGCAGGTAAATGTTTAGATAGAGTTTTTACATTGTTGCGCGTATTAATTAGCGGAGTCAGTAAACAGAATGTTAAAGTTAATGGAGGAATTTGTTTTTAATGTTAGATGTTTTCAGTAATGTGTATATGTAAGTTAGAGTTTAATTCGAATTTTCTCGACTGATATTTTAGTATTAATATTATTGGGTTCTACAATCAATTTTTTTATTGAATATTATAAATCTGAGGTATAGATATAGAGTGAGTGTTTTATATTTGTGTGATCACTCTATGAGTCACCAGGTTAAGGAAGGTTAGGTTATTTAAGTTTGTTAATGCCATTGAGCATACAAATTAGATAGTGATATTTTATTGTAACTGGTGACTATTGCTTGTAGACACTCTGATCGGAGACGCCAATAAAACAACAAGTTTAATTTTTATTTTACGCCTTCCCTGGTTTTATATTTAACAGTCATCCCAAACCGTTTGGACTGGAGACTGGATCAAAAAGGGTCCTTCACTACAAGCGAGTTTTACAAATAAAGATTATTCCCCAAAACAAGACACGACACTACCGCAAGCTGACTCACTCTGCATTGACGCCAACAGCTTAATCAGACCTGAATTGGCCCATCAGTCGCAAGCAAACAACACACTTTTATTTACATTCACTTTCTTTCCCCCTATTAAATTTCATTGATTGATTTGAGTGATATTTACGCATAACAAAGAAGACCCAATCACCACATCTGGTGGGTATAAATACATTCAATCTTCCTTCAGTATTTCTCGAGGAACATGACTGACTCTCCTCGAGACTTCAAACCGGATCACAACCTGATATTATACTTTCGCTGATTAATATTTCATTGATGTAAATATTTTTTAACAGTCAAATGAATTCAATTTATTAATTTCTTAGTATATCAAGAGTCATATTCACCAAATAACAGAATGAAAAATAAAATTGTGATATTTGAATTTAAAGTGCTGTGCATTATTTTTGTCAGTATAAGTCGGCTGTTCCAATGGCTCTCCCGTTAATTGCGCATTTCTCGTTGAATAAGGCAGATATTTTTAAAAAATAAATCATAATTGCGGAAAGGGATAATGTTAAAAAGCGTAAATATAAGCATTGAATCATTATTTTTTGAAAGATGTGGTCTCATAACTGCAATGGTGTGTGCAAACAAATTTTCATAACGCGCTAGCGCGCGTTATTCAATTTGTATGCACACACCGTTGCAGATATGAGACCACATCTTTCAAAAAATAATGATTCAATGCTTAAATAGCAATCAGCCCAATTCGTTGAACATCGAGCTTCGTCATTTTAATGTGGGGGGCTGGACAACTCAAAATTGTGATCTACGAATTAATATCATACAAGAACTTAATTGTGATATTTTTCTGTTTATGCGAAACACATCTCAAAGGCAATGAAGATATTGCGGTCCCAGGGTATGTTTGGTTCGGATTCAACAGGCGAACAGCTGCTATCACCAGAATTATTTGGCCGTGATAGATAACATGTGTTTACATATTTAAAGAGCGATAAATCTAGATAGTTCTCAAAATTCGTTTTAAAAGCATTTCGAATTCGGAGACAATTTCTTTAGAGATAATTTATTTATTTGTAGATATTCGCCCTGATGTAACAATTTCAATTTCAATTCAATTTCTTTATTTACCAATTAAGGGCCCTCAAGGGGCAACATGAAGATTGTACATACAACATCCAATGTACATAAAACATTCAATAAACATACACAAGAGGGAAAGAGTTGGATGATTGAAAGAGCTAGGACAGACATGAACATTTAATTAGTGTGTATATATATATATATATATATATATATATATATATATATATATATATATATATATTATGTTTAACACCCATACACAAATATGTCAAAATACATACTACTCTGAAATAGTTTATCATATGATTTAAAACCAATATTTGACTCAGAAATACAAATTAAGGCAATGCCTTTTGTAAAAATTAACCAAGAGAGTTTAATATATCTAATTCTTCACAGTTTAAAATCCAAAATAATTTTTGTCTATCTTGCAAACTTGTAAAACGTTTTACTTTAGATGAAATGAAATCAAATGGTTCCTCTCTTTCTTTTATAAATTTGTTATATTGGATAAGAAAATGTTCTTCATCTTCAATTCTATTAGGTGTACAATTTTTACATATTCTTTCTGTTCTAGGTGTGTTATTATATCTGCCCAATTCTATGAGAAGGCTGAGTGCTCATATACGCAGTCTACAGATTGGCTTTCTGTATTCAGGTCTTAATAAAGTTAAATACTTTTCCAGTCTGAAGTTGGTTTTCAAAAATAAATAAGTAACAAGTTTGCCATCTTTAAGTGTTTCATTTGAGTACTGCCAATCTATTAAATAATTTTTAGTCTGAGATTGTTTTAAAGAAGTAACAAAGCCCTTTTTAGAATACGTCATAATGTTTGGAATATTAAGAATTTTTAGCAACTTTTCAATAGAGGAATACCAAGTTGAATTTTGGGCGAGATGAAGTTCTTTACTACATAGAAATGCAATTTTTAATAAAGGAAAATCTGTTGTTAAATTTTCTAATCTGTAGCAATATTTTAGTAATCTGTTGACAATATCAAAATGTAGAGGAAATCTTCCTAGTTCAGAAAGTGAAGCATGGTTCATACTTTTCTTATTTAAACCCAATATGGTTTTACAAAATTTGAGATGTAAAGTTTCAGCTATTAAGTTCTTATAACACTGTTGTATCAATATATCATTAGACTGTTTTATTTTATATGTTATTGACATTAAAGATTCCCCATATTTCATAATTTCATATTTCATACCCCAGTCATCACAATATCCTGGGGTTTAGACTCGGAAAATCTTTCTGTAGTTTGAAATAAGCTTTCAATCCCTTTTGTATAATTCAACCTTTGCCAATGAGAAAGTCCCTGAAGCTGTGAAATGAATTCCTAAGTATTTATAACTTGGTACACATTCAATATTCAAATTTTTGTAACAAAATTTATGTTTAATTGTTCTTCCGGCTTTGATAAATATAATAACTTTTGTTTTATTGGAATTAGCTTGCATACCCCAGTCATCACAATGTTTCTCTAAAGCATTCACTTTTTGCTGAAGTCCTTCTGGTGATGATGAAAAAATTACTCTGTCATCAGCATTCATTAAACAGTTTATGTTTTTTTTTAATATAATGATATAGAGTCAATACAACCCCAAATTGTCTCCTTGACGCACCCCTAATTTGATAGGAAAAGTAAGGATATTACCATATTTAACACATGCTTCACTTTTCATATACATATTATTAATAATACTATAAAATTTGGTTCCCACATTATACTGTAGTAGTTTTAGTTTCAATCCATTGTGAACAACACTATCAAAAGCTTTATGAAAATCTATAAAACAGGCATATAATCTACCTTCTTTTGTATTACAATACTGTAGAAGCACATATTTTCGTTGGGTCAAAATTTCGTTGTTTTTGAACCAAATAAAATTCCGTTGGCATTTAATTTCGTCATATTGTAATCTCTTTGTATTAATTAATATTTTGGTTATAAATTCGTCATGCATTTAATTTCGCTGATTTATACTTCAAACGAAAATAACGAAATTAAATCCTCATCGAATATTTCTGCTTCTACAGTATTTATCAATTAAACATTTGACAATAAAACAATGATCAGAGGTTCACTTAGGAAGTTATCTAATCTGGTGTTCAAAAAAGTATTGAAAAGTTTGCCCAGATTACTTGTTATAGTTATTCCACGGTAATTGTTTGGGTCACAGAGATCATTTGATTTGAATGTAGGAGTGATATATCCCTTAGCCCATGTCTCTAGGTAATAACTAAAGGAAAATCATAAATTAAATAGTTTCAATAAACAAGGTATGAGGAATGTGTGTCCACTTTTCAACATTTCATTACATATAAGATCTAATCCTTTTGCTTTTCCACATTTCAATGAAGCAATTGCAGATGATCTTTCTTTGTTTGTTATTATGTTGTCTAATTTATTAAATATGTTATGTTTACGTTCTTTTTCTGAAAGTAGAAAGTTTAATTCTTTAAATCTGTTTTCAAAGTTTTTGTCCACTGATGTATGTAAAGATTTAAAATGGTTTACCATGTATTAGGTACTACTGGATAATTAGTTGAATCAGATTTTTCTGCCCTTACATCATTTACAAGTTTCCAATATTGTTTTGGGTCATCTATCCGCAGAGAATCTAGCCTATTAATAATGTCGCTTCTAAATTTTCTAGATTTCATTCTTTCTTAATTTGTTATATTCCCTGTATAATTTATAGTAATGCCCTCTGATAATGGGGTCCTTGGGGGATTTACAATACAGTTTACCCTGAGCGACAACTCTTTCTCCCATTTTACCCAAGTCTGCGTCAAGCCATTTTTTGTTTTGATCTTTATTATCATTCTTAAATTTTGGGTTTTTGAGCGACAGTTCAGCTGATAATAAAATAATACTTTCAAGTCAGAAATTAATTCAGATATTTTCTCGTGTGTACATTTATCTGCTCTGTTCAGGAAATTATTGATTTTTGATTGAATATTTGGCGAATTAAGAGCTTCTTGGAATCTTGTATCTGACCCTTCTGTCGAAGTGTAATTAATGGGGACTTTATGCATTATTTCCTCTGATCTGGTGGGTATATAAAGAATGTTGAAATTTGGCTAATATTTCCCATGATATTTTGCAATGACAGTCAGATAGAGTAGGAATCAATTTAGAAACTTTGAAATATAGTAACTGATTTGTAATTCTTTCAGCTGCTAACAAATAATCAACTGTACTTTGACCTAAGGGACTGAAACAGGTGTAATGCCCAAAAATGTCTCCTAAGCATCTTCCATTCATAATGCGTAATTGATTTCGTATACAAAATTCAAGCAACTCTTTCCCTCGTGTCTAATACAGTATCATGACTTCATCTTGCTCTGGTAGTGTAATCTACAGAATATGAATCAAACAAAGGAAGGTATTTTTGGGGTGTCATCTGTAATAACATCTAATTTGTCTGCAGTACGAGCATTAAAATCACCACAAATCAAGACATCACCTATTTCTTTATAATACAGAAGATCCTTCTCAATTAATTCCAATATGTCAAATGGTAAATGTCTAGTATAAGTAGAGTTGGCAGGGGGCACATATAAAGCACATAAGTAGAGGTCTGATTATAGATGGAAATGATTCTTATCAAATTTTAACCACTGGTAGTCTTTACATGTAGTAGGTAGCATTTTGATATGATCTTTTAATTCTTTCCTTCTTAGAATAGCTAGACCTCCATAATACCTTCCATTTGACGATATATCTCTACATACAGAAATTAAACAGTTGAATTGTTCAACAAACACAGGGGTACTCTATCCAATATGAGTTAAATTATTCAACAAACACGGGGATACTATATCCAATAGGAGTTGAATTGTTCAACAACCACAGGGGTACTCTATCCAATATGAGTTGAATTGTTCAACAAACACAGGGGTACTATATCCAATATGAGTCTCTGCTAATATAACTACATCATATTTTTGTATTAATTTTCTTTGATGAAAAGGTGATCATCTAGTTTGTTTGTACCATGGGCATTTAAACCACCTATATTCCAATAACAAAACTTTATCGAGTTTTTGTAAATTGTCATAATACTAGTATGGTAAGATTAAGGTATAAAAAGCAAAAATCAAAATCAAAAAAACAATATTGAAAAAGAAAAAAATAATTCTTACACAATTTTCACACAAGTTTAACCTTTAGTGTTAATCAGTTGTTCTATGGGTAAGAAGATATGCATCAATTGTAATATAATTAGTGTTTGATCTTTGTCAATTCTTGAACATCTACGTAGTGTGATAGTTTTTCTTGTCTTATTCCACTGATGTTGGAAGTTCCCAGTAATAATGCTGTAGGCTTTCTAAGTTCCCGATTACTGGTAGTTTCCTTTAAGTCTGCATTAGATTTCTTGCAGGCCATATTAATGTCACAAGCGGCCGCTTCTTTCTGACTGAAACTGCCAAAACTGCTCGAAAATTGGGATTTAAGAGAGAGATTCTCTTCAAACTGAGAATCACATTTTTCTGTTAACAATTTGTAGTCTGTCAGAAGCTTTTCAAATTCACCTTTTTGTTGACAAAGATTTTCTCGCAACTTTTTATTATCCTCAGTGAGTGATCTAATAGTTGTCTCTAGTTTGATATGGGTGGATTCTCTTTTCATTCTATCGGTTTCTAGTTGAGATTGAAGTTTTGATATTTCTATAGCTGTCTCAAATTTCTCTGTTTTTAATGAGGTATTGGCTGTTTGTAACTGTTTAACATGTTCTTGTATTTTTTTGACTTCAGCTTGAGTATCACCTTTCCTCTCCTTTTTACTGATGTTTTCATTTAAATGCTGAACTGCATGTAGTTGTTGTTTCAGACTATCAATAACAGGCTGTAGGGAGGTTTCAATGGCTTTACAGAAACTGTATCCAAGCTGTTGCAGAAAACCTGTTTGGGATTTGTTCATAAAACGGCATCTGTGAGTGCATTTTGTTATAAGTTCAGGCCCCGATGTCACCAACTTTCCTCAAGTCAATACTCACCCTCAAGTCTGAGTTTTGACCTCAAATTCATTCACTTTTCTTTAAAGTATTTGAGTTGAGAACTAAATTGAGTGATTACAAGTTTTGGTGACGGCGGGGCCTGATCTTTAGGGTGTTGTAACGAACTATTGGTGTCTTCAGCTCTGTATTTAGGGGTAGTATAGTTATCACAAGTCTCCCATGGACTCATCTCAACATTTCCATTGTTGTTTGATGACGTGTTTGACGTTTCCATGTTTTTTACTTCAGTTTCAGAGTTTGAAGTTTCTATAGCATTGAATCATGACTTTTTGAAATATACAGTCTCATAACTGCAGAAGTGGGTGCATACAAATTGAGTAAAGCGCGTTAGCGCGTTATGAAAATTTGTATGCACACAGTGCTGCAGTTATGAGACTGTATCTTTCAAAAAATCATGATTTAATGCTTATATTTACATTTTTTTGAACTTCTTGCCTTGTATGCAAATGTGATTTATACCTTATAATTCCTATCTTATCCTAAGGGTAAGTTCATATTAATGGAAGAGCAACTGTAACAGCCACAAGCGTGTGACGTTGCAGTTTACAACTTTTGTGACGTCATAATAAAACTCGTCATTTTAACCTTTGAGTACCCTGTGTGTATTACAGTGTTATAACTGCAGTAGCTTTCAACACAATTTACAGGCAAAGAATATGTGGAATGTAACTATAATGTTTTTGACCTCAGTTTCAGAATCTGTGTTTATTTATTTAACATCGAGCCTAGAATGCTTCCAGTTGGAGGCGGTGAATTTCCAGTTTTCGTAATGGCGCCGGTTCTGACGTTTTCCTGGCATGTAAAATATCAAAATCGTTAAAAAAGCCAGGAAAACGTCAGATATTTCGGACTAAGCGCGGGGAAACATGGTTGTCACGATGATGGTCGATACACAGATAATTAGTGATGATATGCTAAATCACTTACTATATCAGTTTGTAGATGTTACCTCATTAGTATTGTACCTTATTTCTTCAGGCAATGGTTTGAACGACGTGAAAGGGATCAGTTTTTCTTTCTTACCACATGGCTACGAGTGCCGCCATTTAACCGGAAGTATAAGTTTCAATATAATATAATTTAATATGTACCATAACCCCAATATAATTTAATGATTATATTTCTTGTATAAGTCTTGTATAACTCGTGATGAACTATAATTGTTGATATAACCAAAGATGACTTAAAGGCCCAATGGGCCGGGTGCCCAATATTAATGTACAAGTAATTGATTAAAATTTGAATAGCATGACACAATTGTACATAATATGCATATGTCACTATAAGAAATAAATTACTACTACTTGCTAATACTACACTTCGCCTATGTATAGAATATATTGTTGTAGAATGTCGGTATTCTTATTTATTTTAAGAGTAATTAATTACGATTATCAAGATTACACTTTATTTTATGTAAAAATGCAAATGAGTTAGGGAGGTCAATTAAATTAAAAAGAATATTTCCTAATGAAAATAGGGCAACGACCAGTGAGAATTTTTAGTGCAAGTAGAAATAAAGTTGTTATTATTGTGAGTGTTGCAGTTTTGAAATATAGAAGATTAAATTCGTATTTCTTAAATATACCGGAACATTTTGTTGTTTGAATTGTGAAGGCATAAAAATACAAATTTTGAATAAAATAACTATAATAAAAAAAAAATGAGACGCCTGGTTTTGATGGAGAAGATTTCCGACCCCCCCCCCCTCGATGAAAGAAGTGTTGAAATAATTGTACCTTGTATCTGGATCATGAATCAGTTTATACAAGTATAGCACCGAATATACTTTATTTTAAAGATTTGCGAAGAATTTCAAATAAACGAGTGTTAGTATATAGGTGATAACTAAGCACTGCTATAAAAAAGGGTATTCAGCGTGTACAAGTAATGAGGTAAATGCCAATATAATGTAGTACAAGTAATGTACAAGTAATTAGGTAAATGCCAATATAATGTATAACAAGTAATGTACAAGTAATTAAGTAATACCAATATAATAATGTATTACAAGTAATGTACAAGTAATTTGGTAAATGCCAATATGAGGTATTACAAGTAATGTACAAGTAATTAAGTAAATGCCAATATAATGTATTACAAGTAATATACAGGTAATAAGGTATATGCCAATACAATGTACTACAAGTAATGTACAAGTAAATAGGTAAATGCCAATATGAGGTATTACAAGTAATGTTCAAGTAATTAAGTAAATGCCAATATGAGGTATTACAAGTAATATACAAGTAATAAGGTAAATGCCAATATAATGTATTACAAGTAATGTACAAGTAATTAGGTAAATGCCAATATAATGTATTACAAGTAATGTACAAGTATTTAGGTAAATGCCAATATAATGTATTACAAGTAATGTACAAGTAATTAGGTAAATGCCAATATAATGTATTACAAGTAATGTACAAGTAACTAGGTAAATGCCAATATAATGTATTACAAGTAATGTACAAGTAATTTCATATGTAGGTAAATGCCAATATAATATATTACAAGTAATGTACAAGTAATTAGGTAATTGCTAATATTTAAGAAATGAACTCAATGTTTTCCCAAGTTATTCAAGTATAACCTGGGTTGGGGCAGTTTACGTTTTATAATCCGCGAAGCGGATTATAAAAAAATGTAAATTGCTTCAACCCAGGTTATACGAGTGTAACTTGGGTAGATATTGAGTTCATTCCTTATAATTTAATTTTCTGTAATTTACTGTACAAATTGAGTGCGTTTTACTTTAAAAAATGATATTAATCTGTTCAAAATTCAAACGTAAAACATCAAGCGGATTAGTACGTTTTTGACGTTGGTTCATTGTGGCATGTCTTGTAACGTGTAAACCAGGTTATACAAATTTAACTAAGTTTTTTCTATCCAATTAAATGCCGCGTCAAAACCAGAATTGAATTATAATGTATTATACAAGTAATATACAATTAAGTAATTAAGTAATACCAATATATTGTATTACAAGTAATGCATACGGAATGATTAATATAAGAGTAATATACTACGTGCACTTCAACAACGAATGAATTTTCCCACATGTCAGTGCTTTTTGTATATATTTTCCTTCATCTATTTAATTCATTGACATTATGAATTTCAGTTGGGAAACTTTCACAAAATATAGAGTTGAGATATATCCGGCAGTCACGTGTTTAAACCAATGAAAGTGTGACATTTCAGTCCGAGGGAAAACAAAAGTGAATATGGATTGAACAGCAGGCAAAAATAGCCTATATTAGTTCTCTCCATCAAAGATTAAGCTATTTAAGAGTATCGTGGTACCGAAAAATGGAAAGCGGATCCACACATCTACAATATATATATATATATATATATATATATATATATATATATATATATATATATATATATATATATATATATATATATACGCATAGAACGTTACAAAAAGGGAACATTCTGTTTCAAAACAATATTTGATGTATTGTATGCAGTATGAATAATAAATCCTGCTTTTACAAAAACTCCGTTCAATACCACATCTCTTCAGGTTAAAAGCTCAGTCATCCAGATAATTTAAGCAATTAAGACAGATGATTAATCAAGCCGCGAATTTACGATTCTCTGTTGAATTTCTAATTATGTAAAACCTGAGGCTATCTACAACAAGATTAGGTAAGTAAAACACAATTTAACTTCCTTCATTAAAAAGTAAAGTTAACGTTCTATGATTGTATATTCTAGATATCTTCTTATACATGTATGCCTTTATGTTAAACCATATACATGTATATAATCTGTAACGTGATTGTCAGTAGATGTACAGTCTTTGCGAAAAGTCGACGAAGGTCAGCCACGCCCCTCACCCTGAATCTGATTTCAAATCTCTGTTGCATAAATTATAACAGTAATGCGTCTAATTTTGGAATTGGAAAAATAAGACTGCGTTGATATAATGAATAAGGACTCTGATATGTGTTTTGTGAGGGAGTGTGTGAGTGTGTGTGTGTGGGAGGGGGGGGGGGGTGTAGCAGTATATCTAAGCGTACACAAGACTGGTGGTGGGTTCAAACTAAACCCAACTTCTCTGACCTCGAAGTTTGTATAATAAAACAAAGATCGATTAGCTCACATTTTACTTTCCTTATAGAGCAATAAAAACGGCGTGCTGAGTGTTGAGAGGCCTCGCTACTAGGAGCATGGACCAGACTAAAGGTAATCAACTGTCTTATTCTGTTCAAAATGTATGCAGTAAGGTTAAGATTGTTCTATTCTTAATTCAATTTTGATTACCCAACTTGTAATGACGAGGCATATCCACAAAGGTACCCATCACATATAATGATTATTAGATTCATCATTCTGATTTCCTCGCAAATCTGACGATGCGAAGGATTTTTATAAAGATTTCTTTTGTACATATATGAAAAAAGTTTATTTATCTGAATTATTTCAGTAACATAAAATCAACAATCGTTCCAATTAAAAGTTGAACAAATAATTATGTTTAATTAATCATTTAAAATGACGAGTTTGCAAATACATGTACATGTAGATTATGCCTGGTTGCAAAGAAGGCACTTCCTTCCACCCTTTAGCCTTTTGTTGCATATCTAAGGCAGTAGATGCAAATCGAGGGGCGATTTTTATTAATGAGAGGTGTAACGCGTCGTTTTGGTTGAATCGGTTGTAAGCTTAGATGTTGAATGACCGATCGGGAGACGGAGAGGATCGCAAAATAATTTTATGAGTTTCAAGCGAAACTTCTACCTGATGTGACAGCTTGAAATAAATTCAAGATGGCGGCGATGGGTACCTTGTGTATTATTAGGTATAGGGTATTTATTTTTATTATGAGAGAAATTTATGTACCTGTGGTATTTGTGTATGAGAGAGAGAGAGAGAGAGAGAGAGAGAGAGAGAGAGAGAGAGAGAGAGAGAGAGAGCGCATGATATGTGGAAAGTCGCTTGTTTTTTTTATTTACAAATACTTTTGAAATGATTTTAAATAGTTTGCGGCCGATTTTATGCTTTTCGTCTAGTATCGTTTTGAATTGAAGAGTGTGTGTCGTTGTAGCTGCAGTTTGTGTATTTGTGGCGGTCGTGTCCCGGCTCTCTACAGCACAGTTCACTAACAGTCCGGCCAACGGTAAGAATAATCACCTCACATGACAACAAGACTTGTATATCGAACGCTACATGTAATTCTATCTCACGTTGATAAAATGTATATATTTTCATTCAGTGTATATTTCCCCTTATGTTTGCATTGGAAATCTGCGACGTTCAATTTTCTATGAATACACTTTGATAATTCATGCGCCATGTGCACAAATATAAACGTCTTCACGTGTTTTGAGTATATTTAATTTTGTAAGATCAAATGAAACGTTCAATCTTACATAACCAATTTGATATATCTTTTGAAAAATAATCATTAAATTATATCTACTCCTTCATAAAAAAGATTTTTCTCTACAAAGTTTCTGGCACAATATTTTTAGTCGCGGAAGCGAACTAAATAGCATGTTAATTTGGCTGTTCCATGTGTTTCATATCCCTGACTGGGAGCGTATATAATGGATTTGCAGCGACAATACACATATAATTCATAAATATAGACATCAGTATGAATATAAATATAAACAATGAATGCTTAATTTTGGATGTCGTCGGTCCTGTAATACACCAAGCGGTGCAGACGAATTTTCATACCGCGCTAACGCGCGGTATTCAATTTGTCTGCACCGCTTGGTATGTTACAAGACCGACGACATCCAAAAATAAGCATTCAATGCTTAAATGAAATATTTTTTCTCCGAGAGCATTGCAGGAGTGTAGTTTGGGTACAAACGTACATGTAATAATGATAGTACGGTTGATCTCCGCCAAAACTAGATCGTTATTTTGATATCATTAAACCTTTTTTTCAATGTTTAGAAACATCCACTATCAATTTTGATTTTTTGGGAGAGCAGATATTTATTTTATTACCGCATCTTCCGTGTAACAATGTACGGAGTACATGTATTCGTAAATACACCAACCTCATTCAACCAGAGACATACTTGATATTTCCCGTTCATTTCAGGGTGTGAGGAAGGAACATTCTTGTTCAATGGAAAATGTGAGAACTGTAGCACCAACTGTAATCGTGGCGTCTGTAACGTCACAGACGGGCGCTGTTCGGACGGGTGTGTGCAGGGATTCTACGGTCAGACGTGTCAACATCCCTGTCCAGACAACTGTTTATATAACGTGTGTGACATTAATACGGGTTTTTGTGAATTTGGGTGTTCACATAGTTTCTATGGCAACATGTGTGACCTAGCCTGTAGTGTCCATTGTAATAGAAACAGATGCAGAAGAGACTCCGGCTACTGCAGTGCCGGATGTGTTCCAGGATACTTCGGAGACAAGTGTGACTCGGTGTGCAACAGTCACTGTATCAAGACGTGTGAACGAACTTCCGGTGCCTGTGACGCATGCGTGGATGGTCATTACGGGACAAACTGTACAGATACGTGTAGCACCGGGTGTGGAACTCTCAAGTGTCGACAGGAGAGCGGGGAATGCTTGGACGGCTGTAGGACAGGGTTGGCGGGGCCCCAGTGCGCGGGTATGTGCTGTGTTTCTCTTATGATCGGTTCGCAAATGTACCTTATTTAAAAGCAAATAATGATTTGATTTTTATATATTTACATTCAGTGTATATTTCCCCTTATGTTTGCATTGAAAATATGCAACTTTCAATTTCCCATGAAAACACTTGTCCCTATGAGCACAAATATGAACGTCATCACGCGTTTTAAATATATTTATTATTGTAATATTAATGAAGGTCAACGTTCAAACTTACATACAGTAACCAATTTGATATGTTCTTATGAAAAATAATCGTTAAATCATATATTCGTTATTAAAAAAATAGATTTTTATCAACAAAGTTTCTGGCTCCATATTTTTATTCGCGAAAGCGAACTAAATACTATTTTAATATGGCTGTTCCATGTTTCTTTCATATCCCCGACTAAGAGCGTATATAATGGCTTTATAGCGACGATACACAATAATAGACATAAGTATAAAAATATAAATATAAGCATTGAATGCTTATTTTTGGATGTCGTCGGTCCTATAATACACCGTGTTTTAACAGCGGTGTAGACAAATTATCATATCAGCTGTGTAGACAAATTATCATAATTAAGCGACAAAACACAAATATTGCATACAAATAAACATCAATATGAATATAAATAGTAGCGGTATTCAATTTGTCTGCACGGCCTGGTGTGTTATAGGACCGACGACCTCCAAAAATAAGTATTCAATGCTGAAATGTTATAAATGTTATAACGGCTGTCTGCTGGACACCGGGGAGTGTGTGGGTGGATGTCTCACCCCTGGGCTACCATATATATATATATATATATATATATATATATATATATATATATATGCAGTATTGAACATCCACTATCGATATTTTTAAAATAGGCATGTTAGGTATAAAAGTAATACTATAGTCTGTCCCAATTTATTGCTTCCGCCCCTTTTTAATGATTTTTAATAGAAATACACATACATGTGAAAGAAATACAGTTGAAATCAATAAAAGGAAAAATATTCAAGATATCCTCACTGACACATTTTCGTTTTTAACCCATAAAATTTCACTCGAACGAAAACAAATTTCTTGCGGAGATTTATAATTGGAAATGTTTAAATCTTTTCTCCATTCGGAATTACTTGGAATACCTCGCACATTTTTTCAACATTATCATCCGGGCTATTTCATGGCTGATGCAATGCAAAATCCCTGGAGACTTTTTATTTTGGGTTGTGTATTGAAATATGAAGCGGTAGAGGGGGCGTTCCAAAACAGATAATCTGTACATTTTTCATATTAGTGGATGAACGTACATTGAGCACAAAGGTATTTATGATTATCGAAATATCAAGCGAAAAGTGGTGGAAGCAAAATCCCGGGACAGAGTATAGTCATTTTCAGATCCATTTGGACTGAAAACTTTTTTTTTTACAATACTTTAAACATATACCATACTAAAATGACACAATTTTATTAGTTGGTTTACTTGTGACGGTACTATTTTAAAGGATATTGGGTTTGAAACTTAACTACATGTGTTATCAAGTGATGATACACTGATGATACACTGATACGTTCACAGCTAAACTTTACTACATGTGTAATATCAAGTGATACATTTACAGCTAAATCATGTTTAGCCAAATTAGACTGTAAGAGCTTTAATGTTATACTCTGTCCCAAGATATCCTGGATTCACATTTTGCTTAATTACTCGATATTTATAAACACCCCGGGTTCAAACGATGTTTATTCAAAAGTATGAAAAAATTCCAAGAACTTTCATTTGAAACGCCCCCACAGCTAAAAATAAAGGAGTCTACGGCATTGCAACAGACATGAACGTACCCAGATGATAAATAACGTTGAAAAATTGTGCGAGGTATTCTGAGTGACTTCCGAATGGAGAAAAGATGTCAACATTTCCCATTATAAATCTCCGTAAGAAATCTGTTTTCGTTCCTGTGAAAAATGATAATGTATCAATGAAGATATCTTGGATATTTTCCCTTTCATCGATTTCAATTGCATCCTTTCACAGGTTATGTATATCTTTATTTAAAATTTTTCAAATGTGCTGCATAAATATCTTGGAACAGACTTTAACAGGGAATGGCTTACAGCAGTATATTTGGGATTTGCACTGTCTAATGTAGCGAGTAAGGGATTTTATTACTATAATGTAATTTTTATCGCATTTACAAAAAATCGGTTAAGATTTGCAACAATATTAACATCGAAGCCTGTATTTGGCCCTATACATTTATGAGAATCATCAGCAGACTTTTTTTTTTTTTTTTACAAATAAGTGCAGATGTACCAGTACTTAGTATTGTTACATCCTCAACTATTGTTTCTCTTCTAATTATTCTGTTGGTATTTTCTAGATTTTATTTAAAACAGACAATTTTGGAATAACACATTTTGAGGGGAGATATTTCAATACAAACAACCAGTCAAATTGCATCAAGTTCAATACTTGTGAAAACTCTAAACATTATCAAGGCGGTATCATTCCTTGCTTTCAGAGACTTAATAAAAACTACTTACCATAACGTCTGGGTAATAACAACTCACAACCCTAAAATCTTTTTTCCAGATGAAGTAAACAAATTTTACTTTTTAGAGAAAAGGTTGACCACACGCCCTTTGATATTCTGATAAGGATTTCATTAACAAATGAAGAACAAAATGAGAGCACTAGAATTTTTACACAAGGATAATAACGTCATGGAAAAAAATTACGTATCAAATCTCCCTGAAGTTGCATTATCATTCCTCACCTAGTTTCATAAAAAAACAATTTACTTTTTTTTGTATCGGAATTTATCTGTGTATCAAGTTATCTGGTTTTTTTCCCGCGAGAAAGGGTGTGTAAAATAGAGTGTTTAGATATGCGAACAAAATTAACTAAAGATCATTTTTCAAAAAATAACATTGTTCACTAACCAGATTATCACGGTGGCGATCGATCTTTAGTCCGTGCGACCGGAGAAAAACTAGGTCGTCGATCATCTCGGATCTATTTCGCTATGTTTCATTAGGTTTTAATAATAAAGTTAACACAAAACCGGAGTCGCTATAAAACTACTAGTATTCAGATTGTCGGAAAATGTGTGTTTTGAATCCGTCGAATCTTCTGCGTCTCAAATTGAAATTTAAAATAAACCTTAGCCCAAATTAGCTTTTCTGATCTCAGTCTGTCTGCCGTCTGTGATTTTTAAGGTTTTAATACACCGTTTTTATTCATTGAAATTATACTGTATTTGATTTCGTTAAGCTATTTGGATTGGGTTAAATTAGTTGGCAATTTTTGTTCAGGTGAGCAATGGCCCCTGTCACAGATGTTCCATTAGTTTAAGAAGTATTTTATTCATACATGTAATATATACATCAGTATATAAAATGAATATGGATTAAACAGCAGACACTGCGCCTGTATTAGTTCTTTCCATTAGAGATCAAGGTACGGCTAATCACTGTAATAATAGTATATGGTTGTAGTTTCACAGAGACCTTTTAACGAATCTATATAGACATTACAGAATGTAGAAGTGTGAAATTAAAAAAATGAACTGAAGAATAACAATCAGTTACAGTTAGAAAAACAAACGGAGGAAATAATGGGAAGATTGAAAGATGGAACCAACAAGAAAGAAAGAAAAAGAAATATAATTTTTTTTTGAAAATTTTTGAAAAACAAAAAAATTGCCATTGCAGTGTAATCTGAATTAGCCTTGTTAATCCGCTCCTATATGCTACATATATATAGAGTATCGTATAATTTACAAGTATAATTCTAATTAGATTGTATACCATTGTAATATAAAGTATTCTCGTAGATAATTGGTAAAGTTCTCAGATCAATAAAAAAAACCTTCTAACGGTAGTTGCACTTGTTTTATGTAATGGATAAATGGACAGAGATTTTTTTTCCATTTTGCCATCAAATTAAACCAGTGAATGATATTTGATGTTTATGTACAGCCTGCTCAGACGGTTTCTATGGCAACAACTGCACCAGTCGCTGTAACAAAAATTGTTTGGATGAACTTCGGTGTGATGCCGTAAACGGTACATGTTTGACCGGATGTAAACCTGGCTTCAGGGGAGAGGAGTGTTCGATAGGTACGTGTGTGCGAGTTAATTAAATCATCTAAGGTTGTTTATCGTGTCATCGTGTGGTAATAGGACGACAAACCTAATTTGCGTATACAATTGCTGTAGTTTCTATTTAAAGTTTCAATAATTCCGTAAAGGAAGGCAAATTATTCAGCTCAAAGATTTACTACGGTTTCCAGGCGTTAGTGCATATAATTATAGGGATTTTGCTAATGATAAATCATTACGTTTCACTTTCAATTTTGAAGATATATAGTTTTCAACCTATATTTTACTTCTGTGTTTGAATATCTGATAGAAAGTAGTGATTAAAACACTCAAATGTTTGTATAGTTTCATAAATCTACTTTTATAAACGACGATAAATTTATTAGAGTTTACAATTCACCTTTAATAGACTATATTGTGGAAATAATGACAAAACACACCTTGACATGCTCCCCAGAAAAATCAAAAATATATGAAATTATAATAATCTTGTTTGAACAATGTTAATCAAATTGTCATTAAAATATGATATTTCAATTTTAAAATGTTTCCCTTTCATGGCGGTTCCCGTTAAATGTGTGTAACCTCACTTAAACCAATCAGATCGGTAATAAATATCATTGCATTTTAGAAGGTGGTGCTTTGTCAACAAAAAAAGAAGTTTTCGTTAGCATTGACTGCAAAATTTCAAACATTAACAAAAAATATACACTTAAGACATTGAAAATATTGCATTCGGTACATTAATACTTGATGTGGTAAACATGCACTCCATGTGAATGTAAAAATAGTGCTAAATTTATCTCAACCATTCATGCATTTCCTTACTTTTTGTATATATATGTGAAGTTTTGTACCTCTTGTAATATATATACGTATGTATATGAACTTGATTTTGATAAAATTTGCGGTGGCTGGCGGGCGTGATGACGTCAGGTCACACTGATGGTTCTTCTTCCAGAGGTTGTGTTGACGGAGGAGAGCGGGAATTTACCGGCAATCGTCGGGGCCGTCGTGGTGGGCGTTCTGTTCATCATCATCCTGATTATCGTCATTATCCTCGTTCTCATCAAAAGGTAAACGTGCCGAATTTTTCATCAACTTTAGTGTAAATATGGAAAATCATCCTAAGTTAGTAATACAGTACATGTATGTCAGTTAGGTCTGGCAACAAAATACAGTCATATATCGGGTAGTAATGCAGACCCTCGGCAAAGGTTTAAAA
Source organism: Magallana nippona (assembly GCA_033439105.1). Lineage (NCBI taxonomy): Eukaryota > Metazoa > Mollusca > Bivalvia > Ostreida > Ostreidae > Magallana > Magallana nippona. Next base: position 30,856,905 of record CM065917.1, on the reverse strand, counting down.
TGTATCGTTATACTTGTTGCTATTGTGATCGAGCATCACATGTTTAATAAATAAAAAAAATCACAGAAATTGAAATCGTTGAGAGGCAGGGCGAGAGAGAGAAGAGAGAATCCCATGATTTATATATTTTGAGTGGGAGTTTTTATTAAACATGCATTTATTCAACATAATTTCCAATTGTAAAGGTATTGTTATACGGATATTTGAGTGGGTTTTAGCCCACCGAGACGAAGTCGGGGGAGGTTATGCTATACCCCCGGCGTCGGCGTCGGCGTCCGGACCTGGTTACAGTTTTTTGTGCAGGTCCTGTCTAAGTTATTACTTGTCCTGTCTTCATCAAACTTGCATGGATGATGCATCTGGATCTACTTATGAACTGGAAAGACTTGGATGCTGAATCTTGGCCATGAATTTCAGATGCTGGAGGAGGTTAAGGTTTTTGGAGCTGGTTAAAGTTTTTGGAGCAGGTGCCCTCTGATGATTATATCTTACTTTTTACTGGTCCTAACTTCACCAAACTTGCATGGATGGTGCGTCTTTTGATACTGATGCACTTGACAGGCTTGAATACTGAATCTAAACCATGGATTTCGGATGTTGGAGGAGGTTAAGGTTTTTAGAGTAGGTGCCCTCTAATGATTATATCTAAGTTATTACTGGTCTTAACTTCACCAAACTTTCAAGGATGGTGCGTCTTTTGATACTTTGATACTGATGGACTTGACAGGCTTGAGTGCTGAATCTGAGCCATAGGTTTGGGATGCTGGATGAGGTTAAGGTTTTAGAGCTGGTTAAAGTTTTTAGAGCAGGTGCCCTTTTTGTATTGTATAGTATCATAGGATGCAATATCGTATTTTATAGTAGTATATTGAAAAACATTGTATCTTACAATATCGTATGAAATTAACATATGATTATCAAACAATTTCTTAACATGTGATATACGATATTGTGTCAAACCACACTGCATTATCCATGAATATCCAAGATCATTAAGTATGATTTTCATATAATATGATAAAGGTGGTCTCATAAAGGTGATGCCTCATAAAGGTGATGCCTCGTCTCGGTGGGCTTTGTAATCTGTGATTACGTATGTTTTTATCTCCATAGAAGAAGAAGGAAACGTAACAAGGATGTTCGTAACCGTGAATTCGGGAATGAGAGTAAAAGCCGTACGTAGGAAATGCTTTTAAACCAAAAATAATTTTCTTCGTTCACACATGTATAAAACAGTAAGATATGTTTGATTTATCTTTTCACTACCTCAGAAATCTCACGCATGGACGTTCCAACGGATAAGGTTTTGATGTGGAATAATAAGGTTGAAGACAGCGGCGTGACACCGGCCGACGAGGCTGAGCAGAACGACATTGAGAAAGCGGACCCGAAACTAGAGGGAGGTTCTGATCAGGACTCACTAAATACGGACGAGGAGGCCCCAGACCCAGCAGAGGGAGATAATTCTGGGCAGTCTGAGAGTTCGGTATACTATGAGGCATTCATAACCACACAGGTCGGGAAATCTGACAAGGAAACTTAAATTGACAACAGTGAGAATCTGATACGGAATTAAATTACGGCCATCAACCACCAAAAGGCAGCTTAAAGGCGCTTTACATTGTTTTTATTATTTCTGAAAAAGAAATTATGATCATGCTATACTAATAAAAGTTGTCGATTTTATCGTAGTCATTTCCTGAATTATCTTATTAGATTGAGTTCTTCCTCGTTGTAATTAATTTTGATCTTGCCATATCAATCCTTAAAACCAGTAAACCAGATATGCATTAAATTACACTACAAGTCGTGTTTGTGATCTTGAAAACTCCTCTGTTTCCATTCCGAATCCGCGTTATGGATCATCAGTTTGCCTTTAAAAGCAAAGAAAATAATTGTATTGGAAAAATTGACAGTCTTTTGTTTAAGCACAAGTTTTGTACAAATGCGTGAAATACTTAAGAAAGAAATGTTAAGATAACATTACACTGTAAATTTATGTATTATTATACTAATGATAAAGAGAGTTAACTTTTAGCATTAACGTAGTTGATGTCATGAATGCAAACTTCGTGAATATGATTATAGGGGGAATCACAAATCATTTCTTAACTTGAATGAAAATAGAAGCATGCTGAACTCGTGCGTGCGTATGAAATAATTTTTGATGGTAGAAATGCAGACCGAATTAAACATTCATACCTCATCGGCAGATTAAAGCTAATGGATGCAACAGGTTTTAATTTTGAGAATACTTGTTACCAATTATGCTTGAAAATGACGTTTCTACTGCAGTGAACACTGACACGTACCGGACGGATCTCTGGAAGAGTGGTAATGTGGCTGACTAAAGTCGCAGAAATATAAGCTTATGGTTAATGTGCATAAAGAATTGAGAATTTACAAATGTTTACACAACTACGCATTCAACTATTCATTCGGGTCAACAAAGAGTTTAATTGTGTGGATTGAGTAACGTCAGCGATGTCTTAATTTCCTAATCTAACCTTTAGAGCGGAAAACCCACTGTTTTTTGATGAAAAAAAATAACTGTTGCTAAAACAATTAAGTTAATTTAGATTCTGTATGTATTTATAACTTATAATTGAAAGAAAAAACCTCAACTGATTTTTTTAAATATGTTAATAGAGTTTTAACCCAGTCTGGAAAAAATACACGAATTGTGTATAATTATAATTTTACTTCTCTCTCTCTCTCTCTCTCTCTCTCTCTCTCTCTCTCTCTCTCTCTCTCTCTCTTCAAAATGATATGACACAAATGCAAATGACAGTGTTTTTGAAATTAAGAATAGAGAATATTTTACAGAGAAGAAAGAAATATTCTTTTTAAATGTCGGTTTAGTAAACCTTTGTCTATTTTGCATGTTTATACATTTAACATATTCTGTTTGGCTGATAAAACATAATTATTAAAAAATAAAATTGCAGAAATAGCTTTGGTTTAGTCGGTATATTATAATTTCTTCAATGATTAAAACCCATGCAAAAATAGGCTTTGTTTAATTTGATGCAATGCTGAACGCCTGGTTAATGTATTTACGACTATTTATAAATAACGTATTTATGCGCTATTAACTAAAAAATTGACGAAATCATGACGGAAATGTCCATTGCATTATGTCACACGTTTAAATGAAGCAGCTGCTTTACTTTAATAGAAGTCTGGTCGACCGTTAGAAGTTTCCGTTATTATACTGCATTTTCAAAGGTGGAACAGCATTTATACACAAATGGCGATTTCAAACTGATACTTACTGAGGACTGGATTAGTATTGAAATTTACTCGTGGTTTAAAGAAAATGTTTTTGAAGATTTTTATTTGAGAAAAGTGTAAAATCAATAACGAATTATATAAAAATTCAGAACATGCGTGTGTTTGTGAGAACCTACCGCGCGAGTTGTGTGCTGCTGGCGGCCTGTTTCTGTACCACCGTCTGCTTCGTATTCTACACTGACCTATCTGCTGCTGGACAGCCAGATGACACGTACCCCGAGACGACCGGTGACCCAGACCAGTCAGATTGGACAGACATCGACATGGACTCCAGTGAAGTGGAGGATCTCGATTTTCTCAAGTTTTTACGTGCATCTAAACAAGAGAATCAAGTAAAGGACTCATGGGCGGAGGACAGAAATCACACATATTTGTTCCGTTATGACGTTGTTCTGATATGAAACAATTCTAGAAAAAAGGTGACTTCAATGTACACAGACCAAGTTCATTCAAAACTGGTACAGACTGATTCTACTGTCTACTGGTACAGACTGATTCTTCTGTCTACTGGTACAAACTGATTCTACTGTCTACTGGTACAGACTGTTTCTACTGATTCTACTGTCTACTGGTACAGACCGATTCTACTGTCTACTGCTACAGACTGATTCTACTGTCTACTGGTACAGACTGATTCTACTGTCTACTGGTACAGACTGATTCTACTGTCTACTGGTACAGACTGATTCTACTGTCTACTGATTTGATTCTGTGGTGATTAACTGTAATATTCATGTATTGATCAATGCCTTAATTCATTGTTTTGTTATACCGATGTAATATACAGCTGTAATATATATATATATATATATATATATATATATATATATATATATATATATATATATATATATATATAAAATCATTGGAAGGATTTGATTTTTTTTTTCTTATTTTTTGAATATAAAGGTAATTGTTGAATAATATGAAAGACCAATGTAATAATGTTTATTTTTGGGGGGGTAAGAATTGATTTGAAACTTGTTGTGCAGTTTTATAATGATAAACTACAGATCAATTTTCCCATACTGTTAGAGGGATTCCTAAAGATTTTAAAGTTTTGATACATTTCTAATTTTGTTTTTGCAGAAGTTTGAAGGTTTTGTTTTGTTTAAGAGCCACTGAAAATAAATTAATATAAATAAATAATTATAGTAATTAAAATAAAGATAAAAATAAATGATAAATCTAGTATCAATCTCTTTTCTGAGCTGTTCTCCGGTCCGCTGAGAGGACTTACAATATATGATCTGTTCTTTAACTTCTACAACACAATCTGTCTTAATTAATTGAGATATTTCTGATGTGACAAAGTAAGCGCTGTTTGTTGCAGATTACAGGCGCGGATCCAGAATTTTTTTCCAGGGGGGGTCGAACCTTTTCAGAAAACCAAACCCAATATATAAAATGTTCACCCTTTTATTTTTCAACTCAAGAACGAAACGCCCTAGATGACCACTCCATCACGTACGGAACTTTTTTTTTGGTTGTAAGCGTCATTTAGCTAAAAAGACTTGACTGAAATAATCTTCGTTTCCCTTGCCTGATAAATGATTGTACTATTTCCTTTTGGTCAATCTCTAATGAATGATGAAGATGCATTAGTGCTAGCCCAGTTAATCTGTCCTCTTGCATAGTACTGCGCATATAACTTTTGATGCGTCTTAATCCAGAAAAGGATCTTTCAGCCTCACATGTTGTGATAGGTAACACACATCCAATGTGCAGAAGAATTTTTACGTTCGGAAAAACTTCCCCATCGACAAAGTTGAAAAGAAAGATCAAATTACAGAGCTTTTCTGAGGTTTCTTTCCTCATGTTAACACAATATCTTTTCCAATCTGCAAGTTCCTTCTCCAAGTCCTTTACAGAAAGACAAGGTAGGTCGCTCTCCCAAAATGTAAGTTCTGAGGCAAGTTTGGACAATTCCTCTTGTGAGAGATTTGTCATATTGATAGGCAACAAAGTGCATATTGAATATGCCACCAGATCTTCTTTCTGAAACCTTGAATTTAATTCACTGAGAAGAAAGTCCAGAAATGGAATGGCCACGACAGATCTATAATAATCTTTGGGATTAGTTGTGGAGACATTTTCCCTGTGTTGTTGCTTTGAGCAAACCCTTGGAATTTTAATCACTATATCAAGGTCATCTGCAATTTGTTTGGCGTCTTCAAAGCAAGACTCAAATTCCGTATCTACCGCTGTACGAATTTCTTTGATTCTATCAACGTGTTCCTCGATTAGCTTACTTGCAGTGAAAATGTCAATATCTCTCTTCTGAAGTTTGAGAGTTAAAGGTTTTATTGTGTCTAGGACGTACCTTACAAACACAAATGTTATCAACACAGAGAAGGACGTCAACGAAGCCAAAAGTCCCTGTGCTGTCACTTTAGTTTGTCTATCCCAAGACCAGTCTTCACTGGTACTTTCATCAAGGTTTTGATTGATAATGTGCTGAAGACATTTGATGACGAACTTGTACATAGTGTAAAACACATCAAAGCAGATATGACGTTCAACCCACCTAGTCTTACAGAGTCCTACTAGTTTCTTTTTGGAAAAATCTACTGACCCGTCATTTTCTATAATATTCTCAAAAAACCCTTGTCTTTTGGGGGAACTGTCATAGAAAATAAACACTGAATTAAGGACATCTATCATATTCCTTACAAGAGGTAATTTGCAGGCTGAAGCAACGCTCAGATTCAACACATGACTCCGACAATGTGTAAACAAAGCTAATTGGTTTAGAGACTTCATTCGTCCCTGACACCCCCGTTTTTCCGATGCCATTGCTGCTGCACCATCGTATGCTTGCCCTCGCATGTTCTCAATTGGAATTGCAAGCGAGCGGAGGATTTCAATGAGTTTATCAGCAATTGCTTCCCCTGTAGTTCTGCCTATATTTGAAAAGTCAAGGAATTCCTCCTTAATGGTGGCAGGGTTTTCTCTAGTATCTAGAAATCTGAGACACAAGACTAAAACTTCTTTGTTAGCATATTTGTCTGTTACCTCATCGGCTATGATGGAATAAAAACCCCTCCCTTGTAGACCCTTCAAAATTTTACCTGTGATGTGATTTCCTATGAGTTGGATAACCTCATTTTGAATGGTTTTGCTGGTGTATAAGGCATTCTTTTTTGCTGTTTGTAGATGAGACATGAGCTGCTCATCATGCTTTGCCAACAGCTGTAATATTGCCAGGAAATTACCTTTATTTGAAGAATCACTTGTACTATCATCTCTGTGTCCTCGCAGAGGAATATTTTGTTTCCCACACAGAATGACCGCATCTACCATTTTCTCAAGCAACCTAATGTTGTGCTGATACTGTGTCTGATTTTGCTGATTTAGTTTATACGGAAGAGACGAAGATGGCACTTCGGATGTCATCTTGGTTGTGTGATAAACAGATTTGGCATTCTTGTGGTGTTCTGAATTTTGATGCTTTAAAAGGGCAGATGTTTTTCCAAGGGCTTTTTTATACGCAGTAAAAGGTTGCGTAACAAACGCATTTTGATGTTGGACATCTGATTGAGGGAACATGACACAAAACTTGCATAGACCGCCATTTAACAGTTTGCTAAAGGTCAACCATGGAAACTGATTCATCCAAGAAGATTGAAATGATAAAGTCTTCTTTAGTTCACCTGTATTCGTTGTTTGAGCACGACCTGTTTTTAACTTGGCGATATCGTCTGGCAAGGGCTGATTCTGAATATAACTTATCTTTTCAGCTGAGGACATTGTGTTCAACTTTATTGCACCTGTGACAATTTTACCAAGATCAGAAAAACCTGAATCGTCAATAGATGTTTTATCTTTATCAATTTCATCTTCTGTTGTCTGAATAAATTCATTGTCATCAGATTTTTTATTTGCTTTATCATTTTGTGAGCCCAAGGTGATCTCCGGGGTATCATCTAAGTCAATACAAAGTTTTGACTTTTTAGGAGCAGGCTCCTTCATTTCATTGGTTTGGACATCTGTAGGTAAAACTGAGAAACAAACAACAAAATGATTTGGTGACCAATTGATTGGATTGCTATTTTCAGTGTGTGACCACATGATGTAGATGGGGGAACCTTGACGTACCTTTTCATCTGATAATGGCCTTATTTCTTGATGAAAATAATGTCTGTTTACAGCAACATTTTGTATTGTTGGGTAGATGCTATATATTGGATGATTCAGAGCATTTGCCACTGCGAAGAAATGAATTAAAGAACAATATTCCCCTGATTTGATTGAACTTAGAGTTTCATTCTGAATAGACTTGAGAAAATTCCCCGGAACAAGTGATCTGTCCGATACTGACGTCTCCACAACATATTGCACACTTGGAGGATTAGAACACATCTTGTCGTAAGTTGCCTGTGACGCATATTTTCTCGTATTTTTTACCAGTTCTAATACAGTCATGACTAGAAGTTCAGTATGTCTCCCTTCATAACCAAAAATGGCTTTAGAGAGGGCCCTATAGAAGCAATTGCCATCCCCATACACTTTCAAAGGACAAATATTTTCTGGGCCATCTGCTGGATAAATCGCTTCGGCAATGTTGTCCACATTACCGTCTCTGGGCAATACATCGGACCTCATTTTACTCAGATCATAGGTGTAGTCTTTCTTCAAACTTGTGTATCTCAAAGATACATCGAACTACAAGGCTTGCCAGCCTTTTGCTGCTGCTTTCAGCAAGGTGGCTTGCAAAAGATCAAAATCCCTTTCACCCATGATATATTTTCATCTATAACTAAACTACAAGCAAGCGTTAAACATGGAAGGAAATGATAATCAAGATTATTTTGAGAGAACTATTATTCAAATAATTGGAATCAGTTACCGAATAACAGAATTCGAGAGACAGCCTGTCACACTGAGTCTGAAGCAGAGCTATAATACAACCGATGACTTAGTTAATGACGATGCATTAGCATTATGACAAGATTGTGACGTCAATGACTCGTAATAGGACATTAAACAAATCGTACCTTTTTAAATTCGTTTCGAAACCCGAATAACATTTGTGATTTTGATTCTAATCACGCAATAATAAGATTTGATTACAATACAAAAAAAAGTTAATTCAGAAATATCTATAACATAACAGTCGAGTCATTTTTCTTATAAATTGTTTTATTGTATTTTTTTCTTTGAAAATTCCAGGGGGGGTCCGGACCCCCCCGACCCCCCCTCTAGATCCGCGCATGGATTAACTGTATCGAACACAAGCATAGGCGGCGGAATAGATACATAAGGAAATTCATAACCAGAATTAATCATTTTCAATATACTGTGAAATCATTTAAATTCGTGGGAGCCAATTTTCGTGGATTGTGGGATGTTTTGTTTATTCGAGGAGATATAATTTCGTGGACTGGTCGGGTTTCAGTTTCAGTAAGAAAGATAACTCTTTCTAAGTTTGCTTTCGTCGAGGATGTAAATTTCTTATGGTTTCTAATACCTGCATTTCAACAGCAGCAACAGCAGGCAGTTCTCTAAGACCAGGACAGAAACAAGCAGTCAAGGAGACAACATATGCCGTATGACGTCTGTTTCAACTGCTTTGCAACAGGCCTAGGGCACTGGAATTCCAACTGCCCAAAAGGAAAGGCCGCTCAGAGTCAATGATAAGTATACAGGTTGTTCGAATTGTGTTGATGGATAAAGTAAAACAGAAAGTAGTTCAAAACATAGTTTACAAAAGCATTACAGTAAATAGGAAGAGAATGTGGTTTTTCAATATACTGTGGGATCAGTAGAATTCGTGGTGGCTCAATTTTCGTGGTATTCTTGGGTAGCTTCATGATTTGAAGCGATACATCTATACATATATTTAAGGTCTTCCGTTTCCAACAGAAGACCTTGTACTGATTATGTTGGAAATTCTTCATTATTATTTTTCCTCTTTTTTATCTTCTAAACGTTTCTTAAAACCTTAATATCTCGTCTTTTTATCTAATTCGTGTATTTTTTCTAGGAAATCATGAGAAATCCTACAAATATGTGCATTGCTTCCATTGCAATTTGACAATACATATATCGCATAATTGAGAAACACAATAACACTACTTGCAGTTTTGCACTTACATATTAGGAAAAAATAGGGCCTCGCTACACCGGGATTCGGGCAGCCGAGCAGGGGCACTACTATGTATACATTGAGGCTTCCAGACCCCAGAAATTCGGGGACATGGCCAGACTGGAGAGTGCAGCTGTCTTTGAAGGTACCCCCTCCCCCTCCTCGAAAAGGGGCGGAGGAATGAATGTTAAAAATAAAACTCACAATTCATTGAAACTTGATCGAATTTTTTCATTGTTAATTCATATGAACTTTGTTAGTCACGTGATGAAATCCCATGAAACCTGGAGTTCATTAACCATGTTAACTACACAGAGTATCTATTTTTCTTCTTAATTGTATTCAGTTTTCATAAAAAAAATTCAAACACACCTTTAGTTCCCTTGGTATTTCAAAGACTGCAGATCAAGTATACTTAATTCCAACGAACTGGTGGCATAACATGTTGGTTTTCTCTCTTTTGATTAGATGAAAGATACTGCTTTCGAATGTTTTATTACATGCTTAGTAAACATATGGAAACACTTCTTGTTGAAACGCAAAGTGACACCAGTAAGGAGAAAGTTCATTTTAAAAAGTCCGGAAACGTGGGCAAATATTGGAACCGTCTTGAACTGAACCTTGACCTAAACTCAGACTCAAAGGTAAACCTAGATCACGGTGAACAAAGGTTAAAAGTCAACGTCACCACAGGCGTCACTTCAACTACTAGCATAGCTTCTATGCAATGATAATATACATGTAGTGTAAAGTTTGCTGAACGTTTAGCTTTAGGATACATGTATTAAACTTGGCGATGCTCAAATAATTTTAATGACAGTATACTATGTATGTTTACTGACGACCTAAAACTAACACACTGCGATGATGTGAAAAAAGAAATTGCATCCAGATTTTTTATTTTAAGAACATAAATTCTTTCTATCTTCCATGCACCAGATTAATGTATGTTTATATACATGTATCTCACGCATCCTTTTCAAAATATATATGTTTATCAATAAAAAGGAATTTTCTGCGCAGTTCTACAGCTGTTCTAGACGATTAAAAAGGCGTTGTTCTGTTCTTGTATGTGTAATTTGCATGTAGAACCTCATATGTATTGCTTTTTCATTTTTTGACAACAGTTTTGAGCAGAAACAAGCCAGTTCAAAAGATGTCTACATTTTTTTCTCTCAAATGTACAAGATGGCCGCACACCCCCCTTAAAGATTTGCTTTTTGATTCTACATGTAAAAAAGATTTTTGGGATTTCTTTATTGCATTGATTACCATAAATATGATATTATTTATATTGCTGTGCTATATTTATTTTTATAATTATAGCTACTACAATTTCCCTTTTATATCTATTTCTATTCTTCAATAATTATTGTTATATTATTGCAATACGTTTTTTTGGGGGTTGATTCGTGTTGGTATTGGAAGTTTTGTTCTGTCTCCAAATGCGATAACATAAACACCTTTTATAAGATTACTTTATCTACACACCATGCATTCGCTTCGCTGAAAAAAAAATATACTACGTACATCTAAGCAATCTAGAATAGCTAGAATAATTCGCAGATGTATACATAATAAAAGAAACCTAATTTTTTCACTGTGATATGAAGTTGGATACATGAGGATGCTTCCACAGTTTCAGCTTTTTTGGCAAATTGGTTTTGAGAAGAAACTTTTTAAAGATTGTCCTCTTCAGCTCAGGTGAGGTAACGATAACGACAGACCGGGTTTTGTTTTACAATTCGATAATGGACGACTTTTGTGAGTGAGTAAGCAGGTAACCAAGAAATGGCGATCAGTTTACAGTAACGAAGAACCCCAAGTTCTAACATCACAGCTTGCTTAAGGGGGTGTCCAGTAATCTTGTACACACGTCACACGTGAACCAAAATGTAAACATTTGTTGAACTGCCTTACTTATACCGAAAACTGACCAAAACTGTTTGATAAAAAGCAATAAATAAGAGGTTTTACATGATAGTTTGTATGCAAATTGCGCACACAAGTGCAAAACAATGCCTTTTTAAATTACTTAGAACAGATGTAGAATGCGCAGCTGCAGACTTACATGTATCTTGAAGATTTAAAAATCTGGAAAAATATGAAAGGGGGTCATTGGCGTTAAAGCGATAAAAAATTTTATGTGTCTTGTAAAAAAAAATAACCCCACAGTAAATATTCTTATTGCATAATTTTGAATCAATATACTCAGCAAATAACATCATATAAGCATATGTATCTACATCTATAATCAATTTAAAGAAACGACAATAGCATGACCCTTCTGATATACTAAATAGTATACAATTAAAGCATACAATTGCTTTCGCCTTGGGAAATAGACTTGCTGTCGGGGAACTGGAATCTTGCTGACTCCCTCATTTTTATACTTTAACTGTTTTACTATACCGAAACAAACAATCAATCAGAAAACGTTCAGATTAATATCTGATAATATCTATATATTCTTCATGTATCCAACAAGTTATAACGTCACAATAAGTAATATTAAATTACACGCCCGTCGTACAGTGACGTAGGCAAGTTGTGTTATACGATAAAGATGAATAATTATAGCCAATCAAAAAGGACGTTGCAACTAGAATTAAATCATATGGTTATGAATATTCATGATTTTATTCGGAGTATTTCGGAACTTTTCCTTTGGTTAACAGAAATTACTAAGTATTCCGAAAAGGTGTGTATCAGTTCATCGAACTGACGGACCTTTTTGCAGGGAATCAGTTTGTTTTGCAGGGAATCAGTCTGTTTACTGCGATTTTCAGTGAATGAGCGAAATATATCGAATTACTCTTATATAGTGAAAAATAAGTAGAGGTATAATAAATATTTATAAAGTAGCGTAGCATCTCTTGCTCTTCATTAAACATGCAGGTACAATTTATCACTGTTAAAAATCTTACACCCATTTTCACTTTCAATGTTTGCTTTAATTTTCATTTAATTGATTTTCATTCTTAGATTTCTAAAAATTGAATATTGAAAAAAATCAATCAAGAAAAATCAAAACAATTGAAAAAGTGCGCATTTTATTTATTATCATTTTTTTTGGTATTATTTTCTAAGTTTGAAAGTATTACTTCACGAAGAACAAAATCAAAGTTGGAAATTACTTAATAAAATACATGCGTTTAGTAATTGATGAAGTGATGAACTGCCCCCCCCCCCCGATTAAGTTCAAGAACTATATACTATAGTAGTACCACGGGTTGCGTTTGTTCAAAATACAGTTAATTTGTTAATTTATACCATAATGTACACGTATTTTAACCCTAACTGAAAATTAATACACTGCGTAGAAATGAAATAATTAAAGGTTGGCTACATGATTAATACGATCGCGAATTGACCGCGTTCTTTAAAACATATATACCGTTCTTAATCTAGAGAAAAGATTAATGGATCAGGGTGTTAGTGTGTCGCTTGATTTCTAGTAAAACCAAATAAATGTCCCGAATTGAACTACGATACTGTGTTTCTTCATTTCGCGTTGTTTACATATCTAAGAGAGCGTTTAGCGCATTGAAACTGCATGAGGATTTGATTAAAGGATTAATGGTTGGGGAGTAAGTATTTTTAAGAGTTTCCATTGCATCACAGTTTATTTTAGTGTTATTAAATTTTATTTCATAACTTTAGTAACATTCTGGCCGATATTTTTAGGATAAATTTCTCGATTGCCAAATTCGTAAGATTTCAGAAGAGGGATTTCTAAATAGGGATTTCTACTATTACAGCCGTGTCAGTGAGTGAAATGGGCAATAGTAAATCCAGCGCCACGACCCCGCGGTCTATCCAAATAAAGGTCCACTCTATCACCGGAACCTCCACGGGAAACGCATCCAACTCAGAACAAACTGACGTCATTCCGACAGAAGATCCCGACCAGGGGTCGCGGAGATCTAAATCACGTGGTGTTGTGACAACCATACAGGAGGAACAAAACGACAACTTGGTGGATTCTATTGCTGATAGGTCACAACCTTTGACCTCTGATTCAAAGACCGAGGTCGTGTGTCGGGATTTTGATTCTCGGAATGAGAGCGTCGCCAAGGAGATCCGTCTGCTCTCAGTAACTCCGAGTTACTCGTTGACTCCGTGTGGAGTTCGCGCTAGTCAGAAATACCGCAAAAACAGTGACATCATCATGCTCTCAACATCTCCAGAGGAAGATAGACACATACACCATGAAGCAATAACACCCGAGATAGCCGACAATAAGCACGAGGAACAACTTGAAAACCCCTGTATGGTGTTTAACGACGATGCTAACATAGATCACAATGGGAATCCCAGAGAAACTGAAATAACGTCACTCTCTGACGTCACTGTGTTATTCGAGAAACATTGGTCAGGCTCGTCTCCAAGTGACGTCATGCCGTGTTGGATACACGGAATGACGGCGTTGGCCGATGGATGCGTTCTAATCCTAGACCTGAATAACAATGCTCTAAAGCTGTTTGACGAAAATCAAACCTTCGTTCACTCTGTGTCTGTGTCTGAGGAATGCATTGGGATCAGTTCTGTTTACGGCAACGAGGTCGCCATTACGTGCGGGAACGAGGTCGTCTTTTATTTTGTTGACAAAACAGGTTTTGTGTTGCAACAGCGATGCTTCAAGCTCAACGGGCAAGGATTTGGTATTTGTTTTTCGCACAAAAACTACGCAGTGACATGCGACATTCACAAAAACAATGGGACCGTAAGAATACTAAACGAACGTGGAAAACAACGTTACGTCATCAAAAGCTGTAAGGTATTCGGAAATGTACTAAAAATGTCCAAGTTTGTTCAAATAGACCCTATCCTAGACGTTGTTTATATTTCTGATGCTCAAAATGGCCGCATTGTAAGTTTTACGTTTGACGGACGCGCACTTTGGCATTGTGACGTCAGTCAAGAGCCGACATCAATAATATCTATTCATGGCTATCTACTTTTAGCCGACTTTCGAGGACACCAAATAATTCAAGTGAGTATCGATGGACAAGAGTCCCGCGTTCTTCTGACCGATGAAAACGAGATTTGGAGTCCAGATTACATCACTTACAACTCTAAGACAAAACAACTGTTTATAAACTCTCCAGAAAATGTTCTCGTGTTCAAACTTCTTTAACTTTCTTATATTAGTATATGTAATAAAGACATGTTGTATTCCTTAAACATGGACTTTTGCAAAATAAAAGGCAATGTCATTTTGTAAAATTTGAGCTTACATGACAGAAAACCGTCATTTTTGCTTTTAAAATTCATTGTGAATCAAATGCCTTGCTGTGGTGGCTGCGTGTGCTTCCTGCTTATCTGCTGTACATAGTTCCGTGATCGGTTGGGAAATGTCACAAAGTAATCAAGTTCAAGTTCATTTATTTCACTTAAAAACATAAATTATGTTACGAGGTACATAAAAGGAACACTAGTATATATAATTATACATGTATATACAAAAGGATATACAGTGTAGTAACGCAGGGGTAAAGTAAAGTAGTGCAGTAAAGCAGGATTATTTCCAATAAAAATACATTCCTAAGTGTTTACCTAGGAGAACCAACCACATCAAAACTTTTGCTTATTGAGTTTACATATTTTTTAAGAGTTGCGGGATTTGATAATGACATAAGTAATCTAGATTTTAAAGTAATCAGAATTGTCAATTCTTTTCTGATTGGTCTTACCAAAAACCTGTACACACATGCAAGAGATAAACAATGATTTATACCCAAACAGAACTTGAGATCCACATCAAAGATTAATATATGTTGAATTGATTTGATTTTGTCCCAACATGTACTTAAGAACATAATCTTATATTGTCAGTTTTCTGACTGAACAAAATATTTAAAGTTATTGCATGTAAGTATATTCTCACAACTTTACAGAATAGAGAGGTGTTTGCAGATATACTGTAATTTTTTTCAGCTGTACATGTATATAAGTGATAAAGATTTATGCATCGAATAAACTGATCTGGCGGCAGCTATCTGTCCCAGGTTACCTTTTCGCTCACTTTTTGACGAATTTTAACGAAAGTACACGGTCTTACGTGTCAAAGAAGTACAATTGAAATACATGTACAATTAAAGACTTCAAATTTCCAACGTTTTTGTTTAATCGAACTAATGTCTTGTAAATTATAACAGTTTACATTATATCACAGACAAACTGGGCATAAACTTAAAGTTATAGTTGTATATGTCTGAACTAGAAGTTTTCTAAATATATAAGATTAAAACGTTTAAATGTATTCAGTATCACATATCAAATATCGAAATATTTTGAATCAAATAAATGTTATATGTTAATATGTAAAACAAGAGGGTGTCGTTAATTAAATGCAGGATTAAAAAGACGCGTACGTGCACACTAAGAGACAATTAAGATTAAAACAAACCCTTGAAATTTGTATATTATTTTGATCGTGTCCTTATCTCCATGGCGTTGATGAAGATCACATATTAAAAGATATGAATTCGTCTGAAATTTAAAAATTTATCGTAATAGCAACAGAAGATAAAAGTTGGAAAATCCAAATTCCAAAATTAAAGTTGGAAGTTGGAATAATTTTAAAGAAAAATTACAAAGTGGCACTAATACGCTTCCGTACATAACGTTATATAAGTTTTGTTGATATTCAAATTAGTATCGTACAGGTATCTATAGATAACTTTCCCGCAGGAGACAGTAGAACTAGAAGTTATTACAAAAATCGGAACCTGTCATTTATGGTTATGTAAGACATATAATAATCAGGATTCTTATAATAGTATAAGTAAGGCCATTCTATATTCAAAGAAACGTACATCTACCTTAGAAATAAACACACATGCCTTTAAATTCGGCAACTCTCTCTCTCTCTCTCTCTCTCTCTCTCTCTCTCTCTCTCTCTCTCTCTCTCTCTCTCTCTCTCGAGATCGCTCTTTTCTTGCTACCAAATATATCCGGAGTCAAATTTTCTTCTCTTTTCGACTGCGACGTGGAGACAATCTGACTTCCGGTTTGACGACACAAGTAATTTTAGATGCCAACTTAGCAAATGTGACTATCGTTGTGAGGTATTTGAAGGAGGAAAAAATTCAACTTCTTTTCAAAGTCATATCAGTCCCATTCGCTATTCATCTCGCAGCAGCTCTGATTTTCTTTTGTAAAAGTGCGCAACAATAAAGTGTTGTTAAACAGTTAAAGGCAATTCGAAATGCAGCCCGTGTTTATGATGTTTAGATAGTAATTTTATAATCGAAACAGAATAAATGCTAAATTAATACTTGTGATAACGAACTCCATGTATATTTTACAGGTTCCCGATTTTCTCAAAGCCATGCTGTTGTTGGTAATTGATAATATCCGAGCAACGAGAGTCTGAGGGTTATCAGGGAGTTTGACAGCGGTAAGTCCTAACATACGAAGTCCCTGGTATATTAGAGGTCTTATTTCTTCAAGTGAAAACTCAGTTAAAAGTCTCCGTGTACGTTGTAGCACAAGAGTTGGCAATTTTATCAATTTGTTGTAAATGGATAAGAAACAGGCAAAATCCTACAAGTGAGCTTCGCGAGCGTAGGGACAGGATTCCAAAGAGTTTTCTAGATTTTCTTTAATTCGCTATCCAATGACATTAAACACCAGATATCAACTCTGTGATGTTATTTTATCAATTCCTTGTATTTAATACCCTACAATTATCCTTCAAAGTTTTTTTTTAATTCCATCTCTGCACATCTCGATCTTAAACAGCAGCCATTGACAATTTCGTGTAACTATCTTGCGTTCACATAGCGCTCACCGTGCGTTCACAGTTCACTTTGTACTCCTGTTTGCGCTCAGTTTGCACTCTGCGTTTGCTCACCATTCATAAGCGCTCACCAAATTCTGTTCAGCGTGCGCTCACTGTTCGCTCAGAGTGTGCTCACCGTTCAAGTGGGAAAGTAGAACGTTTCAGAAACTGTATCTTCTTATTCAAAATCAAAGTGGCTACATATACTTACATCATCGCTTTGATCTTAAACAATATGCTAGCTTGGCTTTCATAAAAGAAAGAGTTTATTCATACTGTGGGTTTACATCTTGCATACAGTAGATAATTAATTAACGTCATTGGTCTTTTCTACACTCTTGAACGTAGCCATAGTTTCATTTTGTTTAAATCAACAAACTGAATGATATGGAAGATGTCATGGCAGATTGAATTTAAACCATTTAAACTTTCAATAGAACTAGATATACGAAATGAACTGATTGTAAAAACTGGCTGCATGTTCAACGTGTGAACTTAAACACCATGGAGAGATATTATAGCTAGAATTTGCTCTTTAAATGTAGTGTGCTACTGATATTTTACAGATCATGGGAGCAAATAGCAGCAGTTTTAATGAACTTTCTACAAATGAATATTTGAAGCGTCTGTCTTCCCCGGAGCCCATAAACCCAATAGATCCTTTCTGGAATCAACTTCTCTCCTTTTCTTTTCTCATTCCAATCAACAGGTAAGCAATAGGTTTATAACAATCATCTTTTGTGACTGAATAGTTACCTGCCAAAAAGCATGGTACATGTCATATGATAATGTTCAGTTTCATGCTGAAACAAATATCATAAATCAATATTCTAATATTCGTGACTGCTATTCGATTTGTATTCGAATATTCGTAGATGTCATTCTGAAGGTATTAATCATGTTTGATAGTTCATATGACTGTGGTTGTATGTGTAGACTGCTTAAACAAGTTAGTCAGAGGTTGATGCTTAATGTATAAGTATCCATTGAATTCAGTGCGCATTTTTTTATGCAAATAATATTTTAAGAATTAAAAAAAATTGGACTTAGAAAAATTTCAATATTTTGCAATTTCTGTTCATTTTCTTCGCAGAGGTCTCTAAGGAAGGGGGGCATAAGTGTACTGTGTTTCACAAACATCTCTTGTTAAATAATATACTGCAGTTCTGACTCTTGTATGAGACCGATATGTAACTTCATATGTCATTTCTAATATTTCTGTGATGTTTTATTATAGTATTTAAAATACCCAATAAAGACCAGAAATGTCTTGTTTATTAAAGAAAATTAATTAAAGAAAAAAATACATCGAGGTATCTTGAAAAAAAACAAACTTTTGATGTACTTTTCGTTATTATCTTTCTGTAACTCACAATTGCTCAAACATTTCATATTAATATGAATAAAACAATCCAGAATTTTTATCTCCGTACAATGTAAGTTCAATGTAAACAAGAAAGGCAGTCATATATCAGAATTTGCAAATGGCTTTATCTTTACTTTGGTTCAGAGTAAAATGTTCACAAGCCTAGCTTCTCTTTTCCATCATAAAGAAATTATTAATAACACAATGCTGCATTGTTTACATTGCTTAATACTGGTGTTGAACATGTGACAAAATATTTGAATACTAAATATACATTCGAATATTAGAAATTTACTATTCATTCGTAAATATTCGAACACTCGTTTCAGCACTAGTTCTGTTGAGGAAATGAAAGTGACCTTTTTTGTCACAGGTGATCATTGTCATTGTTAATTTTGTACAAGTTTCATATACATGTATAAGATGTATTCAAGAAGAAAAAAAATGCATCATTTTTTCTGATAACGTCTAAAAAATAATTGTTTTTTTTCTGTTTATGCCTGTAAACTATTAATTTTCTGGTTGTGCCATTAATCATTTGTTGTTGCTTATCTAGTTCAGATGGAAAACTATTGGAGGAGTCCACTGCCAGCATTTGTAAAGGAGTGGCCATTAACAACTGTAAAAGTGGAAATTTTGGGGCCCTGATCCGCAACTTCTTGGTGCGGGCCACGGAACTGAAAGCTTCTGTCCAATGTGAGGAGTAAGTAGGTCATTCCTTGCGGAGGGATGATGGGAAAACCATCAAATACATGTAATTTTGAAACAATGATTCAGTTAATGTTATCTCAGCTACAAAAACAAAAACATCACCCACTTGTTCAAATTGCGACTGACACGATCAGACTTGTTGAAGGAAAATTGTGCCAGAAAACATTCAATGACTCAAGCACCAAATAGAATAATGCATTTATTTTTATTTTTTATTATCAATGCATTTGAAGTTTGTAAATGCTATAAATGTAGAGAAACAGTTTATATTAACTGATTTTTCCCTCTCGCTCAGCAACATCTTCACCTGGCAGACCTACAATGCTCTGTTCATTATCCGGTCGCTCAGTAAATACTTTGTGGAACACCTGAGTGAGGAGCTCATCCTACAGCAGTTCGAAGCCAAGCCAAAGGAAATGGGAGGTGGGTCAGGTCACATAGCACTGTGCATCATTCAAGTGAACTGAAATGTAGAATTCATCATTAAATAGTTATAGCCAGTAATATTACATGTACAACAATTTTGGTGTTACATTCTAAGTGCATGTAATACACAGGCAATTGTGCCTCATGTGAATTGATCATTTGCATTAATATATTCAATTGGTCAATTGATCTCGAAATCAATGCCTCCATTGAATCCAAACATATGAATCATTCATATCACAAGCCCTGGCAGTTACCTCTTAATAAACAGTAAAACTTTGATATATAACTCTTTAAGCTTTATTTTTCTCTGTATTACAAAAAGATGTAAGATACTCTTTGGTGCTTCAATCTGAAAGAGAAAAAAAAATTCCATTTTAGTATTTTTTTTACACAATGCTTCTAAAGCTCTTTCATTATAATATGAAATAAAACCTATGATGTGATAACTTTTTTGCTTATAATTCTTAGTATACTCAGGCATACTGTTTTTATTTTTTGGAATTCAAAACATAAGGTCGATAGGTAAAATAAACAATGAAAAAAATGCAAAACGAGAGAGAGAGAGAGAGAGAGAGAGAGAGAGAGAGAGAGAGAGAGAGAGAGAGAGAGAGAGAGAGAGAGAGAGAACAAATTCAATCATTAGCATTTCGTTTTTTCCTGTAGGGTTTTACAATATTAACTTTTCAACTTTTACCTCATCTTAGTTGTCTTCTGTCTACCACCTCCACGTTCTCCTTTGTCAGTGTTTTATTCTGTAAAGGCATATTGGGATAATTTCTGAAATGTTTATAATTATAATCAGTGATAAGATAGATTGGGTGAGAGTTTTTATCATTATTTATAAAATTGACAAGCAAGATTAAAAAGTACTGAAAAATTTATTCTTGAGGAAATTCAGTACTATCCTCATTTAACCTCATGTAATATAATTCTAATATATTAATATCCTTGTTCATTCTTGAATCTTTAAACTGCTATTAAAATTCAAAATGGTATTTTATACTTCATACAAAGAATCCAGCTAAAAAACTTTTCAAATATTACCTTGGATCATTGTCCCCATCATATCAGCTGCAGTGCGAAAATTATAACCTTTGAATTTAAGAGGAATGGTTTAATCTTCTGGTTATGTCCAACCACATCTTAGAAACCTACAAAAATGTACGTCTGTCATTTACTATGCAAGTATATCAAAAGTTGTACATTTAGAAATTGGCATTTGGTGCAATTGTATAATTTTTAAAAAATACATTAATAGTAAACAACAATCTTGACATACTGTATCAATGTAAGAAATATTACCATACATATACAATTTTTTTCTTGGTATAGATATATAGATCTAGTAACTTTAATACTTTAAAAAATGCTTCAAAATGCTTTATTGCTAAATGTTCTTGAATACTCACAATTAATATTCTAAAGAGACACAATGTATTTCTATGATAGACTCTGTGTAAGACTGCATATGAAGACAATGCCTTCCAAACATCATGTATTCCTTGAAAAAATTTTAAAAAAATAATTAGATGGTAGATAAAATAACAAAGAAACTATGTTCATGATTACAAAGTGATAAATAATTTTTTTTAAACCTACTTTTCTTTAAAAAAAAAAAAGAAGACAGGTGTACATTAATTGTTTAAAAAAGATGGAAACTACAAACAATCGCCGATTACGTTAAACAATTAGGCCTAGATAAGTCACTCACCGAAACCTGAACGTGATCATCCGCAATAAAACTGATCTACCCTGTTTTCATCTTTCGTTGTTGGCGAAGTCAAGTCTCCCCTTCCACTTTCAATTTTCTTCCGATGCCACTGTATCTAGCTGCACCTTCAATAAATACATATGTATGAAACACAATGCTTTTACTCTTCATAAAATTTTATTGTTTTTTTTTCTTTTTATTTATCAAACCAGCACAGCTTTAGTAATATTTAAGATCTTTCCGAGAAAATTCGGATTGACAGACATACCGATCTCAATTAATTTGATTATCAACATTATTTCACAGTGACCTTTAGTTAACTGTTATTAAATTATTTTATTTGCATAGTTCATTGAAATATCCTCATCAACATCACGCTATATATGTATAATATAATTGTAGGCATATCAAGTGTCGATCGCGTCTTCGAGACAGTCAATGTTCAAAGTGAAACAGAATTTTCACGGATAGAGATAGATATAAAGCTCTGCAACAAGATCTATGCGGTCACTTCTCTTTTTATTTTAAAAATATACAGCTTATCTTACAAGATTGGCATCCAAGTAACACCAGTCCACAGTATAACATACACAGTGCAGTCCATCTTCTACTTCAACCTGTGACGTAAAATGTGATGTTGGCACGACTAATTCAAAACCGATTCAGACTTCAATCCGGAATTCATTTAATTAATAGCATTGAAATGTTATTTTACGAGTTGAAATTGTTAGCATGTATGTTGATGGTCTTTTATTGATATGCTTATACATTTTTTATTTTATTTATATATGTTAAGATAACGTTAAATTGCTAAAGGGTTTTTGTTGTTATATGCATTACTGTTATCTGGTTATATCACTTTGGTGTAATCGAAGTAATATAAATTGAGTTCAACAACTCTCAGCCAATACTGAAGTAAAATACACATCTTGAAAAAAAATAATCAGGGTTGTTTAAAATTTCACGTGAAATTCACATGAATCAATTCACATGAATTTCACGTGAAAGGGATTTCATGTTAAGTTTGTGTGAAAATCATGTGAACTTTCACATGAATTTCATGTGAAGATGTTTCACGTGAAATTCACATGAAAAATTTCACGTGAGTTTCACTTCACACAAATTTCTCGTGAATTTCATGTGAATTTCACATGAAGCTTAACGTGAAATTCATGTGAAGCTCTTTTCACGTGAATTTCACGTGAGGCACAATTGGCTGTGTACATTTATTAATAGAGTTTAATAATTATTTTTTTTAAAGGCTACAAAGACCCGGAAGAAATGGGTCCTTTACTGGAAGAGCTTATGAATTCTCTGGTGGAACTGTTGGTGGATGTTCCTGTCATGTAAGTGCATGTGAACTTACTTTGAAGTTTTATTCAAGTCAAGACATGTAACAATCAGTATCTCTTGATTATGAGGCCATATACATGTATTCTTTAAGCCCCTGTGTGCCTCCATTTTGTAAGAGTGAAATTTGTGTTTCTAAGTTACATGTACATTAAACATCTTTAGAATTTGTATAAATGTAACCTGGATTGCGACACTTTAAGTTTATATAAATGAGAGGCCTGATCAGCAGAGCAGAGTGCTCACCAAACTTCCCTATCCCTCCAATATAAATGTTTGTGAGAACTTGCAAGTATGCCCTCTGTTTGAGAGGTTTCAAGAAGCAGATTATTAAAAAACATAAAATTGTTTAAAACTATTTTATATGAGTTTAAAGCAATTGAATTTATTCCATATAATTCAATTTTCTTTCAAAACGTACAGAAATTAAGAAGAAATGTGCAAAAAATTACTTAATCATAGAAAATCCTTTATTTTAGATATAATGTAAATTTTCAGGAATTTTACATATGCCCTCCACTTAGAGGCTCTCAACACTCTGTTGGTGTTGATGTCGATACAGATGTTTCAGCCCCAGCCAGCTCACAAGTTCACAGTCTACCAAATCATGATGCAGGGACGATGGTAGGTGTCCTCTACGCCCAACAATCCACAACTATACATGTACAAGTATTACATGTACCAGCTTTACATGTATATGAATATTTGTTTTCCCTCGGACTGAAATGTCACACTTTCATTGGTTTAAACATAGCATATGACTGCTTGATATCACTCTATGTCTGTTCGATGAGAATTAATATTTGGCAATATGGCCGTCATTTGTCGACGCTTTGTACTTATCTCGACATTTCATATTATTCAATACAGAAACCACATTCCGTAAGTTCTTAAAATATTTGGAGTAGTTGCCCTTTGAAATTATTTAAAATTAGAGTAGCTGCCCTTTGAACATTGACATCACGTTGTGTCTGGAGCAGAACAAAATGGCAGCATCGAGATTTGCTCAAACCTCTGCAGAGAAAAGGGAGTAAACATTAACTTTAAAATTGAATAGCAACAAAATATTGTAAGAAAACATGGGTGAAGCAAAGAATTTCAAAGAGTATTTGAAAGATGAGATTGATAATTTTGAAGAGTTTAGATGAGTTAAATTGGACGAGATGTTAGGCAACTTGTACATGGACTCACGTAGATCATCCTTTTTTGTGAATAAATGTGTCACTTGATAGTCCTTAGGAAAACAAAACACTAATTAGGTTTGTTACTGACTGACTACAGAAATATATCGGGTTGCAGTCAGTAACAAACCTAATAAGTAACGGTATCAGATATATAGAATGCATGAACACTTATCAGCAATGTATGTACATTTGACATTTATTAGAATTGTATGTACATTTATTATCAATGTTTGTGCATTGATAAACTGTGTAAAGATATCAGCAAGTTTTGTACATGTGTACACATGTAGCAGAAATATGTGAACAGGAAGCAGCAATGTTCATGCGTTGGTCAAAAGTAATTTTTTCTTTAAAAATTATCTGAACGGAATGATATTGTGACCGTTTATTTTTATTTTTAACATCATTATTAATGATTTTCTTTGTTGTAGTTCGATTCATGCTTGTGTCCTAGTGAAGGCTTTACTGAGGAACTTCTCTAACCAGGAGAAGTGTCCGCCAGAGTTGTATAGACAATCCTCGGACATGAACAGCATGGTGGCCAGTGTGGCAGGTTAGATAGAGACTACACTGTGTCTTTATATTAATTAGGTAGTCACTGTTGATATATACGTCCACTTATTGAGTAGTTACTACTCATTGTAGATACATATACTATTTGTAGATGGTGATACATTAACTCTTGCTAGCTATGGGAGAAGAAATCAAGTGTTTGTGACAATAGTAAATTTTCATATACACTGTATCTGATGAGTGTATTATTTTCACCTTTAGCTAGTCTGTGGTCCGTCATGACACTTGGTATGGGCACTAAAACAGAGAAGAAAGAAGAGGAGTTCCAAGAGACTCTATTAGCCAATCAGAGCCTGCTGTTTCTTTTGGTGCTGACTAATCATTGCACCAGTGAGAGGGGAGTCAGCAATCCATACCGAGAGGCCTTGTTCTCCTTTACAAATGTCCATGGTAAGTAGTGCCATCAAATATATGGTGAATGGTGAAAAAGGTCAATCCTACAGGTAAAACAACAGTTTAATACTGTATCTTTAATGTTCAGGCTTACCTGAATTTGTTATAAGTTTTTATCAAGATTGAAATGTTTCCTTTCTTTCTTTAGTAATGTTAAGTTTAATATTAATTAGTGGTGATATACAGTCAAAACTGCTGAAGCGGTCACCCCCATTAAGCAGTCACCTTTCGTATGCGGTCATTTTATTTCCTCCCGATTAAAAATCCTATATGATTGCCCTCTAAAGAGCGGTCACCTGTCTAACGCGGTCAGCGGTCATCGTATTTTGATCCGAAACTGTACTTTCGACATGCATTAGGTGGCCATTTTGGTCGGTCACATGATTTACACCCGGGGATTTTAAACATGGTTTCCGAAAGTCAGGTAACTAATGTACACAATAATTATACGCCAGAGGCAAAAGAAGCCAAATTGATCGATGTAATTATATAATTGGCAGTTCAGATACGGATGGCAAAAAAGTTAGTTGTTTAAACATGTATTTACAGTGTTTGTTTTATATATATAACTTCATGAAATAGGTGTCAAAAATGACCGCGACGAGGCTAGAGAAAATCGATCGATTTAATAATATGATTTTGAGTTCAGATACGGTCGGTTAAGAAATACATTGTTGAAAAGTTTTTGCAAATGTTCATGGCCATGCCCAAATTTTGGATAAAATTATAGATATTAATGATATGATAACAGAAGACTCTATCAAGTGCAAGTCTGGAGTGCAGACGAAAATAAGTGACTTTTTCAAAAATGAAAAAGAAATAAACAATTGGATGCACAATTCTTTGTTATGTACCGGTGATTGCACTTATTTTTGAATACAATAAATGCTATTAAAATCCAAATCAATACCTTTATTCATTATTTTGTCATTTTGATCAGTATGCTAAATTGCAAGTATATAAAAACTGCAATAATTGTTTTAATAAGGTAATTGATGATGGAAAATTCCTAAGTCTCTATTCAAAGGTCACCTCTGTTAAGAGGTCACTTTGGGTGCCTCCCAAAGGTGACTGCTTAATACAAGTTTGACTGTATAGAATTGTTTCAGCTTACCATGGAAAAAATAGCGATGGGCTAAATTAAGTTTGGGCTTTGTAATTAAAGTTTATGTATACATACAAATTAAATAACTTATGTTAACATGTTTTCTTATCACATGTTTATCAAGAATATTGATTAACATTATGTTAACCTGTTTTCTGTTTAGAAGAGTCATCGGTTAGCCAGGTGGCTGCCACATTCAAGATGGACTATAACCTACTGTACAGTGCCCTGTGTTCTACGCTGAGAGATGATCAGACGACTCTACTCCTGTATCTGTTGATTCACAGGAACAGTGGTGTCAAAGCATTCATATTCTCCAGAACCAACATTGATCAGCTAGTGGGTGTTTTTGCTTTGTTAGGGGCTTCTCTCTCTCTCTCTTTCTCTCTCTCTCTCTCTCTGTTATCATATGATATCATTCTCAACACAAACATGAATGATGGTAATCTTACAGTTGTCATTTATGTCATTGTCAAAGATATCTGTGCATGTAATGTAGAGTAAAGCACAAATATTTGAACTTACAACTTACAAATCAACCCAATATCTTC
Organism: Magallana nippona; assembly: GCA_033439105.1. Taxonomy (NCBI): domain Eukaryota; kingdom Metazoa; phylum Mollusca; class Bivalvia; order Ostreida; family Ostreidae; genus Magallana; species Magallana nippona. The sequence continues at coordinate 30,830,361 of CM065917.1, read as the reverse complement.
ACAGTTTCTATGTATGTACATATTCAGTGTTTGATAAATGATTCATCTTAGGCAATGTGTAGAGATGATTCCCAGTAATGTCTTTGTCTGTTGTAGGTGATGCCCCTGTTGAAGATTCTGTACAATGCCCAGGACAAGAACTCTCACCACATCTACATGGCTCTCATCATCCTACTCATCCTCAGTGAAGATGATGTGTTCAACAAAGCAGTTCATGAAATTGTAAGTGTTCGGCAAAGCAATTCAGGAAATTGTAAGAGTTCAACCTGGTCATTGATCTAAAGCAGTATTGTTTTTCCAATTCTTTAAACTTTGTTTTGAAAATTTATAAATTTTGTGATATTCACTTGGTAATAAGGCGAACATTAAAAAAGTTAATGAACCTAAAATAATTTCTGATTGCAATGACAATGAAATCTGTATTATTTGATTCACCCATCTTGTTGTAGACACTAAAGAACATACCCTGGTTCAAGGAGAGGCCTATCTCCGAGATCTCTCTCGGAGGACTGCTAATTCTAGTCGTTATCCGTACCATTCAATATAATATCACTCGAATGAGGGTCAGTGTTTTTCAATTGCAAAATCCTTATGTATTGTATTTATTTACTTAAATCTCAGTTAAAATTAATTTGTAAATATTGAAAAAGTATTCAAATAAATGTAAGTTACATTTTGTAACTTGCAAATACATAATATTCACTCGAAGGTTTGGAGTTAATAAGGATGTAATAAATCTGTTTGGAAAGAGTTATTATCCTTAACTGGTAGTTTGTGAATATTAATTTGGAGAAGGCTATAATTGTTTTACATGGATGTAACTATATGGAAGCTGTGCTTACTTTTTCCAGGACAAATATCTCCACACAAACTGTCTGGCAGCTCTGGCTAACATGTCTGCACAATTCACAGGTCTCCATCCGTATGTGGCCCAGAGAATGGTCAGGTAGGGTTTGTGTTGTCACTTTTGATTGGTCAGTAAGACTTGTGTTGTCACTATTCATTGGCCAGTAAGACTTGTGATATGTCACTTTCTTTAGTCAGTAAGTGTTTGTTCTTACCTCCAAATGAATCATTGACAATATTTAAGTAAGACGTTGATATCATTGCTCTGTGGTCAAGAGGCTTTTGTTCTGTCAAAATTTATTCATGAAAATGAAAGCATAGACATCTTAAAAAAAAATTACAATGGAGGTTTTCACGAGTAGGATTAATACAGCTTTCTGACAGTAACTTTATTATGCAAAAGGAAAATGTTTTCGAAATTGTTAACCCATCTACAGAGTAACTTGCACATTATTTTGTACCTAAACATTCTCATAGATATGTGAAATAAATTATGCTTGTAATTATCATCTTCATACCACACTATCGTTTTCTACATATGCATTTTCATAGAAATATTTGTAATTACATGTAACAGTCTTTGGAATTATGCAATGCCATATTTAAAGTACATGTGTACTATTCTTATCAGCTCCAAACATAACCTGCCAATAGAAAGTGTTATACATGTAGATAAATACAGTGCATATATCTTTAGATTAAAAAGAAGTTGAACTTTTCTCAACAGCACTTTGGTTAAATACTACTGCATCCATAAAATGTACATGTTAAATGATATGGTATCAAGAAAATTAATTTCAAAATATAAATTTTTATATTTGCAGTTTATTTTCTCAACTGAGCAAAAAGCATGCACGGGTTGTGGATCAAATCCGAGAGTCAGCGGTCACAGAAACGGATAATGAGGATCCGTCGGAACAAAACCTTGTATGTACAGAAAACAGTAAAAGCATTGTTTAGAAGAGATTTATTTCAATGTAATCTAGCATGTATAGTGAACTGGATTACTTCAAAGCAAAATTTTACATATTAAGATTGCACATTTGAATTTGACTTTTTCTATCACTGAATAGAAAAATGATATTTTATCCTTCTGTTCAATGGTATTGCTATTGGATATATTCAATGAAAGTCAAACAATTCTTGTCCCGTTTATTGCTGTAAATACGTATTATACATTTGCATGTGTAATTATGATGAGCTTATACATTCCTGTTTATATACTGTATACAGAGAAATATTTGGCCCAGTTTTATTATCACCTCTCTCGCCCTCAATGTCAGTGGGTGAATGAATTCCAATGTCTCAAACTATCACCATTAAATCAAAACTTTGTCTGGGCGAATTCAAGATGAGGCCAAACCATTTGCAAGTGAAGAAGGGCCAAAATAACATGGGGGCGAAAATAACCCTGTATACAGTACATTGTATATTTATGTAGAATCTCTTTGTACATTACACTTTGTTATCATGATGAGTGTGTTGTTTGTCAGATGGCGGACCTGGCGGTGCTGGAGGAGGTGCTGAGGATGGTGCTGGAGATCATCAACTCGTGCCTCGCTGCCTCAATCCACCACAACCCCCACCTTGTCTACTCCTTGCTCTACCAGAGGGAGCTGTTCAACTCCTTCAAAACACACCCCACGTTCCAGGACATCCTACAGAATATAGACATTGTAAGAGAGAGAGAGAGAGAGAGAGAGAGAGAGAGAGAGAGAGAGAGAGAGAGAGAGAAAGAGAGAGTCAACTGTTCATTCACTAGATAGAGACATAAAGCTTGTGCATAGAAATTCACCATTTAGGTTAAGCTTTGTGGTTAATATCATTAAAATTAATTAATTATAAAATTATTGTTAAAAATAATTAATTAAATCAAATTAAAGCTGCCACAATTAAACGTGTATGTTGAAGCAGTTAAAAAATATTTGGAATTCATCAAAATAATAAGTATTTATATATTTCAGTCTTTTAAAATTGGCAAATTTTATATTTGTGAAAACAATTTGTAATTATGTACAAGGTGAAATAGCTGAAGTTAGTGGAAATAAAATCTTTAGCAATTTTTTAGTGGATAGTGACATCAAACTTATGAACAGAAAGTACAAGGTCTTGTTGTCTGTAGGTTCTCTCTTTCTTCTCCGCTCGGGTTGAGGAGCACGGCAAGGGAAGTAACCTGTCCCCCTCAGAAGTCCTGGAGGTCATAAAAGAAGGCTCTGTACAGTTCAGGAGGGACAAGCTTAAGGTAGGTCAACATACAGATATGGATGGTCAGTACGCTAGACATAATAAACATGATGTACATGTTAGATAGCAAGTTTAAGATATCCAATGTCAACCAGGCAATGAGGGATGAACAAGGTTCTTTAGTTGATTTACACACTGTAACTTTCAGTGGAAGTATAGCAATTTTTTTGAGACGTCCACATTTTAAAGTGCGTTGTTTTAAAATCGATGTAAATCATTATGTTTTTAGCTCACCTGAGCTGAAAGCTCAAGTGAGCTTTTCTGATCACTTTTTGTCCGGCGTCCGTCCGTCTGTCCGTCCGTAAACTTTTTACATGTTCGACTTTTTCTCCAGAACCACTGGGCCGATTTCAACCAAAGTTGGCACAAAGCATCCTTAGGTGAAGGGGATTCAAGTTTGTTAAAATGAAGGGCCACGCCCTCTTTCAAGGGGAGATAATTAAAAAATCATTGAAAATTTGTTGATATTTTCAAAAATCTTCTTCTCAAAAATCATTAGGCCAGAAAAGCTGAAACTTGTGGAAGCATCCTCAGATAGTGTAGATTCAAGTTTGTTCAAATCATGATCCCCGGGGGTAGGGTGGGGCCACAATGGAGGATCGAATTTTAACATAGGAATATATAGAGTAAATCTTTAAAAATCTTCTTCTCTGAAACTGATCCAAGTTTGTTCAAATCATGATCCCCGGGGTAGGGTGGGGCCATAAAGGGGGGTTGAATTTTTACATAGGAATATATAGAGTAAATCTTTAAAATTCTTCTTCTCTGAAACTGATCAGCCAGAAAAGCTGAAACTTGTGTGAAAGCATCCTCAGGTAGTGTAGAATAAAGTTTGTTCAAATCATGATCCCTGGGGGTAAGGTGGGGTCACAATGGGGGGTTGAATTTTTACATAGGGATTTATAGAGTAAATCTTTAAAAATCTTCTTCTCTGAAACTGATCAGCCAGAAAAGCTGTAACTTATGTGGAAGCATCCTCGGGTAGTGTAGATTCAAGTTTGTTCAAATAATGATCCCCGGGGGTAGGGTGGGGCCACAGTGGGGGGTCAAATTTTCACATCGGAATATATAGAGAAAAATCTTTAAAAATCTTTTTCTCAGAAACCGATCAGGCAGAAAAGCTGTAACTTGTGTGGAAGCGTCCTCAGGTTTGAAAGATTCAAGTTTGTTCAAATCATGATACTGGGGGTAGGGTGGGGCCACAATGGGGGGGGGGGGGGGGGGGGGGGGAGGGGGGGTTCAAACTTTTACTTTTACATAGGAATATACATGTATAGGGAAATATCTTTAAACATCATTTGCCTAGAAAGTCAGTTCAGATAGTGTAGATAAAAATTTGTCAAAATCATAATGTTCAGGACTAGGGTTGGGCCATATGGGGGGGGGGGGGGGGGGGGGGGGTCCAATTTTACAAAGGAAAACATTTAAATTATCCACAAAAACTCAAATGTTATTATATATGGTTTTACTTATATGCAAGTATTTTGAATTATTGTTGATTCTTAAAATTTGTTTAGACTCTGGCCCCTGGACAATTCTTTGGCCTCACAAGGGGTTCAAAGTTTGATGTAGGTTTATTATCCATACATAAACAGTTGTTTAAGTCTGATCATTTCCTCGAGAACTGCAATGCTCAATATGTAATATGACTGTAAAATCATCCTTTTACAAAAGGGGTCAATGATAAACATAAGAATATGCAGGGTTTTTTTTTTTTAATACAGGATCTATTATACAGCATTGTTCAGATACTTTGTATATGACTCCATAAAGCTGATTTTATTATGTCTATCATTGCTCAGGTGAGCGATGTGGCCCATGGGCCTCTTGTTTCATGTTATTTTGAAGAATTGTAGAAGTTGATGTTAATGTACACTGTACATGTCAGTTACCTGCATTCACAAGCAGAAACTCAGTCAAACAATAAATCGGAACAAAATCGTTCAGTTTTATCAACAGTTATACAATATCAGTGAACAATGATTGGCACGTTTTGATGACTTTCAGAAATTCCCAGACTTGAAGTTTAAGTATGTGGAGGAGGAATCGCCGGAGGAGTTCTTCATCCCGTACGTCTGGTCACTGGTCTACCACGCCTCTAACATGTACTTCAACGCCTCACGGATCCTCCTGTTCTCCCTCTCAGCCTCCTGAGGAAGGCCAGGGTGAGGCGTGATCTGAACTCATCCGAACCTGAACACTCTGTCTGAACATGAAAGGTGTTCATGTTATGAACATGTGCTTGTACTGAAAATGGTCATGAACTTGAGTGAACTAAATGGCTTTTGTACATGTATTACATGTACATGTTTCTTTTAATGAACTGAACAGATCTGCAGTACATGTACATGTATCAACATTCATTTTAATGATTTAAACCGAATAAGTGCGTAAACTAAGATGCGTTTTTGTGTTGCATTTTATAGAGGAATGAAGGTGAATTAACAGATTTTAACAGATCTATTTATTTTACACAGAACATCTACTCTGTTCAATGAATCATTTTGAACTAACCATGAAAAAGCAAGAACTGAACTGATCATTTCCTGAACCAGTTGAACAATAAAATTGTGTTGTCGTTAAGTCTTATGTTTATGAACCTTTAAGTACGGCATCTACTATAAACTATGCACAAAACATTGTTAACACAAAAAATTACTTGCTCTGTATGTTGCTTTGAAACCTATGCTTAGTTGAAACCTAAACTTGTTCACTGTCTGAGTTGCACCAACTTGAAATTTAATACTGTTTGTAAATATATGGCATAGTATGGTTGAAAAATGTATTTTACCAAAGGAATGAGATGTGATATATCTTGTATAAAGAAGCTTAAGTTTTGAATGAATATTTATTTAGCAACCAGAGTTTACGCTTGTTCCAGGTACATACCCAATATTTTTTTCCATACTTTGTTTTTTATACTTACATGTGCATGTGTTGTAATACACAGTCCAGATATAGATATTAAATGTAAAGTTTTCTAAGAAAATCATTGGTTTTCTCTTTAAAAAGATTTTATTTTCGTAGTGAGAAATAAATGTTAGCTTAATTAAAGCGATCTAATCTCCAGAGAACAATGATATGGATGAATGGTAGTCGACCTGAAATACAATTTATATTCACTGGACATCTAATATGTAAAGTAAATTAAAATTAAGGTCATCCTTGTCTGTTTTAAGAGTCGGGCGGTGATTAACTTTTTTGTCACTTCTACTTCCGTTTATGAGTCGTCAGTTTTCATACAGTATGTTGTACATGTATATTATGCATTTATTATAATAATATATATCATAATGAACTTCTGTATACCGTCTATGGATTATTATTTCTTCCTAATATATCTATGGAAAGACAAAATTCAGTCCATAGCACTGACATCTTGTGTTTATATACTGTAAATTATATTGAGACACAATGCAATGTATAGTCGTGAGTTTGATTTGTGTTGTTTATGAAAGAAATGTTGGTAGTACATGTACCGGTACATGTTTACCATTAATTTGAGGGGGAATATAATTACATGTGCAGACCGTTTTGTGATATTTATTTAATGGCATGTTGCTTGATTTGATTCTATTAAGAAAATAATATGAATGTCTTTGAAATGTTGTTAAAAAATCATGTCATATCATGGTATATGTGATAAAGAGACAAATAAATGAAATGAACAGCAGGACTCTGTTTTGAAGGGAGATGGGTAGCGGGGATGGGGCACAATGACGGAGAAATTAAGGTAGTACATGTATGCCCATCGGATAAGGGAGATAATTCTATTAGGAGAAAGAACGATGTGAAATACGACCCCCCAGTAAATTGACCATGAGCGATACTACAGTACAAAGAAGTTTTTATGGTTTAACAGGTATCCAGGTTAATGTGCGATATATTTTTCTACACAAAAACTTTGAAAACGATAAAAGAGTAGCTATTTTTTAGAAAGGAAAAAAGGCTTGCAAGTAGCTTTCTGTATCGCATGAAAATGACTCAAGAACAGCACTTCTTGTTCGTCCTTAATTCTTAGTAACTCCCAAATCTTTTTTGGCTGAGGAAATTGAGCGTATTTTTGTGTTTGCTTTACATTATTGACTAAGAGATCAAGTATGGGTTTTCTATGAGTGGACGTTTGGACTTAATTTTTGCAGAGATATGCCATGGAGGTTGTGTCATGTTGTAAATTTTGAATTTACTGGGTGGGTGTAAATACAAAATTTACAACATGACAACTCATGTTGTAAATTTCGTATTTACACCCACCCAGTAAATTCAAAATTTACAACATGACAGTTGACTTTTTAGATCACCTGAGTCACCTACTGCACAGTTGGTCTTCGCCCATCGTCGTGCGTCGTCCATCGGTCGTTGTTCATCATGCATCGTCTGTTAACAATTTTACATTATTTTTTAACTTCTTGAAAACTACAATACAGTGCTAATTTTTACCAGTTTTGGTTGAAGCATCTCTATGATAAGAGGAGTATAGTGAAATGTATGATCATACCCCCATCGGGGCCTCATTGGCAGGTCGACTAGAAGGAGTGAACTTTACGCAAGCGTTTAGCAGTTGACAGTTCTCCTTCACTATGAAAATTACATATGAAATTGACATTTTCATAAAAGGAAAATTTTATTAATAGTTTAATAATCGTTTAATTCTTCATCATAATTAAAAATACATTATTTAATACAATTTCACACCTTTTAAGCTCTAGCGAGAGTAAAAACAATGGTGTCAGTACTTATCAGTACTTTTCAGTACTTTTCTAAGTTTTTCAGTACCGTCAGTAAAAAGTGTCAGTACTTCTCTAAGTTTATCAGTACTGTCTAAGTTTTTCAGTACTTTTCTAAGTTTTTCAGTACCGTCAGTAAAAACGTCAGTACTTTTCTAAGTTTATCAGTAATGTCAGTACATTGTCAGTAAATGTCTAAGTTTATCAGTAAAAAATGGGAATGTTAGTACTTTTATGACTTAGTAGTGGTCCAAATAAGCCAAAAAAGTCATATATTGTTTAAAATCTTCTACTTTACTCCCACACATGTTGGAAAAAAACTAAATGCATGATTATGATGTCCATGAAATCCTCTACCGAAAGTGTGAAATTCATGGCCCTGGATCAGGGGTTCAGGCCCTATTGCGGGACCTTCTATTTCTACTTCCATATACATTTGAGAAAAACTAATTGCGTGGGTATGTCCATGAAGCCTTCTATCTAAATTGTGAAATTCGTAGTCTCTGTGTCGGTGGTTCAGGCCCTAACTAAGGCTGGAGGAAATATCGCCATATAGTGAAAATGTATTAATATTAGAAAATCTTCTCTCTATCCACAGCAGGGGGAGATAAACTGAATGCATGGAAGCCCTCCACCAAAATTTTGAAATTCATGGCCCTTGTGTCGGTGGTTCAGGCCTTATTAATTTAAGGCAGGGCAAATATCGCCATTTAGTAAAAATGTATTTCATCTTAAAAATTCTTCTCTCTACCCACAACAGTGGTAGATAAACTGAATGCATGCTGAATTCATGAAGCCTGGGTCAGGAGTTTCATTCAGGGCCACTAAGGCCATATCACATAGTGAAAGTGTATTGATTTAATAAAATTTTCTTCTGTACTTTCACAGTCATGAGAGATAAACTAAATGTATTAATATTATGTACATAGTGTACTGTTCTTAAATTGTGAAATTCACCCCCCCCCCCCCATGTCCGGGGCAGGGGTTGAGGCTTTTAATCGGAGATGGAGGGATGGGGTGACAAATGTGGCCGAATATTGAACATGTAAATTTTATCTAGGTCACGTAATTTTTAAGTCACTCGGGTAACCTATTGCCGCCATATTTTAGGAAATTTACTTTAATTTAATTATCCGTGCATTGTATGCTTATAGAAAACACTGTATGCAAGGTGTGTGGATTGTAAATAAAACTGAATGTTATAAAAGTTTGACCATTAAAGGTCTGCATTTCTCTTTTTTTACCAAAAATTTACAATTTTTGAAACCTGGATCTAGGGTATTATATACTAATAAATAATCTGAGATTGTTTGGGCTCGATCTTGCCCCACACACCCTCCTTTTAAAGAATAAATGTTTTTCAAACATCAAATTCGGATTAGGGTCTAGACTCCAAAATGAAGGTTAAAATTTAAAATGAGACCCTATGACAGGTCAATCTAAGGGTCATGATACTCAGGTAACCGTCAAGTCTTAATTAATTGTCAGTTTAGGCCTGTATTTTCTTAAAGTTTTGCAGAATTTTTTTCTTTTAAAATTTTATTTTATATATATATATATATATATATATATACATATATATATATATATATATATATATATATATATATATATATATATATATATATATATATATATATATATTTACATGATTATTGAAAGTGAATTTATTTGTTTGGTACTATAGTTTTGAATTTTATACGGCTGAAATGTATGCAAGTCCTGACCTTACTTTATACAGTATAGATATTGTGCCAAATAGAGTTAAGTTATTTAATTAAAGGTAAAAAGAATCCCCCCTCCCTTACAACCTTACGATATTAAAGGGAGGGATCAACCCTCCGAAACCACCACGCCTCCCCGCATCCCTTTCTTTCTGGAATGTATTTACTACATGTACCCCGTCCTCCTTCCCAATAAATTCTAGGTTTGCCACTGTACTTGCCTCCCCAATTTAGAATTACTCAAATAAAAAAAATAAATTGGGTAAATCTTTTTTTTTAATGACATAAAATTTTTAATGAACGAGGAAAAAGTTATGAAGTAATCGGGTTCGAGATACTAAGAAATCAGGCAGCATGGCGGACGATGTGAACGACGTCGGGAAGAAAGAAGATGATCAAGCGGAAAGGGAGCATTTTATCCGGATTATCAACGCCTTCAAGTTCTACAGGTTATATATAGTTATTTCTCTAAGCGTAGGATTATTTGCATCCCATTTTTTTGATTATTTTAGAGTCAACCCGACATAGCTGTTCACACATCTTTGTTCACAGGAGTTTCTCGATGCGGAGAGTTTACAACGCGGAAAAGTCGTTCAACAGTCTCCCACAGCAACACCAGGAACTCATTCCACGTTTCCTCGACAATTTAAAAACTATACAAACCTGTATCACCCACAATTATGAAATAATCCGCCTTATCATTAAAGATGCAGAGTACATCTTTGAGAACAAAACTCATGAAGCTGATGACAAGGTTTGAATGTAATAAAAAGTTAAAAATACATTAAACAGCACATTGGAAGGTGCTTTGCTATTAAGTTCATGCATTGTTGTTGTTTCACTTCCTTATTTTTGTTGTCTTGAATGATGAGATAGGGCCTGTCCAGGATATAATTAGATGGGATAAAATGAAAGAGGAAGCACATATAGTCGTGCGAAAACCTGCTGAAAAATTTATATGCATGTAATTCTTGTGTATAGACACTACCTGGAATAAACATGTTTCTCAATATGCATTCAAGGATGCACTTGGGTGCATGTGTATTGGTATCGGTGTGCAATGATAGAAAGCAGTGTCTACACTGCCAATTGTGCATCACATGAATTTCACATAAAAGAGCATTTACACATGTTGTATGAGAATTTAATGAATAGATATTTTATGCAAGATTATTTCAATCATATCATACCATAATTAGGTAATAAAAAGGTCACTTCATTTGAATTCATAATTGAAAAATATGATGAAATTGTGCGAGTGATCTTTTCATGTGAAAAATTACATGTGACGCTAGTTACTGTGTAAAAGTAAATTTTTGACATACATTAAGTCATGCTTTTTTCAGCCAGAAGAAAACTTAAAGCAAATGCCACCCACAAACTTCGATATGGACAAGGTCAAGACAACCCTAAAGCAGTTTGTGAGAGACTGGAGTACTAGTGGGGAACAAGAGAGGAGAGAGTGTTATGACCCTGTCTTGTCAGAGGTCAAGGAAATCTTTAAGGACAGGTACACTTCATATATTGTTTTGTTTTATTGAAAATAAAATCTTCCACACCTAGTAGGTTAACCAACTTAGTTTTAGTTGAATGTTCTACACAATATTTTTGGGCTTTCAAGTAAATGTTTGAAAAGTTCAAGAACTTTTGGTTTTTAAAGTAAAAGTTTTGTATGCCTTGTTTGTTACAGGGACAGGTCCAGTGTGAGTATATTGGTTCCTGGGGCAGGCCTGGGGAGACTGGCCTTTGAGTTTGCTTCCTGTGGCTTCAGGTGTCAAGGAAACGAGTGGAGTTTGTTTATGTTGCTTGCCTCCAACTTTGTTCTAAACAAGTAAGGATAGTCAGAGAGAGATTATTAAAAATTCAACTTACATAGCATAGGGCAGGTTTTGACTGAACTTAAATTTATGAATTTTTTATAAAATTCCTTGAATTTAAGTGCCCTCCACACCTTTGGAAAAAGATTTGCATACATGCCCAAACTTCTATATTCCTAACAGATAAGGAATTTTAGCATGCTTTCCACTTAAGATGACAAAAAAAGATTCAATTTTTTGGGGGAAAATCAACTATTTAAAACTCATAGCTATTCATAAAAACAAGTCTCTGTTGTATTCAAATTTGAGACCTGTGGGGTCAGTAAACTGAAGCTATAACCATTGCGCCACAGAGATAGACAACCAAATTAAGCGATATTTATAAACAGTTTCACAATGCATTGAAATCACCATGTTTCAATGTACGGTCACAAAAAGTAAGAGTCACAGGGTATCGATGACCCTTAAATGCATCAGCACTTTTGATTTTTTTTTATTGCTCACAGATATTATTTACCATATTATCAAAATGTCATTAAAGAGATGCAAGCTTTTAATCCATTTCAAGTTTATATTTGTGATAGTTTTGTTTGTAAGTACATATGTACTAAACATAAAGTAGCTGACATTTTTGATGCATGTATAAACATTTAGTCTAGTATGTGATTTATGCCCAAACAGGTGCACAGAGGTCAATTCTTTCACTCTGTATCCATGGATACACCAATGGACAAACAACAAAATGACAGCTGACCAAACACAACCTGTACAATTCCCTGATGTTAACCCTAGTGACCTGCCCCCTACTTCAGATTTTTCAATGGCTGCTGGAGATTTTCTGGAAGTGTATCAAACCCCAGGTAAATTTTTGATTGAAATTGAATATTACTTTATTGAAAGAAATATAAGCAGTGTACCATATTATTGAGCAGAATAAGGTTGTCTTGATTCAGATGAGTTTATTATACATTTACATGCATTTTAAGAAGTTGTTCATGTGAATTTTTCAGACATGTTTGACAGCGTGGTCACTGTGTTTTTCCTGGATACAGCACACAATGTTATAGCTTACATAGAGACTATATATGATATATTGAAGCCAGGGGGCTACTGGGTTAACCTAGGTAATGTTACTTATATATACTGTATTAAAGTTGAGAGAGAGAGAGAGAGAGAGAGAGAGAGAGAGAGAGAGAGAGAGAGAGAGAGAGAGAGATCACATATTATACAAATAATGTGAGAAGAAATACTTATTATTATTTGATTCAATTCATAATGAGAAATACATGTATAATACATTCCGTCATACCCCAGAAACTAAAGGATTGGTACATGCAACATTTACTCATATGTCAGTAATATGTTATGATGCAGGCTTATATAATCATAGCTAGAGTAAGATGATAGTTTACAACAGAGGTCAGCAATATTACAGTAATTTTATGGCAATTAATTATATGACAAGAGAGCTATTCCATTGGATTTTTTGTAGTATCCAGCTGAAAATAACCAGTTTGGTGAATGCATCATACATTTCGCTGTAGTTAGTTGCCCATTTGTGTTCACTTTTGATATCCTAAATACATTGTATTATACATGTAATCATCGTTGGTGGGGAACCTATGTTAGTGGCTTTCGTGGGTAACCCTTGCCCACAAATTTACATCCCCATAATCGTATATACAAGCATTTGTTTAATATTTATCAATATATCTGGAACTTGCTACCATGGAAATTACGCCCCACAAACCCGGAACATTTTTGCTACCCATGAACATTGACCCGCACAAATAAAAATGATTCCACAGTATATCACAGTACAGTATAAACATTGTTTACAATGATAGTACATGTATATGATTGACCAAGTTGATAATGTTTTAGCTAGTTGGAATCATCATAATTTACACAGATCTTTGTACCGATTGCTTTACTGTGAAAGTATCCGATTGATTTCTTTTTGAGTGTACATTTGGCTAGCTACATCACTGTGCCAATCTAAATTATATATGTGCCTTTGTTGTCTACACTAATATTGTTTGATTGATATCACCTTATCAAGCAACCTTGATATATGCATCCATTATAGTTAACATGCATTTACAAGGGTAGTTAGCTGATACATGTACCAATCCATTGTAGCTAGCTATTGAAATTATCATTGTAGCTAGGCTAATCTAGCTGATACATTGTACTGGTAACAAGTTGGTATCATTGGCGTTAGCTGATATATTGAATCTGTATAATGAGATTCCTGTGTTTACTCTTTAGTTTGGAGACAGCTCACCCTCCCCCTTTCTCTCCACAGGTCCTCTATTGTATCACTATGCAGACATTGAGAATGAGACATCCATAGAGCTCAGTTTTGAGGAGGTGAAAAAAGTGGTCAAGAAGGTTGGATTTCTTATACAGGTACAGCAGACAGTTAGCATTTTTAATAGACAAAGTGGGATCTGGTAGAAATTTAATTAACATGGGGCAGATAATCATTGATTAACAAGTACCTGTTGTTATTTCAGAAAGAGGAGGCTGATATACCTACAACTTACACCCAGAATCCAGCCTCCATGCTACAGTATAAATACCACAGCGTCAAGCTTGTATGTCAAAAACCACACGAGTCAGACACCACATGACATGTCACATGACATCCTGACAAGAATAGCCGCCACCCCACTATGAACATTGTAGCTACAGAGTGTTGTTTTTAGACTTTTTTTTAACCAATCACAAAGGGAATGTGAGAGGCAATATTTGTGATGTTCAGGTTTCTTGTACTGATTTAGCAACTTTTTTAGGGATGTAGAATAGATTTTTTTTTCTACCTGAAAATTGTACATGAGATCTCAGGAATGAATTAAAGCCATGTTTGTATAGAATCTTCTCTGAAATGGCATCCCTATTACTAGCTATTGGTAATATTTTACATGGTTTCATGTGGATTGAAAAGAATCTTAATGCTGCATTTTTTTTTATAGTTTTACTAAGGGTTCAGTGCATATAGAATGTTATACAATGCCATAAGGTTGAAGATTTCTGCAACTTTGATAAACTGAGAGGTATACATGCATTTGGAAAATATGATTACATGGATTCCTTTGCAATACTTACTTGTACACGTACAGAGAATTTGCCAAATACAGAACTGTTCTGCATTGGTTTATTTTCTTCTTTTAAAAACTATGTCTATGTTTGATCCTGAATAAAAAATGGTTTCTAATATTGTAGATTTATATATATACTATATCCATGATATCACTGCTGGATATCTCAACTTGAAAGGGTTTTACTGACCGAGATATTTTTTCATAGATGGATTGATTTACCAGGTTGAGTTTTCCATGCCAAGATCTAAGAGGGTGGAATGGGGGTTCAGATCCCACCGGGAAAATTCAAACTTATTAAATTCACATAGTAAAATGCACAAAATGAGGCAATTGATCCCCTCTGTTCCATCATTGATTGAAACTTTGATTTTTGTACTGAGACTGGTATTAAATAATTTACAAAAGGAAAATAAATCATGATTTCCAATTGACTGCCCCCTCCCCCACCCCCATGTTAATTCTATGTGGCAAGGCCAAATGGGGGTGGGGGAATGGGGTTGATTAACTAGATACAGTAATAAGAACATGTATAACTACAATGTGGTTTCTGTCAGCATACTGGACATTATTTTGCATCATGATATTTAACTGATGCCAAGCTAAAAATTGACATCAATGCATGCATGGGACATGATGATGAATTTGTTAAATGGATAATGATAGTTTATAGAGATAGAAATGACTGGAGATCTTTGAGTGTGGGGGAAGGAGATTTATAGGGAAAGTTATAACATGAAAAGTAGCATGCACTTCTGGAGTCATTAATTTACAATTAAAAACCCTGCAAGTATCTGAACAAAAGCCAACCAAACAGAAAAATAAGCTGTAAAAGTTTCTGTGTTACAGTAATAATGTAATCTTATTCCATTTTTGGTACTAAGGCACAGTTTTATCTTCCTAGTATAACTGTATAACTAAAATTTTCCTTCTCAATGGGTTTTATATATTTTCCTCATAACATATAGCAGGAAAAGTCCCCTACATCAGAGAAATGAAATACATGATGTATATACATGTATACCGGTATATACTAACTTGCTTGATGCACTTAGTCACTTGCACAATACTGCATCAATTAATGTTACATACACTGTATGCAATAAATAAATATTAACACTAATCAATGTTTATTTAATTTTCATCGTGAAAATAAAATATATTCACTATCATTGATACAGACTCTATGACTGTTAAATCATAGCAGATTTGGCATACATGCATTTTTAATAACAAGTTCAAGATCTTTGATATATCCACCTCTATGAAAAGACTTATATTCCTGACAACTGATATTTTTAACGTTACATTTAGGGTTTAGGAGGTTTGAAGACTCCAAGTTTTCGAAGTTTGTGAACAATCATTGGTGCACAGGTCAGTGTTATTCCAATGCGGGGGACAGCAAACAGCTTGTGCACCGCATAAGCAACTACGAATGTACTTGCACCAGTAGCAAGTCCCGATTCTAAGATTGCCTCAGACACTCCCAACTTTCTAAGAATGCCTATGACATCAACTCCCATGGATACCAAGGAGTAGAAAAATCCCAGGGACATCAGCGCTAAACAGATGTGAAAAACAATGACAACTGGACCGTATTCCTTTACTGCCCGCTGAAGTCTCTGACGCTGAGTAAGCTTTACTTCGACATCGCCTGTTGTTTCTGTTCCCTCACTGGAGCTACTGTTTGTCGGTTTTTTATCGCCGAAATCTTTTTTCTCGCAGAACACGAAACTTGAGGATGAAAACTGTCTGCAATTGTGAATTTGTGAAATTGTCAATTTCTTAATAATAGCCCAACTTTGGTCCAAAGTTGGCTGTTTGTGAGGTGTCCCATTCCAGCTGTCAGGGAAGTGTGTTCCAGCAACGATGTGTAAACATCTTTTTCCGTGGTGTGAACCGAGTTTCAGTGTCAAGTCCCACTGCAGGGGGTTTTGTATTAGGGTAGTGTTGTTACGTAAAGCGAATTCTGTACGCGTTAACAATCCAAACTGTGATCTCATTGATAATCCATAGTTTTTCCTGAAACATTTGCTCAGTTGATTCATTTTTTGTCTTTAACCGTTTGCTTCGGTGAGGATTCTTATCCAGATGGATCAGATGTTGCCAATCTAATGAGGACCATCGTTGGAAGTCTGTTACGCTGATACTAAAACAAGTCCCACGGAGAAAACAAGTCCCACGTAAGTCCCACGTAAGTCCCACGGCAAATGCGGCTGTATATCGATACAATAATTATTTATTATGATTAAATATGATAAAATAATCATAATTCACAAAACAAAATATTTTTAAAAGCTTTTTTTACGGATTTATCGACGAAAAATCAGAGATGTTGGTAAAGATAGATAACTCTTACGTAGATTTCATACGCTAGCAGAAGAAATCTATATGCCCGCCGTTTAATTGATGGATAATTTTAATTTTCTCTAACAAAATAAATTCTAATAGCAATAAAAAGTTGACTTTATATTCATTGATTAACACAAAATTAGTAAAAATCGGGTAAGTGACAACTCTTACGCAGAATGCATACGCCCGCCGAGAAAAGTACACACCTGCCGCTTGCTTGATCGGTGATTTTAATGTTTTTTTCTTTTATATCTTATATTTTCTAACTTAAAAAATGATAACATTAATAAAAAAAATTTACCATATTTATTGATTAACACTAAATTAGTAAAATTCATGCAAGTAAAAAATTTTTACGCAGAATCCATAATCTAAACGCCTGCCGTTTACCTGATGGCTAATTTTAATTAATTTTTTTTTGTACGTTACTCTTTTATTTCACTGTACTAAAAAAATGCGTAGATAAAATTATTCATTTCTTTACGCAAATTTAGAAAAAAAAACGCGCAAATGACTTAAAAATAAAGGTAAAACTAATAACCATTAGATTTTTAATAATATTAAAACGTAATAAGAACCATGCGTTCATCCAGAGTATTTTTGAGGGGGGGGGGGGGGGGGGGTATTCAGGTTTGTCGGGGGGAACGGGTCGAGGCATATTTTTGGTAATTTTACAATGAAAATTTAAGAAATTTGATTCTTTTCCGGGGGTGGGGTGGGGGGGGGGGACTCCACCCCCTCCTCCGAATTTCATCTAGATCAGCTCATGAAAAGTATGTGAGTGAATATCTTCTACAAAGTATTAAATTGTTATTGTCAGCGAGAACATTCTAGTCTACGGCAGCTTACTGTTCATGAGACTGTTCCACGATCTTTGGGTTTATAGATCAACCCTGTTTTAAATGTTTTTTCTGCATAAAGGGTGAAAAATCGTGTTTCAAAAAAATAGTAACCAATAGAGATCGTCATATTAGTGGTTTCGTATATTTGGAAACCCTTATAATAAAAGAGAAGGCTTTGAAAACGTGTGTGTGTGTGTGTGTGTGTATATATATATATATATATATATATATATATATATATATATATATATATATATATATATTTGTTTGCTTGTCAATTCTCAGCAAGGAATCAAGCTGTTTTCTTGAGATTTTCATTATATTCCCCCAATTTATTAGGAAACCTATGGAAATATATAAATGTATATGTAAAAAGTAACTTTCTACTGAAATTAATATTTTCGACTTCTTAATTTATCGATTTTTTCATAATACCAGTAACTGCTATAATCATACAAGCGTATATGTATACAAATATGTACATGTATATCTATAAACATGCATCTTTTTCTCTCCCCCTCTTTCTTTGTCTTCCCTCCTTCCTTTACTTCATCTCTTTCTCCGTCTTCTCCATCCATCTCTCTCTCTTTCTTTCTCTCTGAGTGAACGGTAAAACAATACAAACATCGAGAGAAAAAAATACTTATATGAAGTTGAACCTGCTTCCCTCCTTCTTTCACTTCATCTCTTTCTCCGTCTTCTCCATCCATCTCTCTCTCTCTTTCTTTCTCTCTTCATGAACGGAAAAACAATACAAACATCGAGATAAAAAATATTTAGAACCATTTTAACAAGAGCTTGGACTTTGAGTAGTTGTGTCAAACAGCAATGTGACGTAGGCATCTATTTCATTGTTGGCAACAAGATTTGTCTGGCTTTTGAGCTAAGACTACGCAATCGGTGCATATTTCGCTTGAAACCGCGTCATTTTTAACTTGTTTTGACGCAAGAAATAGATAGCTACGTCCTACTGAAAGTCCAAGGTCTTGTTAAAATGGAAAAACTGATTTTTTTTAGCCCTTGCAGCACCCCAACCCTCATTCAGCCGGGATCTTGCACCCATGGATTTCGCTTTTTTTCTCTTTATCTAAAATCGAAACTGCGTAGACAGAGAGATTCTTGGACCTAAATGATCTACGATATGCCACAAAAGACATTATACAAAAACTTGACAAATAATGGTATGAACGTGCATTTTATAAATCGGTTAAATGTCATAAAAAATGTGTGGAACTGAAAGGAGTTTACTTTGAAAAAGAGTAACATGTTTGACATTCAGTTGTTTGACATCACCTGACGTCGTGGAAATATGAAATGGTGCTCCCTAAATCTAATTCGCGCAAAGTAAAAATCGCTGTCTCTTGAAAAAAAAATTCAAATTCATATGATTTTTTGCATACTTATTTTCATTTGGTAGTCATTTAATAAAACATACGCTATCCTACAAAGTACACAGTAATTTTGCCGTAAATCACTTTCTCCGCGAACTTTTCTAACAACCCTCGTACAGTTGATTGAAAAAACCATTAATATAGGTATTCGACAAGGGTAAAAGCGTACACATGTATATTCTTTGGATGTTTCGTATAGACTAGTTAAATCTTTTACTGTATTATAATTTATCATAAAAGCCTCAGTGATAGGCATAATAATAAAAATATTATGTTTATTTAAATAAAAAACAAAACTGGGTCAAACTTAAAAGGTGTGATATACGGATTTTATAAAACTCGTATCACCCTACTTCTTGTAATATGATAAAATGATAAACAGCAATAGTGGAGTTCTGAACATAATTATAAGGCAAAATGTTAACTCTAGAGCCATCTGAAATGATTTATAAATTAGTTTATACAAATAAAAGTGACATTACTAAATGGCAGGCGTGCATTTTAAATGGACAGTCGTAAGAATTCTGCGTTAGAGTTTTCCCTTTATTTTTAAGTCATTCGCGCATTTTTTTTTTTTTTTTTTTTTTATAAATTTGCGTATAGAAATGAATATTTTTATCTACGCATTTTTTTAGTACAGTGAAGTAAAAGACTAACGCACAAAAAAAAAAAAAAAATTAGCCATCAGGTAAACGGCAGGCGTTTAGATTATGGATTCTGCGTAAGAGTTTTTTTACTTACATGGTATTTACTAATTTAGTGTTATTCAATAAATGTGGTAATTTTTTTTATCAATCAATGTGATCATTTTTTAAGTTAGAAAATATAAAAGAAAAACATTAAAATCACCCATCAGGTAAGCGGCAGGTGTGTACTTTTCTCGGCGGGCGTATGCATTCTGCGCAAAAGTTGTCTACCTATCCGATTTTTACTAATTTTGTGTTAATTAATGAATATAAAGTCAACTTTTTATTGCTATTAGAATTTATTTTGTTAGAGAAAATTAAACCGTTAAACAATTAAACGGCGGGAATATAGATTCTTCTGCTGCCGTATGAATTCTACGTAAGAGTTATCTATCTTTACCAACAACTTTGATTTTTCGTCGATAAATCCGTTAAAAAAGCTTTTAAAAATATTTTGTTTTGTGAATTATGATTATTTTATCATATTTAATCATAATCAATAATTATTGTATCGATATACAGCCGTATTTGCCGTGGGACTTACGTGGGACTTACGTGGGACTTGTTTTCTCCGTGGGACTTGTTTTAGTATCACCCGTCTGTTATACCAAAGTAAAGAAATCATTGAAAAAAGAGTTTGGATGAATCATGTATCTTAATATATAAAACCGTATTCGTTCAATCCGGTTTAGTATTATCAGTTATGTAGACTACACAAATTAAAAATAACCGTTTTAATAACATAACCCATCTGTTAAAAACTAAAGTTTGAGGAAAGTGTTTACATGTGAATGCCAACAGAAAATAAATATTTTCGCCATATAAACCACGAAAGTTATCGTATACATGTGCACCGTGGCAATTCTTTATATTCAATCTAAAGTCTTAGAAATATAAATCACACCCAAAACAAATTAAAATAGAGGTACACTGTATTTTGATAATTTCGAAACCTTCATTTGAATGATCTTCAATATCATTCAAGAATGTCTAACTTCCTTTTACAGATATAAAGTCTTAGGCTAACACTTATATATATATTATAGGATATCAAAAGGTCAAATATCAAATATGTTGACTTCATCTAGGATTCCTCTGTCAGCTATTTTTAAACCTTAAATTATTTAAAACTCACGACTGAATTTTCATTATTTCGATGCATTTAAACTACGGACAATCATACTGTGAAATATATTTCAAATTTGAATTATACAATTTCTTTTAGAGGCCCCTAAGTTTTGCAAATAATTTTAATTACCTCAGAATTTACTTTTTGTATCAAAAGAAGCACAAACATTTGTAATATATTAAAAAGTGACTAATTGACAACATAAATTCTAACAATGACTATTTCATTTTACACCCCGTTGAAAGGAGATCGAAACGATTGAGGCGATGTAGGCAAAAATTGTGAGATCAGATTGCTTTCATAATCTAAATAGTAGTATTAAAAGGTCTCTTTTCAAAGAACAAAATATTAAAATTTCATAAAAATTGAATTAAAGGAAAAATTTGGCTTATTTATTGTGTACTACCTTAAATCGTTACAGTAACTGTACATATAGTAAAATGTACATTTATCAAGGTTATTTTTAAGAGTATATGTATGTAAATGACCTTTGACTACTTTCTACTATTCATGTCACAATTTGCTGTCTTAGCCCAGCATATTGTTCCCTTTTTTTTTTTTTTTTTTTTTATTGTTTTTCCATGTGTGTTGTTTGTACCATGCATTTCTTGTCATGCCCAAGCTGAGGCAGATATATGCCTTATAAATAAATTGTGTGTTTAATACTATCTTCGATTATCCGCGTCTACAGCGAATAATTAAAAGTAGGCAAAATATAGTATATTGTTGATCAATATATGTTCAAGGATGCCAAAAAAAAAAAGCAGAAAAACAACAACAACAACAACAAAAATTAGCCAATAATTCAGCAAAGTTACCTTAATTTATTAAGATAGCCCTCCATCCCCGTCAAACGAAGTCGGACCCCCTCTTACATGGGGAAACTTTCTGGAACTTGTCACTTAATACAGGCACGTAGCATCGTTTTTGAAAGGGGGGGGGGGCAGACTCATTCAAAAAAATCTTAACAAGCAATAATTTAAAAAAGCCAACTTCCCAAAATCACGAAAATCCTAATCCAGGGGGGGGGGGGGGGTGTTTATCTGTTCATTTTCTTATTTTACTTCAATTTTTAGCATGGTCCCAAAAAAATGGGGGGGGGGGGGGGGGATCCTTGATAATTCATTTTTTCCAAAGGAAAAATCCGGTTATTGAAATGGTTGATTTTGATTTTGAATGAAAAAAAGAGAAATTTGATTTGTAGTTTCATCACAAACAAAATGAGTCACTGAAAAACGTAAATATCATGAAAAGTATTCATTTGTTGCGAGTGGCCTTGCGGTTGGCTGCCGGTGGAATGTCGTTGACATAACCTACATGTATTTCTATGAAGTACAGGCCCTGCCACTTTTCCTCACAGCACAGATCATAAAAACAAAATTCTTTGCTGGTAATTCAAAATATTTAAACTAATAGTTCTTGGTGAGATAATCTATATATTTGAATGCTAAATCGCATGTAAAGATTCACTAGAATACATCAATGGTTTCAGTTATAACAATTATCTCAGTGTATGATAGCCCACAGTTTACACCAAATCTAGTAAACAAGAATTATTTGTAGAAACCTTTTATTAAATTTGAATTACAACGGATCGGTAGTATACACTAAATTAATGGCGATGCATACAATGCTGATTCAAGATTTCAAAGGAACATGGTCAAGAGCCTTGTATCTCGCTTGTAACTCGACAGAGGACATTCTTTAAATGCCCTTATAAACAGCCTGATAAAGCAATGTTAGAACACGGCAAAATAAAATTTGAAAAACGTTTAACTCAACTCGTGACCATGTTCCGATAAAGCTTTAAAATAATTCGCTAAGTAATACAAATGTGCATAAAAACAATTATAAAATACTAATCAAAATGACATAAAATTAGCAAAGTGGTGCAACAAATGATTCAGACATTTTATGTATTAAAGGGGAAAGAAGCCTACAATGCATCTAATTTATCTAAAACAGTAACCAATGACCAGATTAGTAGATGAAGCTTAACATCATGGTGCGTGTTATACAATGTATTATACTGAATAATGCAAATAAAAACAGTTTATGTTTCAAATGTTTCATTTATTTACTTTGAATCCTCGTAAACAGCTGATTACTATGTGGAGTGGATACATCTAAATTAATATTTTTACAAAAATGCACAAAAAATCTTGTGAATATACTGGTACCTGCATTATCAATATCAATATCAATATCAATGCAAATGATTACATCTAAAATCTTTTAAGTGGATTTCATTCAAATGGCGATAAATAGAAATGCTAAGCTCCTTCCTAAAATGTGAACATTTTTAAAAGTACATGATTGTGTATCTAAAAGAAAAAGTTACTATTTTAGGAAAATACACCAATGTTCCTCTAGCATAATTGTATATGCCAAATATGGCGGAAACTGATTTAAGATTCCTGCATGGTGGTATACAGATTTATCACACGTGGGTACACGAGTACTGTTTTTTCTCTGTCCCCCACTGTTTATTCTCTGTCCCCCATTGTCTATTCTCTGTCCCCCACTGTTTATTTATTCTCTGTCACCCATTGCTTATTCTCTGTCCCCCACTGTTTATTTATTCTCTGTCCCCCATTGTTTATTCTCTGTCCCCCACTGTTTATTTATTCTCTGTCACCCATTATTTATTCTCTGTCCCCCATTGTTTATTCTATGCCCCCACTGTTTATTCTCTGTCCCCCATTGTTTATTCTCTGTCCCCCATTGCTTATTCTCTGTCCCCCACTGTTTATTTATTCTATGCCCCCCACTGTTTATTCTCTGTCCCCCATTGTTTATTCTATGCCCCCACTGTTTATTTATTCTCTGTCCCCCATTGTTTATTCTATGTCTCCACTGTTTATTTATTCTCTGTCCCCCATTGTTTATTCTCTGCCCCCCCCCCCCCCCACTGTTTATTCTATGCCCCCCACTGTTTATTCTCTGTCCCCCATTGTTTATTCTCTGTCCCCCTGTAGACTACTGATTACAGTAGACGTTCTCTGACGTCGTCTCTATGTAATCCGACAGCGCCCTGTACGCCAACGAATACTCCTCCTGTAAATAGAAAGTAAAATATACACGTATGAGATGATAAATAAGATAGTCATACAACATGCAATTTGTTCTTTAATCGTGATTTATCAATAATCTTGTGTAAATATTTCACTGACAACAAAGAATGTGTGACTGTGTGAAGAAAACCCCCAAAACAAATGGCAGTGCATTTGAGTAAAACTCTTATGATAAGTATTTTAATATTATATTCATGTACGAATTTTTTTATTCTTATGTGTCATATTTCAAACCCAATAAGATGTTTTCAAATACTGAGCAATAAGTATTTAAACAGCTAAATCAATCATGGATAGGCCTATCAGTTGGGATTAGAAGACATCTTCCTTTTACAGACCGTTTGATTTACACTATGATAAATAGTTGCACGTAATAAGAGCTAGTATGTCCAGAAACAGCAAACTAAAAGTTTTATTACAAACTTTTTATTGTATTCGACATGAAAGTATCCCAAACTCCAATGCAAGATCTTGGTGTCTAAACTAGACATGATTGAGAAAGACCCCGCCTAGCTTAAGCAAAATTAAGAAATTAAGATGTGAGGTATGATTTTTATTAACTTATTTTTTTTACATTATATACTATCGACAGTTTTGCCTCAGTCAGAATTATATAATAAGTTGTTGACATAGTTTTTCTTTTTCTTCTTTCTTTTTACTTCTTTCAGACAAACAAGCGGATGCAAAAGGGTTCATTGTTCACACTCTACCAATGGGCACTCAATGGGTGAAGTTTAAGATCTACTGGGCCGCCATGAATGAGAGAAAATATGCTCTGCAAAAGGAGACACTGCACACCCTCTACTTATATGCTCTGTAAGGATGTGAATAAAACACCTTAACAGGAAATATTCCTCACCGAAGGATCTCACACAAAATGTTATTTCACTTTGACAATGTTTATCTAGATAATTATTGGTTCAAAGTCTCTACACACCGTCTTCCAACGCATACTGTATGGGTGAGGCTTGAACCCATCTTGCATTATAGAGAGGCGATCTTATCTTAATATTAAATGAAATCGGACGGACAACATACTGACAGAATGAATACACAATAAATAAATATAAATATTTATATAAAATTTAATATAATTATAATTAATTATATTATATAATTAGTATATTAATATTATAATATTTAGAATATATAAATATTTGGCCATATACAAAAATGCATTACCACGTCTCTTTAAATGAATATTTTAATATACCTGTGTAGAACAGAACTCTGGTCTCCTTGTCTGTAGTTGTCGGACTGTTGTAAACACGTCAATGTTGTCATCCATATTGATTTGCTGTATGGAGTTAAATACAGCACAAAAGACACCGCATAGTGAAGCACCATCTCTGTTTTAAGGAAGACGGACCAATGAAACAAATCAGTGAAAAATCTACATTCAACTGTTTTCAGGAAGAGGAAGAGAATCAGCCTAGCCTTATAATCATTTATTCACATGTCGTGTAGGAAATTAGAATTATACAAGTAACAAAGAAATAGTACACAACTAACACACATTATAACTTTGGATCATGATAATGCAACCATGCTTAATGCCGATGAAGAATTATTTTGGTAATTACCACCGGTATGATTCGTTCAAACATTAAAGACATCGGTAGGTTATTTGTTAGTCTGGGTTAACCTACTTGCTGACAATGGTGACTGGGGTGTCTGTACAAAGGTTG
Source organism: Magallana nippona (assembly GCA_033439105.1). Lineage (NCBI taxonomy): Eukaryota > Metazoa > Mollusca > Bivalvia > Ostreida > Ostreidae > Magallana > Magallana nippona. Next base: position 30,804,737 of record CM065917.1, on the reverse strand, counting down.
AGAGCATATGACACCAAGTTTCGGAGACATGATGTGTCCTTAGTCGTCCCGTTTGATTTTAGTGGTCCTTTCGGTTCTACAACTGTCACGGGATGGGACGTCTCCTACGGAAAGGGTAAACAAGACTACGTTAAGTAAGAAGTTAAAGAATAATTATTGAAAAGTAAAAGCAATATGCAACAACTTTTCTTTTATACTGAAGGATTCTATATTTGAAATAAATACATGATTATATTGAATTATAAACGGTATTTAATATAAAAATCAAATCTTTCTTATATTCTAGTTCAACGATGTGTGCACCATTACCTCCCCGTGTATGATGTTAAGGGTTGTGACCTTGACCCCGTTGTCACTCTCAGACTCGTGTTCTACAACAAATGGCGGCACGTCCTTGGAGGACGCTATTTCTGGTAACCATGTCTTCGACTACAAGGAAAAAAAGTATATGTATTGAATATTAGTTTTATTAGATATTGAAATATTTAGTAATTGATCTACAATAATACAATTATTTTATAATATAATGACGAACAAAAATAATTAATATTCTCTCTTCTCTTAGAAATTCAAACACACGAGAGAGAGAGAGAGAGAGAGAGAGAGAGAGAGAGAGAGAATTAGTAAAAATTAGGTTCAATATGTCCCAATGAGAATTACAATTTCTTTTCATCGCCATTTTGATTTATTTTCTTTGTTTGAGAGAGAATGCACGCACCGATTGAATTTCACGTAATGGATGCATGCAGACAACTGTATCAGATTCATGATCATTGAGCAGGCGCATGAAGTCCACAGCATCCTCTGGTGCCGGGTAATGCGTCACTATAAACGCTCTATACGTTTGGTAGGACTAACAAATTAAACAATAATTAACAAGTGAAAACTTCTTTAAAATTATCGTAACGTTAACATATTGATAATTTGTTTTATGCTGCTCAATTTACAGACACTTACAGATACGTGGATCGCGTTGATGTAGTTTCCTCGTTTTGCGATCGATGAAGTAAGGTAAAGACTGTACTTGTCCACTGGAAGAAAAAGAAATTTCAAAACTGTTAGAGGAGATTAAAATTAAAAAAGAAACTAATTTGAAAAGGTAAATTTTAAGAAGAAATATCAAAAATAAAGTTTTATGGTTGCCATGATAAAATAAATTTAATTCAAAGGTTCAATTTCTATACAACCTGAACGATCAATTTAACTTTGATCGGGTGCTTAAATATCGACAAAATTTCATAAGTTTTAATATTAAAAAAATGAATATCAATTTCTATCATACTGATTAAGGGTTGAGAATGTAAAAAAAAAAAAAATAAGATTTTATGTATATTTAAACTCTTTGAATATAAATATTGTTAAATTAAATCTTTCATTTCATTTAAGTCTGTATTAATCATTTTTAATAATTAAAAAAAAATTATTTTCTTTCCAAAGAACTAGCTGAAATATTTCAAATCTTCGAGTTGAATCTTACTTTTAGTTTTCAATACTGCCCATTTTTAAAACTATGCCATTTGTTTTGCAAAGTTATCCAATCTTTTCCATCAAATTTGTTTCAATCTACCTTCGTTTCATTAACCTCATTTTTCAGAAACAACACTCATTTGTAGAATTGTCTTGTATTCTTCACAATGTTTGTCGTTGTGATTTTGTTCAACACTTTCTGTAAATCTTTCAAAATCTACCAAAATGTTTGTGTTCCTTATAATTAATTTCAATTGTTCAGCATTTTAAAACAATGACGTTTATACCCTTTACTACGAAATGTTTGATATTTATATTTATATTTATATTTATTATCTATTATATAGTACTTTGTATTTAGGAAAAAATTATATTTTTTCAATGAATACCTGCATGTTTTATTTAGAGATTTTATTCATAAATTAAAAATATTTGAATAAAAAAATAATATTTTTCATGCTTGAATTTAATTCAAGACTCTTTTTGCATCAAACACTATTACAGTATTACACTATTACAGTATATGATCTGATGTAATCTTCTTAATTAACGTTGTTATTGTATAATTAACATCTTATCATTACTTACATGGCAGTATAGTATGTCCTTTCTTGTCTGCAAAATACTGTCTTGAAATCTTGTATTCCGTACTAGTGTACTCTGGTCGAGCTTTCATCAATTTCTGTGGGATTTATATATTTTAAGATATTACTTTTACAACATACGATATACGTCACATGCTCCTCAAAACATATCCGAAAAACCCAAAGTCTACATCTACAAAGACTAAGAAGATCTTAAACAACTGTTCACATCAATGTAAACCTACATCAAACTTTACACCCCTTGTGTGGCTTAAGAATTGTTAAGTCTCAACAGTCTAAACAATAAAGAATCAACAAAATTTAATGTCAAGATGCTTGCATTTGAGTTTTTGTGAATAATCGAAATTTCTCATGTAAAAATCGCCCACCCACATTCGCCCCATTGTGGACAGATCATACACCTGGGGATCATGATTTGAACAAACTTGATCTACACTACCTAAGGATGGTATGTAAAAAAAAATCGACTTCCCATTGTGGCCCCTCCTACCCTCAGGGATGGGAATAAAATTTGAATAAACCTGAATCTACACTACCTGAGGATGCTTCCACACAAGTTACAGGTTGTCTGGCCAATTGGTATTTGAGAGGCAAATTTTTGAAAAATACCAACAAATTATCATTAATTATTAATTACATCCCCTTGAAAGGGAGCCTAGACTTTGTTTTAATAAAATTGAATCCTCTTTACTCAATAATGCTTTGTGTCAAGTTTGCTTGAAATAATGTTGGCCTTGTGGTTTTCGAGAAGAGGTCGAAAATGTGAAAAGTTTACAGACGGACACACGGACAGACGGACGGAAGGACGACAGACAAAATGTGATCAGAAAAGTTTACTTGAGCTTTCAGCTCAGTTGAGCGTAAAAAGGGAATGTCTTTGAAAATGAGTACTTCAAATTCCTTTCTGATGACCGTTTGATTGGCTGGGCGATCTCCAGTCAGACTTTGGGCTTTCTCCGTGAACTCAGGCAGACTCTGCGTCTCAACAGCTGCTTTGAATTCTTCGTTTAACGCCAAAAATATTGTCATGTACTGCTCCTACAAACCAATTTGAAAGTATATATTTTTTTTTTACAAAAGATATAAAAAAAATTGAAGTTCATTTATTAAAGTGTCGATTTCGTCTTCATTCAATAAAGTTTCACTTACATAAGTCTGGACCATGTTTATTCTGTTTGCCCTCATGATCTTGACATACTCCGCTACATTGATTTTTCCAGACGCTCTACCAGCCTTGTATAAGGCATCCAGAGCAATGTAGGTTCCTGTACGACCTATCCCAGCACTAAAGAGGATTAAAAACGACTTTTGTAACAATTTTCATAAAACAAACATTTTGTTTGACTAATCAGATCAAATACCACTTCAGAATGGCTGTATTAACAGGCCAATTTATTTCATCCAAGTGTCTACTTCATAAAGTTCCTTTTAAAGAAAATTAAAATTAATTCTAGATGACCTTACCTGCAGTGTACAAGTATTGGTGATTTGTTCCTATTGGTCATTGTTCTCATCACGTGGCTATGGAAAACAACCAATGAAAGAGGATCTGGGGTACCATGGTCAGGCCACGTGGTGTAATGGTATTGCGTAACAACACGTGACTTGTTTTGCTGACGATTGTTATAAAAATATATTGAGGTTAGAAATATAATACTATATATTGACTTCGTTTGCATAAATAAACTTCTTATTTTACTTAAAATTCTCAATTTATACATACAAACCGACTCTAGGAGAATAATATAATTGTTATAATAAAAGGAGTTATTGCAACATTTCGAAATACTTTTAGAGTACATCATACAATTAGGATTGCAACGGACAAGAATCTTTAAAAAAGCGCCGTACCTAATACAATGCTACACACAAGACGACATAATCTTTTCACATTCACAACCATTTAGGTTGTTACACAGCACAGAGCATATTTCATACAATTTTTACAAGTATATTAAATTCAATTATAATGTAAGAACTGTACCTCTTTAAGGGACACTGTCAGTTTTCGCATGATGTAGAATGCATAATGTTTTTCATCCACATTCTTGATGACGATGTTTCCGTAAAGTCTAGCCTTCATTTTTTCTGGCCAGTATTGGGTACATTTAATCTGATGTTAATGGAGAACAATTTTAAATCGATGCAGTTTTAAATTCTTTAAATTCAAAACAAATTTACATGTATTCATCCACCAACCTTGACGCCTTCTTTTAAGTTTGTAAGCATTACAATTTGTGAGACATTTTCCTGCCAAATCATCGTCCAGAAGTCGTTTAATGTGTTCTGCTTTGGACCTTATCAGAAAAGAATTACGAGAAACATTACTAGCTATTTTAAAAATCTTTTTAAATGACATGATAAGGAAGTACGTTTACCTTCATCCGTTTATCTCTATCAACAAAGTTGTTGTTAGCTGACAAATTTAAGTAAATGTTAATTTTGCAAAACTTCTTTGTTAATATCGATTTTGGATGTCAGTAATATTACCTTGCGATGCAATATACTGCCTTTCTGAATCAGTACTCTATAATTTAAAAATATATATTTAAAAACCATAGCTAATGCATGTTCATGATAAACGGTCAAAGAATATGTTTGTATTTTTAATTACCTAACTGCTACCGGTATAATACAATGATTTAGAATAATTTATTATTAATTAAATATTTTAATGAACTACTGATTTAATATCTTTCACAGAAAATATGCATAGTTTATAACATTGGATTTTAACTTAATTGATACCCACACTGATAAAGTTAGCATTGATGTAGTCAGACGACGCACCATTCCCTCTCAGAACGACTCTAGAGTGATCGTCTACAACAAGACAAGGTATGTATTAAGTTTATCTTTTGTACATTTTAAAAGTTACAAAAATCTTGACAGTTTTGCAAAGTTCCGTTCCATAATAAAACGATGTTTGATAAGCACCAAATTATCGTATGTATGATATACAGTTGGTTGGTTTGAAAATATTTTATTGTATATATAATATATAAAGGGTTCTTGCAACTTACTATGAAATTATAATACTAATTTAGCGCAGGAATATTTATCAAAGAATGCGTTTTTAATCATGTTTTTAGCTATCAGATGGCATGGTAATAACCATTCATAACGCCATTTTCATGTCATCAAATTTTAATCAAATTCAAATCCCTTAGGTCTCGCAAGATTTTTTTTTATACATCAAACAATTCATTGCCTCTGGTCTTTGTGTGGTGATATGTATTTCTCCAGAAAATTCTTTTATTATTTCATAATTCATAAGGTAATTAATCATGGACATGTATAACAGGCATTAAACTATCATTTAATATGAATGATTTATAACATACACGGGAATGTTGTTTTAAATCTGTTCTTTGCCAGATTGTTCGGGGATTTCCCAGCATTACATTGATACTGTTCTCCGTGAGGCAACATCTGTGTGATAAAAATAAACTCACGATAAAATGTAAAAAAAACTGTATTCACACAAACTTAAGCTTGTGTGATTATGAAGTTTTGCAGGTATCAAGTGAATTATTTCTTACATGTCATGTAAATCATCCCAAATACACATACAAATGTCGTGTATACAAAAACTTATCAATGCATAGCTATAAATTTGAAAAATGCCATGATCATTTTTATGGCCTACCGCATATTCTCTTTTAAAACCATCCTCTTCATTTTTCTTCTTTTCTGCGATGACATTTTCAAGCTCACTAATTGGAGTATCCAGTATGGTTTCTTCATTTAAATACATATCACCATAGGGATTCTCAATGCCTTCTTCGTCATCGTCGTCATCTTTGACGTCATATTTTTTCGCAGTTGATGATATATTGGTTGTTGGTGGTGTGCGCTTTGTAGCTGGCTTATCTTTTGCTTCCGTGTTTTCATAAATGTTGGTAAAGCCCTGCTTTGAAGCATCGTTGTTCACTTAAAAGATCGAGTAATATATAAGAAAAACAAGAGTTCCTTTTTTATTTCTACAAACTGGCATAAAGGACAAGATTTCGAAATTAATTTCTTTCATTTTATTTTTACATTGACATTTTATATTTATGCAAGCTAATGTTATGCAACAAATATTAAATGTTTTCGACTTCCAAACACCGCTTAAACAAATATAATTTTGTCTATTCCATATACTTATCAACTTACAATACAAGTTCTCTTCCATTTCCGGTTTGTTTCTTCTCCTTTGTTGTGGTTGATCTTTCTTTGGTACGTTAGTTCTCAATCTGCATTTAGTTAAATTTCAAACATTGATTGCTTTGGGGAATTTCAAAATAATACATTAAGAGGATATTATATCTTTTTTTTGCAATTTTATATTGACCTAAAAAGAAAATTTTGTTATATGATGAGTTTCGTTAGAATCGACAGACTAAAGCGGTCGAAACAACAAGCAGGTTGGGTACCTCTTGAACACGATGATGGATAAAATGACAGCGATGGCGATGATCAGCGCCGCTACAGCTCCAGCAATTATCGGAACGGGGTCTGTCGGCGGATTGTCTGTAGTCTGTAGCTGTGCCTGTACAAACAATATTTATATCCTATAAACATTATGTTGCACATCTTTTTCTTACCCGTTTTGGTTCAGCAATGAAATACAGAATACTAGTAATAATTTGCGAATGTATTGTTTACATTAAGCACATATATCTTTTTACAGTTTTTCCCCCCTAAATAACAGTTTACTATACATGTACCTAGTCTTTGTCAGTGTTAATCACCTGACCTCCTATTTTATATCATGCAAAAGGTCGGAGTATTATCAGAATATAAGGAATGCTTTGTTGTTCTTAATATTGTGCACTTTTTAAATGAAATGTATTTACCCGAGAGCAGTTTCCTGTGCGTGAGTTACAGGTGACATTTGACTCGCAAAGGTATGGACATGTCTCGTTACAGTTATAACCGTACCTTCCCCAGGGACATTCTACGTCAAGAAAAGGTAAAATAAAATGCGTTAATTGAATAAAACAAGAGCTCGATCTGATAATGATATATTGGAAATTTTAAAAAGCAAATTAAAACTAGAGGTACTGTGAGCAAGCTCACAAATGATACCACCTCCCCCACTAAGAAAATATAATAACTCAAGTACCGGTATTTCTCTATTGGAAAGTAATGAATGTACCATTTTCTTATAGTGACATCAACTTGCAAAAAATAATCAAAGCTCACGATCAGGACATATTTACAGGTCACAAGCAATACTTGTGTCAGTTTTTAGCTTCTAATCATTTTCCATTACAAGATATGGCCTAAACATGTATTATGCATTTTTTTAACTAGGACCTTGAACTTGCCCAAATGACCCTCGGTCAAAATCATGACAAACCCTCATGTGATAAGCAATCTATGTGTGAAGTAAGAACTTTCAATGTTTCTCCATAAGAAAGATATGACCGGAGACGAATTTTGCACTTTTCCTTCCAGTGACCTTGAACTCGGTCAAATGACCTTGGGTCAAAATCATGACACACCCTTAGGTTTAAGCAATCTTTATGTGAAGTAGCAACATCCAATGTTTCTCAATAAGAAAGAGGTGTAGACCGGACACGAATTATGGAATTTTTATTTCCAATGACCTTGAACTTGCTCAAAAGACCTTGAGTCAAAACCATGACACACCTTCAGGTCTTAAGCAATCTTTGTGTAAAGTGAAAACTTCCAATGTTTCTCTATAACAAACATTTATAATAGACCGCACACGAATTTTGCACTTTTCCTTCCAGTGACATTGAACTTGCCCAAATGACCCTGGGACTAAATCATAACACAACCTCAGGTGATAAGCAATCTTTGTGTGAAGAAAGAACTTCCAATATTTCTCAGTAAGAAAGATATAGACCAGACACGAATTTTGCACTTTTCCGGACACGACGGCACAGACAGACGGACGGAAAGGCGGACAAAGTGATTCCTATATACCCCCAAACTTTGTTTGTTGGGGGGGGGGGGGGGGTATAAATATTATAACGCATATATACCAAAAACTTTCAAATCCATTTTTAACTTCTAAATTCAATCCTATGCATCAGCTATGAAAAATAAGATTTCATACGATCTTACAGCAAACTAATCTACTATGTCTCTCTTACCCTGCGTACAGTTGGTTCCATGAAATCCCAGATCACATCCATACGTACAATTGCCGTCAACATGATGGCACTGTTCATTATCCAAACAATGTCCACACTTTTCGGAACAGTTCTGGCCGAACGTATGGCCGGCACACTCTATAAATGTGAATATATATTAGGGAATAAATGTGCTGATATTTTATATTACATATTAAAGCTATATATGCCGTTTTTAACGCTGTTTTTTCTATGTTGGAAATCCGTCCCAAACTTTGTTAGTGTAATCGTCTGTATAAAAGAAAACACTGTGACGAATGCGCAAGGTTATTCATTGGTATTGACTGAATATTGTAATTATTATTTATGAAATGAGAAATGAAAATGTTCTTATGCATATTGATAAACGACTTACGTAAGTGTAAATCTGCGCATGAACACGGGAAAAGTAATCGAGAGGAACGGCATGGGGGAAGAGGAATGACAGCAAACTTGTTTACAAAATTAGATAGTTATAATACTTTCTTGACGTTGACAAAAAATATTCCTTCAAAACTTTCGTCACGAAATAATAACCATTATCAATAAACATATAAACCACCATCTTAATGCACACCTGATCAGAGAATAGATAAAACAGAACGTCTGTATTTCCCCTTTCGGGGACCCCTCGACTTGAAACAATATTGTCTGTCTTTTTCTTTCTTTTGTCTACAATGCGACTACGCTTTCGCGTTGATTTCTTGTTTATATACTGAATAGGCCTGCGATATCAAGTGATCATGTGATAATGAATATTTCAAACGGGGGTGTTTACAGACCGGGTCGGTCAGTAAAAAAAATAATTGGAAATTATATTCCATACTTTTAAATGTGTTTGAATTAAATTGTTTGATTTGCAGAAAGTTTCTAACTTAAGTAGATTATCACACTGACAAAGTTTGGTTCGGGTTTCCAACATAGCAAAAACAGCGTTAAAAACGGCATATATGTATATCGCTTTATTAAGCATTGAATGCTTATTTTTGGGTGTCGTCAGTCCTATAACACACCAAGCGGTGCAGACAAATTGAATACCGCGCGTTAGCCAGAGCATTCAATGCTTATATTTATATTCATACTGATGTTTATTTGTATGAAATATTTGTGTATAGTCGCTTTAAAGCCATTATATACGCTCTTAGTCAGGAATATGAAACATACATGGAACAACCATATTAACATGCCATTTAGTTCGCTTCCGCGGCTTAAAATATTGTGCCAGAAACTTTGTCAAAAAATTCGTTTTATTGACAAATAGATATGATTTAACGATCATTTTTCATTAGTACATATCAAATTGGTTATGTAAGTTTAAACGTTTCATTTAATCTTACAATAATAAATATACTCAAAACGCGTGATGACGTTTATATTTGTGCTCCTGGCGCATGCATTTGCTAAGTGTATTCACAGGAATTGAAATTGAACGTCGCATATTTCCAATGCAAACATAAGGGGAAATGTACACTGAATGTAAATATTGGATTTTACAAATAAATTCTTAAACATAGATGCACATGTATTAAATGTACATGCCATGACAATCTTAACAAGTTTGTCTTAGAACCCTAATATGTGATAATTATGTACAAATCATTTCATTTAGGTGGGATACTACAGCAACATTTTATTTCATAGATTGTTAAAGTGTCACCTCTGACTGTCAGGTACATGTAAACTTCGCTTTTTGAGGCTTTTTATGCATAGAGTTTTATCAATTAATCACTACAATTAATCTGCTGATAGATTTTCTTTGACTAATATGATGATTTGGCTAACCAAAATTACTTAACGAAAGTCGGAAATAAAATCATCGTAATACGCTTCTCACACTAGAGTTTTAAATCCCTAAGTATCACGCGACATAGGATATTTAAGCAGAGTTTTAATATGAACTCACAGTCAGAGTTCTGAACCGACAGCCAAGATGAGTAGAAGCTAAAAAACACTAGGTACTTTAAAAAAAATACAGACCTTATGTGCCTCTATATGGCTATCGGGGAATTTATTGTACAATGTACCGGTGTGTGGTTTGTCGGCTATGTATAACAGTATGGTTTCTGTTGAGGGAGCGCGGGTATGCGGGCCCGAGTAAGGAGTGGATAATTGTACATATTACTGATTTAAATCTTTGATTTGGAAATTTAATATTTTCATTATAATTGGTGAAGCAGAGCAACCGAACCTTCGAATCCCGAAAACGTTACAGTACAATATCCACTGATCCCAGAGGACATCTAAACAACCAGAATTAACCCTTTCAACGAGTTGTTTCAAGATGATTTTATGGTGAGGGGTTTAGAAATCTGAGATTTAGAGAATTATCAAATTGTTGATTATATGCAGTAAACACAATAAATAAAGTACATATGTAAATTCATCGATTGACAGCAGTATTGTTGAATTGTCGTGTCGATCAAAAATTTACTTTTTTAAATGAATTGAAAGCCAAAACTATCAATCTCAATATCATTTCAGCATACCGGTTATATTCACTAAGTGAATCATAAAATTGAGTTTGCAATTCCGTTGGAATTCTTTGTCTTTTATAAAATATTAGTCTTCATTGTTATACTATTTAAGTCTTACGTGAGTCACATATTTCTGGTTTCCATCCGACTTGACAGTAGCAATGCCCTTTTTTCCTGTCACATATTCCAGACACCTGACAATGAGTGCTACAGTTCTGTTCACAGTTGTATCCATACGACCCGTCTGGACATGCTAAAGGAAATTAAACAACTTTAAACAACAGTTCATTCATGTCCCTTTGTCACTTTGCTTGATATCACTAAATCATTTTTTATTATTATTATTTTTTTTTTTTACAAAATGTTGAAATTAAAAATACCTAATTCCAAATTTTAAAAACATTTTGTAAAACTAATGCGAAAATCCTAAAAAAAAAATCAACTTGGAAATAACGGGATCAAGTTTTGATAGTTATAATTCAGTTACCTTCAGTACAATTAGATCCGTAAAATCCCATGTCACAGCCTTTTATACATGTCCCATTAATGGGGTGACATTGCTCGAAGTTAAGACACGAGCCACATTTCTCTGTACAATTGATCCCATACATTTGACCATCACATGCTGAAAGACAAAGATATGGTAAATTATAAAACAAAGACATAACTTTGATGGAAGGGACGCCGCCAAAAGTCTATATAATTATCTTCATTTGATTTTTATTCTGCTGTCCTTTTAAATCTTCATTACATTTTCATATATATGTCACTTTATTGTTTTCATATCAATGCTTAACAAATTTCTCTTAATTATTCTGCACTTTTATTCTATATGTTGTGCTTAATTTCATGTTGCATTATTTGCTTCTTATCTGAGTATATTCTTTTATATTCAGTCCAATTATTTACCACATTATTATTCTCATCTCTATTACAAACGTGAATTCGATCACAAAAACAACGAAGCGCTTTAAATGAAGACGATTACAAGTTTTATGAATTTAATGCTGCATTATGCCGCCAGACGGCAGTCTGTTTGCTACACGAAAATTCTCAATATAATGAATTGGTGCAATCGCAACTTCTCGGGCCTTATTGGCAGAGCTCGGGCAGAGAGGTTGTGATTGGAATTGGTTAAGGTAATGAAAAAGCAGGCTCAAAAATGATAACACTGGACATTTTTTAAAACTCTCTTTCTATATACATGTTCAATGCACACGCTGTTCCCCAAAAAAAAAATCTCAAAAGGGGGGGGGGGGGGGGTCCGAGAGATAATTCTATTGCCAGAGGGGTTGATTTCATTTAATACTAAACTGGATGATTTAATGAATTTAAAATTTCTAGGAATTGGGGATCTGACATGTACAATATCCTCCCTTCCAATGTGATCCGCGATGCAACGTACATGCATGAACCACTATCTGACTCTCATTAAGGCTACAGTACTGTCCTTTCTGACATATTTTATTTCTTAAATAAAATATGCAATATGACTACTTTGTTGTAACCAAATAAATAATGTACATTAAGTTAATATCAATGTACTACTAATTGTAATTTTCTTTACTTGGTTTTTATGAGATTCATATAACTATGTACATTTTTTTCTTTAGAAGACGGATTAATTGAAATGGAATGATTTGTTTGGACAGCAAAATGGATGTTCTTATTGCGTGGACCCCGAGGTCAACGCAGGAAATAAATAAGCGATGTAAAACCAGATGGGATCGGGAAAATTCAGCATGAGGTAGCCTGGTTCCTGCGCATGAATTTGCGTAGGCCACGAAACAAGGCTAGCACACGTTTAAATGAATCTGGATCGGGATTCCATGCCACGAGCACATGTTAAAGTTCAAAGGCATTGAGATTGTAAAGATTCCAGAAACGGTTACTGTACAGAAACAAAGTATTCCATTTAAAAGAATGATCGGTATGTGATATCAACTGTCAGAATCATGAAATAAATTTACAATTGTATGCTATGCCGAAACTACAACATGCTTTGAATAGCATAAAACGCGATGTTATGTTGTTTTTCGAAATAACTTTACTTTTAGTAGGCAAGGCTATCATGGAGTGAAATTTTGACAAATTTATGTTGAAGACATTTTCATGAAATAAGACTGACTATTATCTATTTTCAAAAGAATTCATAAATGTACCTTTCCCTTAGTACAAGACAATAATTCACTTTAATTATAATTGCTTTATTATTTCATTAACTCTTGCACTTCACCTTTGTTTTAATTGACCCAATCAAATTGATGTTTTACTCTATCGCATATGTCACTCGTGCTTAAGTGCTGATTTCTATTGTTTTTATAATTTTTATTTATATTGTGATATACATGATTGTCATGAGAGAGAGGAATTAGGTTAATTTTTTTTTCTTATCGTTTGTTAAAATATTAAAAACTGAATTTGATTAGAAATAGTACATTTGCCAACTTGTATTATAACATTTTCAAATATTAAGAAAAAATAAATTTGAAATTGTTTTTTACGAAAAAAACCCAAATGGGCATTTGCGCTATTTTATCCCCATCTACTTTATTATCTACTTTTCAAATTCTGTTCATCTAGCTCGATCAACCTGTGCATGCACAGGTTAAATCTACTATAATAGAAAGAAGTAAAAAAGAATAATGCAACAGAGAATTAAGTACAACATAAAAAACATAAGATGCGATATAAAACATAGGTAATCACAGATTACAAAGCTCACCGAGACGAGACATCACCTTTATGAAGCATCACCTTTATGAGACCAACTTTATCATATTATATGAAATCATAGTTAATGATCTTGGATATACATGGATACTGTTTTAACACAATATCGTATTACTATATCATGTAACGTCATAAATTATATTCAGTTTAATTATTTTCATATATTATCATTTTATTTCATATGTTTATTTGTACACCCGCTGCTCCTGAAGAGCAACCGATGTATTACATAATATGACTTTATTAAGACGGCTGCTCTTAACGAGCAACCCTATGTGCATATAAGTAACGGTACGAGTGTCATAGGCGCGTTGTTGTTGCTTACGAAAAGATGACTTCAAACGAGCCTGTTAGTAGTCCTGTTTTATCAACTTGTTTGTCAGTAGCTTGCCTCGCCTTGATGAATACACTCGACTGAAAATGTTGTCTCGTGATATGTTAAATAGCTATTCTAATCAATGTATTGACAGGCATATCACTCTAATATACTGTAGTAGTTGGGGCTAAATGGACCGTGGATATCTGCCTGGATGAGTGGATGGCTCAGTGGTAGAGCTCCTGACTGGAGTTGCAGGGGTCCCGGGTTTGATTCCCGGTCCAGCCATATGTTTTTAATGTATTTTTATGCTCATTCCTCTTTTCCTATAACATTTGTGCCAAAACCAACCCCTGGAAATAAAAGGTGAACGCCTGCCAAAGTAAAGAACCACGAGTGATCTTCGAGGGCAAAGATCATTTAAGGAAGGAGGAATGTAGTAGTTGGGGCTATATCATGTACATTTGATATCGGCCTGGATGGCGCAGTGGTAGCCTGGAGTTGCAAGGGTCCCTGGTTCGATTCCCGGTCCAGCCATATGTTTTCAATGTATTTATATGCTCATTTCCTCCTTTCCTATTACATTACTAAGACCCACCCATTTTTTTCATCTTTAATCAAAAACAACAAATGGCTACAAAGATGATTTTCCGCTGCAATATATTCTTAAAAACAACAATAATACATTTATCCTCATAATAATAAGGTGTCAGAACTATGGAAACTGTTTAAAAGATGTCCGAGGTTTTTGTTTACTCGTGTTTGAAAAACTATCAAAATAGCTGTAGATTTCATATAATTCATCGTATAAGAAAGGGCCCCAGAAAGTACATATAGTTATAGCATATCATCCTTTTAATTTTTCTGTTCAAGTATTTAATGTTTAGCGAAAATTTCAGCATCAATCGTAAACTTATAAGCAAGATACAGAGCTTATTACATTCAATTCAGATTTTTAAACTTGTTATTTCCTATTCAGCATTTAAAATGTAAACGAAATAAAGCATGGTCTCAGCTCTGTGTACAAACATCTGCATCTTGCTTATAACTCGAAGCTTGACACTCAAATATGTTTAGTAACTAGAAAATTGTAAACAATTAAAACAGAGGAAAAATGCACTAACACAAAGGAAGAGAACAATTTATTTTTCAAAATGAATCATTTATATACCTACATATTTCCATCAGCGATAATAAACTCTTTAGACTGAAAATGCTGAGCATCTTAACAAAAACACATTGCATTAATCAACCATTACGCAGAGATCATCATGATAAGATCATGATCATACCGAATTTTAGTGTTGTTTATATTGCATCAGATTTTCAATTTTGCTCATTTTGCGCATGTAAACAATCAGTTGTCTGATTTACCGAAGTCTGTGTTTGATTTGATACGTAAAAATTCCAAAATATAGGCGATGGTTCCCCAAGTTAAAAAGCAGAATTAATGAAAATGAAACGAAAAATAAAAACAAACTAAAACCACCTTCAGTAGTGAAAATGTCAACGCATTGAAATATTTAACCTCAATTTACTTCACAAAATCGGCACTTATATATCTTGCATGTTTCAAAAATTCCCTTCGCACGCGAACTGTTGCACAACAAAGAAATTCATCTTTGTCAGATTGACCCGTTTATCATGCGTCGAATATGGCTGCCTCAAACAGAGAACTTTCGTTTTCGATATATGGAATACCGAACCCGAAGTTATAAACTGATTGAATCCCCCATTCCTTTAATATTATTTTCGTAATTAACTCAAATTTGGAACAGAATTAGCACTTAATTTTTGCAATATTCCTTTCCATAAGGATAATTTATGCTAAATTACGTTAAATTTGACTCAGTAGTTCTTGAGAAGAAGATTTTTAAAAATGGACCCCCCCCTTTTTTTTTTACATTTTCGAGTTTTTTTCCGTTTTGAATGATAACTGGCCTTTCCTTTTTGCAATTTATATTCACCTTTCCATAGCAATGCTTTGTGCCAAATTTGGTTGAAATTGGCCAAGTGGTTTAAGAGAAGAAGTTCAAAATGTGAAAAGTTTACAGACGGACAGACAGACGGACAAAATGTGATCAGAATAGCTCACTTAGCTTTCAGCTCAGGTGAGCTAAAATCCTTAACCTCCTTCAGCAAAACTTTAACCAGGTCCGAACGCCGACGCCGAGGGTATAGCATAAGCTTCCCCCGACTTCGTCTCGGTGAGCTAATAATGAATTAAAGTGTTATTGGATAAGCATGAATATGATAACAATAAGGTGACATGCATGTATAAATGTATTGAGGAATTAATGAAGTAAGTATAATAAAAACAAGAGGCCCATGGGCCACATCGCTCACCTAAGTAACAATAGACATAATAAAATCAGCTTAATACAAAATATTTTGACAATGAATGTAGTATAATGCATGTAGCTCTTATATAAATAAAAATCCATTTTCCCCATGGGTATTCTAATATTTATAATCAAGTCCCTTTTCTAACAGGATGATTTTATAGTCATATCACATGTTGAGCATCGTACTTCTCAACAAGATCCTAAACAATTGTTTAATATATATGCATTATATGGGATATCAAATTACATCAAACTCTGAATCCCTTGTAAGGCCCAATAATCGCCCAGGGGCCAAAGTCTAAACAATTTTAAAGAATCAACAATTTGTCAAAATGCTTGCATATAAGTAAAACCATATATTATAAAATGTATAACATTTCAGTTTTTGTGAATTAAAATGTTTTCCTTTGTAAAATTGGATCCCCAATGTGGCCCCACCCTAATCCTCAAGATTTTGGTTTTAAGGAATTTGAATTTACACTACCTAAGGTTGCTTTCACTAAAGTTACAGCTTTTCTAGGCAAATGGTTTTTCATCAGAAGTTTTTTCTCTATATATTCCTATGTAAAAAAATTAACCCCCCATCCCTCCCATTGTGACCCCCTACTACCCCGAGGATTATGTTTTGAACAAACTAGAATCTATCCAGTCCCTACCTGAGGATGCTTCCATACAAGTTTCAGCTATTCTGGCCAATCGGTTTTTGAAGTTTTAAATATTTTTCTATATATTCCTATGTAATAAAATTACCCCCATTGCGGCCCCACCCTACCCCCGGGGATCATGATTTGAACAAACTTGAATCTACCTAAAGATGCTTCCACATAAGTTTCAGCTTTTCTGGCCATTCGGTTTTTGAGAAGAAGTTGTTTAAAGTCTTTTCTCAATATATTACTATGCAAAAATTTAATCCCCCATTGTGGCCCCACCCTACCCCCGGCGATTATGGTTTGAACAAATTTAAATCCACTCTACCTGAGGATGCTTCCACACAAGTTTCCGCTTTCCTGGCTGATTGGTTTCTGAGAAGATATTTTTAAGGATTTACTTTATATATTCCTATGTAAAAATCCCCCCCCCCCCCATTGTGGCCCCACCCTACCACCGTGGATCATGATTTGAATAAACTTGAATCTGCCTTACCTGAGAATGCTTCCACACAAGTTTCAGCTTTCCTGGCTGATTGGTTTCTGAGAAGATTTTTAAAGATTTACTCTATATATTCCTATGTAAATATTTGACCCCCCACCCTTGTGGCCCCACCCTACGACCGGGGGTAATGATTCTTTTCACAACTTTGAGTTTACCTTACCTGAGAATGCTTCCACACAAGTTTCAGCTTTCCTGGCTTATTAGTTTCTGAGAAGAAGATTTTTAAAGATTTACTCTATATATTCCCATGTAAAAATTCGACCCCCCATTGTGGCCCCACCCTACCCCCGGGGGTCATGATTTTCACAACTTTGAATTTTACTACCTGAGAATACTTCCACGTGAGTTTCAGCTTTCCTGGCCAGATGGTTCTTAAGAAGAACATTTTTGAAAATTTCTCAAAATTTGTCAATAATTCCTAATTATCTCCCCTTGAAAAACGGCGTTGTCCTTAATTTTCACAACTTAGAATCCCATTTGCCTAAGGGTGCTTTGTGCGAAGTTTGATTGAAATTGTGGTTCTGGAGAAGATGTTGAAAATGTGAAAAGTTTACAGACAAGACGGACAGACAGACAGACAGACGACAGAAAAAATGTGATCAGAAAAGGTCACTTGAGCTCTCGGGACAGTTGAGGTAATAAAAGCAAGATACATAGACTTTTGGCGGTAATTCCCTTCAATAAACTTTTAAAAGATTTCACTTTATAATACATTAAGTTCAAATGAAAAACCCAGTTTTCTTTAAATATTACAAAATTTGAATGCAACGGATTCATTTTATAGACTTTTCACTATTGTAACATATGTAATATTTGCTATGTATATACAATTAGATATACTTGTTTAGCCAATCAGATAGCATTTACAAAAAGAATTAATTTTATATGAGCATTTTCAAACCAGAATTATTTAGATAGATACGTATAACAACACCTGTTTTAAAGTGAAAGCCATTTCCATTTTATTAATACATATATTTTTAAAATTAGATAAGCCATTCTTTACCCATTTTGCAGTATCTTCCTTTCCATCCGGGCGTACATCCAAACTCACAGTCCCCATTAAATCTGTTACAGCTGTAGCAGTTTGGGCCACATCTGTCTGTGCAATTTGGACCAAACCAACCAGGAGGACAGGCTGTCAATGATAAACAATTAACTTCTTTCCCTCTCAAAATATCTTTTTTTTTCTCTCTTTCATACCATCTATTGTCAAGTCATGATAATTATAAGGTTTGGTTTTCGTATATTAACTCTCTATCTTTCGATAATACAATACGAACTAAAATCGTTTATTTTTAATTAACCAGCTTAAACCTAGAATTAATGATGAATAAGAAAAGTTTATCTTTGTTCTTTTGTACTTTTTTTTTTACCTTGATCACATTTATCACCAAACACTCCTGCGACACATCCGTTTGGACATCTTCCGTCCTCGTGATTACACTTTTCACTGTTCGAACAATTACCACAGGTACTGCTACACTCCAGACCGTACTTGTGACCAGCACACTCTGTGGTTTGAATGGTTTAAAATTGTATAAATTACATAACAAATATATTGTATTCAAATTCAAAGGTAAGGATTTTTATTTGTTGTTTTCCCGCCACCTTCGCAATCCAACTAAAATTAGAAGTAGACGCAATCTTGTTGCGAGTAACGAGAGGTCTTCCGTTTGAATGCACCTAAAAAAAGGCTATCGGGATATTTTTTCTTTTGTATCATTTCGTAACACTTCTTCAATTTTCATCCCTCTCTAAGGATTTCAATATATATTTTACTCTGAAAAATGCACTATTATTGTAATATTTGATAAAATTAAAACGGAAATTAGTAAAATCCATCATTTGGTAGATAAAATCGTAAATCTGACATTGAACCCGGGTCACCTGGGCACAAGTCCAACACTCTAACCGTTCTAACCACGGGAACTCTCGCTTCAGAATTTTGAAGCCCAAAATCTTGAGAATAAGTGGATCGATTTTAAAACAAATTACATATTCTGCATTCTTAAAAGTGTCTCTATCAAAAAATAACAGAAAATATATAAAAACTAAAAAGTTGAAAAATAATGTTTTTCGTTTCCTTCCGGTGACGACCGGAGTGACGTGACGGCAGACGTTCGGATACATAAAGGGCACTGCGGCTGAAGATATCTACCATCACTGAAAATTTGAAAGTTCTAACTTTGACACTTTTAAAAAAAATGTAAACAACCTCTTTAATAACTCGTGACCGGAAGTGACGACCAAAATAATATTATCTAATTTTTATTTATTTTTTTTAGTCTTGAGTGAGATCTAACAGTTTTAATCAAAATCGGCTGAAGAGTTTTTGAGAAAACGTGAGGGGAAAAATAATAACAGAGGAAAAGAAACAAAGCAATAACGATAAGGTCTTCCGTTAAAACAGAAGACCTTAATTATCGAGGAAGAATATATCACCAAAAAATTACAATTTTCTTCCAAATTAATATAGTCTTATGTTCACTTACTTGCCCTGCAATTTCCCCATATTTGGCAAAAATGAATGTTTACAATATCAGTAATAAGAAATTCAAAAATTAATTATGTAGAGTTTATTTCCACTTAAATTATTTGTTTTTTACGCACATTCATGCTATGAAAGCTTGATTCAGTTTAAAATGTCCGAAACATCAACGCTTATGATAAAGGTGATTATTACATGTTTATACAATTTGAGAAAAGATACGATAATCAATTTGAAAAATCGTATTATTTCAATGAACGAGACTTATCGTGTGCGTGTGTTAAGTATGTTAAAACGAATTAAAGCCGTTATAACAAGAGCTTGGAATAGGGCAGTACGTATACGTGTCAAACTTTAATTTGATGAAGGCGGGGTCTACTCATGGTTAACTGTCCAGTCGTTGGCTAATAGATATGAATACATTGAACAAAATTACACTTGTCTGACTTCATCCAGGGCTGTATATTTCAGTTGAAACAACGTCAGTTTCACACAAGAGAGCAGTTCTTGGGGAAAATATTTCCGATTTCGACAGTCTATGAATATTAATGAAATCAGAAGAAAAAAAGGTCAATATTTAACGGCTTGTTTTGATGGACAAACTAAATAGTAACGTCCCACCGACAGTCCAAGCTCTTGTTAAAATTGCTTTAACGATACTTTTAATCTCTTATCTAACAGGAAGGATTTCAAAAACAGAAATATTTACCTGTACCACAAGCCGGTCCAGTGTATCCTGGAACACAGCCCAGACACGTTCCATCCACTATGTGACAGTGACCTTCCTGACAGTTCTGTGGACACGGTAAGGAACAGGTCTCTCCGTAATATCCTGATGTGGGACAGCCTGATGATTGATTGGACGGTTTTTTTTTATATCAAAAGTAACATATACACTCAAAATAATTGAGAGAGAGAGAGAGAGAGAGAGAGAGAGAGAGAGAGAGAGAGAGATTGGTTTCTTAACAATGGATATTGAGATATGTATAGACTTTAAAAGATCGTCTATACGCTGCACTTGGATTTCAGCGTTCTTTAATTTGAGGGGCAGTTATGGTGATATGCCATTTGTTTAAAAACAGGGACAAAATAATTATAATAAAGAAGAAATGATAATATACAGGTATGACCGTATCGACCGTGCCTGTCAAAAGTTATAATTGATTAAAGTACCGGTATTTTAACTTACGATGATATTGGGATAACGTTTTTCGAAACTTTGACCTGCATACACATTATTACTTAAAATAGTAAAAATGATATTTTAGACGACTTTTTTTGCGATATACATATGTCCTCAGTCAGCCAGAAACTACGTAATAATTATAAGCCGAGAACTGTCTATTCTATCAGATATTGTACAGTCCGAGGCACGTCAGCAGAAATGACCGTTTTCTGCTTAAAACTTTCTTCATTGCTTATGAACAGTTTTACGATCGTTCTGCTTCATTTCATTAATCTGGCACCATTCAATAAGTTAACAATAAGCATTAGGCCAAAACAGGTCATTTTGCGTTTGGGTATGTATATAAACTAAATATTGAATATTTACATTTGCAAATATGCATCCTTATATGAACCTATAGAATAGCGAAAACGTTCAATTCTGTGTGAACTTTTTCATGACGTCACAATGATAATCGCACGCTCTTATCGATTGACCGTTGCATTTTATCTCATACGTGTGGTGTATACTACTACCCGTGTGATAAACCTTTGCTTTATCAAACGGGTGATGCTTTATCAAATACTTCCGGTCCGAACTATTTTTGACACAGCCCCTCGCTTCAATGCTTCAGTGACCTATTTTCGAAGACTTTCTAGTATTTTCCACATAGCTATATTTACTACCAAAAATTGATTTAAAATGGATTTTGTCAAAGATTTGAATTACAAATATAAAGGAAAACACATAACTGTGAAGTTTATAAAACTGCAAATCACGTAGCTATCAAGGAGTTCATTCTGACGACGAAATGAAAACGCTCTGATTGTGTTTCTATACAAGAACTTACCGAAATAATGTCTCCCAAGACTTTTATTTCACCAGCAGTAAGCATCCTTATTCAATATTGTCAACTTCGAATCATTAGGCTCGTGTTTCGTTTTATAAAACATCAACAACTGTTCCTCGTTCGAGTCAATTCAAACTAACGAGCATTCGCAACTTTGTGTATGTCAACGAACTTGATTATTCAAGTCTTCTGATCATTATTTCCATTTAATTAAAAGATTAAGCTCTAAGAAAAATTATCTAGAGATAAAAATATTTCATGGTTTATTTCAGTGAAACTTTACATTAAAACAGTTCTAGTCAACTCGTTGGATAAAGCAAATATAAAACCACACAATATAGATATCCTCTATATATCAAACTACCGGTTTTCCTTTTTCAAACGTAAATATAAGTGATAAACAGCAATGTTAAAAAGTTCAACGGGGTATGAAGTTGGTTGGTAAGTGATCAAATCTACTGAGAAGCCCTTCGGGCTTCACAGGTTTTGATCACGTGACCAAACAACTTCATATCTCGGTGAACTTGTTAAATTGCTGTTTATTTCTGAAATGAACCTATAGAATAGCGAAAACGTTCAATTCTGTGTGGACTTCTTCATGGCGTCACGATGATCATCGCACGCGCTTATTGCTTGACGTTTGCATTATATCAAACGTAAAAACACGGTCATTCTAATGATTCTGAACGGGTTTCCTTTTTCAAACGTAAATATACGGACTAGAGCTTGGTCCGATAACAACCGCTAGTGCTGATACCAGGGTCAAGATCAAAACAACAGTATACTATTCTTTATGTCACTATGTACAGAGTATATTACAAGTGCTGTAAAGTAGCCTTTTCCACTAGCTATCCTCCAAAAAATAGCTATAAAATAGTTTTTAAATCTTCCTTTTTGTGATAACTCTGTTTCTCATCCAGTCAGTGGTCGATATAGGTTGTATTTATTTTCTATATTTATAGTGAAGTCAAATTTAAGAGAAACAAAAAGAAATTATCGGGGAGGCATGGCCCAAGTGCCTGTAATTTTGATTGATTTTTTGCATGATTCATATATGCTTCGTGGAACTTAGACATGCAAATTGTTTAATGCCAGCAAAAAGTTGTAAGCAATTATATTAAAATACAATCCAATATTGAAAGGTCTTTGAAATGTTAATATGTAGTATAGTATACATTACAAATCAATATCTATCATTATTTCAACAGGAAAAAAATTGACGCAAGCGTCAAAAGAAAATTTTTGAAAAGAAAAATCTCGTTATTGCATAACATGAAAATTCACTCACAGTTAGATACCTTTGTTAATTACACGATAATTACTTATTCAACACAAACCGCTAAAAAAATTCAATTATAGGTGAATTCTGGTATTGAAATGATAAAAATGCAAAGAAACACTTCGCCATTTATCTCATTAAAACATTTT
Organism: Magallana nippona; assembly: GCA_033439105.1. Lineage (NCBI taxonomy): Eukaryota > Metazoa > Mollusca > Bivalvia > Ostreida > Ostreidae > Magallana > Magallana nippona. Next base: position 30,781,583 of record CM065917.1, on the reverse strand, counting down.
ACTTTTTTATTATTTTTAGAATCTGGTCCTTTTTAACCACACGCTCTCTCTTGATAAAGCCGCGTTGCGTACACCTCGACAACTAGAGTTCGTAATAACTCGACAGCTACTTTTTAGTTTCATACATGTATCTTATAACCACCAACCGCCTTTGAAATTCAATAACTCAATCATACAATTAAATGAAAGATACAAAGAGGCCCATGGGACACATCGCTCACCTGAACAACGACAGCCAAGATAAAATCAGCTTTATAGAGTCATATACAAAATTTCGTCACAATGTAGTAAAATAGATCCTGAATAAAAGGATTTTTATTCTTATGCTTAACATTGAGCCCTTTTTGTAACCGGATGATTTCATAGTTATATTATGCATTGAGAAGATCAAAATCAACAAGATCAACTAAACATATACATGTAAATATAAACCTAGATCAAACTTAGATCCCCTTGCAGGGCTCCAAAATTGTCCAGGAACCACAGTCTAACAATTGAGAATCAACAAATGTCAAGATGTTTGCATATTAGTAATATGTTTTACGGTGCTACCGTTGTGGCGAGCGCAGCAAGAATTACACATACCTTGCATCATTGTGAACTTGGAGAATTGATCAGTGTGTAAAATGTAATTTGTGTTTAATTTGGTCAAAAGTGTAAACGACAAATACAGTATTATTTTTCTTTTGTATCTTGTTGTTATCTGACTTTATTTTTTTTTCCCTAGTTCATAATTTTTTTTTTAGATTTGTTTATTTTTGCATTACATACGATTACATTATGTGTTATTTGTCTGTATTTTTATGAAGCCCCTTTTTACAATTGGCGCACGAGCAGAAGCGACTAAATATTCGTACGACCGAACACTTTAGATTTGTATCTTAAACTCTTGCCGAAATAATCGCATGGGAAAAAGTATTCTACGAAATTCGCACGATCTAAAGAGACCGTTGTGCGATGAAAACGCATTAAATCTTGCGATACATGTATATCTTGCGTCTATATGCGACTGTTGAACAATGTGAGTGTTGTATGATAATGCGATAAGATCGCGCGAGTGATCAGGTGATTGGACGACTAAACATGCGCCAATGCGATTGGACGTGCGATCATGCGTTCCATGGTATGAATGCTCGTACGAGTCAAAGGGGTATATATACCGCCCGTTTCCGACGCTCTAAAGTAGACATAGTTGAATGCAAGAGAAGATGCCACCAAGAAGAAACAGAGATGTAGCAGCATTCATAGTCAACAGCGGGACATCGTGCAACCTATGCAAGAGCTCGTGCAAAGCTATAACATTCCGATCACAAAGTGATGTAAACTGCTCGTGCGCCAATTGTGAAAGGGCCTTTAGTTACGAAAGGTGATTTTTACTTATCATTCTTTTTTGTTTGAAATGATTTGAATGGGTAAAATGGCAAGTTTGCCTTGTTAATATTAAGTTAGTAAGTTACCTAAACTCAAACTATATAGTTTTAATATGCGATATATGAATTTCTCTTAGCTTAATAAAACATTTTCCACAGTTGATGTAGGGTACTTAAGATCAAATTAAGAAATTTTCTCTATTGAATTTCATACTCGAATGCAGAGAAATACATGTATGTACGAAAGCCCAGAAAGCTTATTCGAGATTCGAGATTCAAAATACGTGATTCGAAATTCGAGATTCAAGATTCGAAATGCGAGATTCAATATCTAAATTAACCAATCAAATCAAGGATCTGAAAACCTGTATCCTAGCGACATCAAACTGTTATAAATAAAGATCATCCGTACTATGGTCTTATATACAAAGAAATGCTATGTTATCACTAACTAAATTATGATTTGTATTTATTTTTACACAGAATATATAATTAGACTAGTAATATTGCAGTGTGTTTCGCGGATCTAAGTGATTTTGTTCGCCCTGTGTGCATTCCCACCTGGTGCGTTTGAACCCTGGGATATTTCACCATCAATAGTTTAAATCCGGGGTTTATTCACCCCTGTTGTGTAAAAATGCGGTAACGGTAGAGAGCTTCATAAGCGGATCCAATTTTTTTTTCCGGGGGGGGGGGGGGTCCCCTTGGCCTATTTTCAATAATTTTACTATGTAAATTTAATAAGCTTCAATTTTTCCGAGGGGGGGGGGGGGAGGGTTGTTCAGACCCCCTGACCCCGATATTATCTAAAATATCTTCTAATCTAAATATTAAATATCAGTCCGGTTTCACCAACGAATAAAAGCATAACTTATCGTGTTTTTATACAGTCATACAAAATGATTATAAACTAATCATTGAGAAATTATAAAATCATACGTAATTACATGTATTAATTAATAAAAAAAAAAATCAAAATGTTAGGACCGTTTTCCTAATTAAACAGCTTATTTTAAGTCAAACTTTTGGCATTAATTTCAATAGAAGGATATATATTCTATACCATCAAAGGCAGGGATAATAGGGTGCCGATTTGTTCATATTACCGATTTCAAGTGCAGAGAACAGTAAAACTTTAAAAATTTGATTGCATGAATTTTTCAAAATTTATTGTTGTAGTTTGATATAATTCTTTCATTGACTGGATATATCAACAAGAAAGAATAGAAGGTATAGACAGGTATGTATATTAAAACCCACGTTGAATTTCTCTGTAGTTTCCCCCCTTCCCTTAACCCTCGCCAAAATTGACAATTACACTGAAATCATAGAAATATGTACCTTGTATGTAAGTAACTCTCTAAAGATGTAAATAAGCACTGCAAAGATCTGTGTACTTAATATACTACGATACATAACATTTAGCCGGATAACATTTAATCAGGGTGAAGCTACAAGGGGGCGAGTTGTGCAAAATTACAACTTTGTCGCCATAAACACACAGAACACCAAATAAAGAAATTGTGTGTGATGTAGGAATGTGTTACATTTAAAGTTTAAAATTAAAGATTTCTAAACTTATCTATAACAATCTTAAGTTTAGAAATCTTTGATTTTAAACTTTTAATGTAACAGGTTACAGATTTAAAATTTACCAGATGCTATGAGAACATAAGTTTGAGTTTTCTCAGTTAAATTAATTTCCGTAATATTTTGTACAGAAAAAAAACCCCGAGATTCTTTCATGTGTCAAAAATGTTAATCCCATTGACACTAGTCTTTGATATCTTGTTAACTTAATCTCCCGGCAAATGAAATAATTGCTAGACAATAGAAGTGTGAAATTTCCATAACAGCTATATGTGTGAATGTTTATTTTTCTGGCATGTCATTACCATCTCTTTGTAATCGAAAAAGATCAATGCCTTTCAAAAAAAATGTAAGGGAGAATGGTTTAAGATCTGGAAGAGTACGGTTGGGCTAACTGTGCTGGAACCCCGCACGTTAGCATAGAGTGTTATGTTGGGCTAACTGTGCTGGAACCCCGCACGTTAGCGTAGAGAGTTTTATTGAACGAACTGTGCTGGAACCCCGCACGTTAGTGGAACGTGTATGAAATCGGACTGTGCTGGATTTCCGCACGTTAGTGTCGATTTTGTGTACAGAATTTTATCGGACTGTCCGTGCTGGATTCTCCGCACGTTATTAAGTTGTTATCTCGGAACTCCGAGAATCGGTTTTCATTGGAATACCATGTACCGTTATTTCACCAACTTAAATACAACTTGTTGAACTTTTGTTTCGTTTTGGAGTTTTTATTCAGCGTCTACTTGAGCGAGTGTAACAAATTGAGCTTTCCCCTGAATTCACCATGATGGATTTTAAGAACTTTTACATTACAATTAACAGTTACAATACAAATTAAATACAATATACGTTCGTGAAAGTTGGGTAGTATTTTAGTAGAAAGCCGTGTCGCAGCCTACCGGGCTAACCAAAACTTCACGTAAAACTTCACGGATAATAAAAAACCTTACACTTAAAATTTATTGGTGAAAAATGCATAGAAGATGGCGGCAAATTCTCTCAAATAATCAGTGCAAAAACCAAAAAATTGTCTGTTACCTATCCAGCAAATACAATGATTAAAAAAATGTTATCGTCACATAACATAGCCGATTTAATTAATGTGTATATATGGTCAATGTACATGTATATGTAATTAATTTCAAGGAGGTGGACGCATCAGGCGGGGATCTAGAAAAAAAATATCCAAAAATGGTTGGTTGAATTACACGTAAATGCTTTGAGAATTGTTCTAAACTATCACACGGGCCAAAATAATGGAAGCTATGTACCAATGTAATTGGAAACTTACATTTCATATAAATATGTATTAACTATTATAACAAACATTCTGAGAGAATTTCACAAGCAATACATGTCCTTTACCGGCACAATCCCAATAAAAATTGAATCAATTGTCGTTTTATTTGCTAAACATTTGTGGAGAAAATTTGGTTCAAAATTTCTTCTAAAGGACAAATTAACCCTATAAGTAATGAAAAATGAGTTTTTTATAATTAATTTCGACATCATTTTTAGGTTCCTTTGGGTATATTTGGATCCTTTTGGGTAAATAGATGCACCAGCGCTCTAATCAAATCATAAGTACGAAATATTTTAAAAAATTAATAACTATAAAATAAGACCAGTGGAATGAATGGTACAGTAGGATCTGCGCGAAAAAGTCCCGTCTTCTCTTTTCTTACCTTTATTTATTGGAACACTAAATAACTAATCTTACCCGATCATAAGAGTCAGATTTAAAATTAAGTACGTAAATATACCTGTTGATCAAAAGTAACACTACTCATAATTTGTCTGTAGGGCATCGTTATGAAACTATACAGAAAGTTTGAAATTAATTTGCCGGAACAAAACGAAAAAAACCTGGAAAACGAAGGGAAAACGAATTGGGGACAGGATAACTGACAAACCAGAATGAAAACTATACATTCCCCTCCCCCCCCCCCCCCCCAAAAAAAATTGATATACTGGAAAAAAAGATATTTGGTACAACCCATGCGCAAACAATTTTCAGAAAATTCATTGTTTTTTTTTTTTTATCATTATCGCTAGTTGAAGGCATCACAAATACACCCCCCCTCTCTCTCTCAAGGAAAAGGAAATGCATCACTGCAAACCATGTATGGTTTAAACCGTCTATGTAAATCACACGTGCGCTATCACCGTTGAAGGAAATTAAAGCTTGCTAGTATGTCTGCCCTACCCAAGCTACATCCTCTCTTTTCTCTTTAAAAGGCTAAATTATCGTCTACATATATTTGAATTTCAATTAGAATTGAATTTGACACCACGAATCTCTCTCTCTCTCTCTCTCTCTCTCTCTCTCTCTCTCTCTCTCTCTCTCTCTCTCTCTCTCTCTCTCTCTTTACTAACCTCGAGAATGGCATTGGTACACTACTTCATTGAATTTTGTTTCATAGCTAAAACCACACTCAATTTTAATTATTTAGATAAAACAGATATTTCTTCGCGAACCGATTTTTACACAGTTGGGGCGAATACACTACGGGCTAATATGTATCGGGGGAGAATAGGTACAGGGCAAACAAATTCACTTAGATTCGCAAATCACACAGTGTTATCACTAAGTTTACTTTTTATACTGTGTGGGGTTAATTCATCAGAGTTAATATAACCATTATATAACCACTATATAAGAGCTATTAAGACATTTATTTGTAGATAAGAGCATGTACGAATGGTCTTTATTTAGAACAGTTTGATGTCGCTAGGATACATGTTTTAGATCCATGATTTGATTGATTAATTTAGATATTGAATCTCGAATTTCGAATCTTGAATCTCATATTTTGAATCTCGTATTTTGAATCTCGAATCTCGAATGAGCCTTCTGGGCTATGTATGACTATAACCTTTAAACATACCATACACTTCTAACTCGCATAGTTCGTTAAATGCACCGTTCGTAGAATACCCAGTAGGATACGGAGGGTTAGTTCTGTTGTTGTAGTAGATGACATATCTCCCATGTGTGGTACACGTTATGTTTGTAGGGTTGGGTATTGTGGTCGGAGTATAGCTGGTGTCCTTGAAACAGAGTATCCAATCATCTTTATCGGTGGTGTTCGAAACGTAAACCGAGAATCCTAGAAATCTTGCAGTGTAACTGTTGTTCTGATCTAAAAGAATAGTGAGTCGTAAATCATGTATCATGTCAAATCCAGTCAAGATGATACATTTACTTATTCATGTTCGAAATTATTTCACCTGTTATTTCACCTGTTATCTAAGTGCTATAATGGTTATGAATTAATTGACACGAAAAGACTAGGAAAGAACATCTGAGGTACATGCATATCATTCGCGTCGGTATCCACTTTAAATGTCAGAGTTTAATAAAAGTAATATCATTAGGAAATTAATGTCAGTGTCTGGACGACTTTAAGAAAAAGATAAAATAATGTCATACAATACTTCAGGCAGTTATAATGCAACATTTTTTTTCATAGGAAATTAAGATTTCATATCCGATTTTAAATCCTATAGGAGTTTTGTTCAAATCCAATCGGAATTTAAATTCCTTTAGAAAGTTCCTTTATTCCGATAGGAAATTCTAAATATCCTGTAGGAAAATTGTTTTTCATGTGAAAAATTATTTTCCTGTAGGAATTGATATTTCAAAGGTAAATATCTCACCTGACTGGTGAGATACATTAATAACAAAGGTGGTTACGAACTCTTTGAGCAATGGTCTGTCATATGGCGTATGGGCTTTTTCGATACATGCAGCTTTGACGGGTGCAAAAATGCTACCTTGGCCGTGGCATAATTATCCGGCACAGTCTTCACGATTTACACCTCAAACGAACTTTTTTCGACTCATTTCAGTGTATATCCATGACGCCTGATCGTCGGATAAATTCACGAGACTATATGGGGCATTGACCGAATAAAGCTTTGGTTTATTGGGTTACCTTTATTGCCTAATGCAAGAGATAGTTGCAGAATAAAGGTTGCGTCTATACATTGTGAAGTCATGTAAGTAGAGCAGACACCATTTGACAAATTCCCTCAAACCAATTTGCAAAGATAGTTTATAAAAAAATCTAGTTGCAAAACATTTGTTAAAATCTTTTTTACCAATATTTTCAAGATATCTTTTGATTCTGAAATGCTGAAATTTTAATAAAATTTGAACAAATCTCTGTAGATTCGGTGCGACATTCAAAATGGCGAAGAGTATGAAGCAAAATTTTTAATTCCCTTAGGTATAGTTTATAATCTTTGAAATAATCATTATTATGGGCGGCGGAGGGGGTAAAAAAAGACGTTAATGCAAAACGATGCAAATCAAACAGACAACGTTTTCTCCAGGGTACGATTTCTCATTATACCTCTTTGCACGCCATCTAGCGTTAATTCAGTGCATGACTATTGATTTTGCATCGGTGATCATTTGTTTTGCATCGGTGTCTGTTAATTTTTGCAAAAAAGGCTGTTGATTTTGTTTCAAGCTGGTCTGTTTCGTATTTTTAGTATGTTTTTAAAAATTAGTTGTTCGTTTTGCATTAACGTCTGATTTACCCTTTCCGCTGCCCATACATTATTCTCATAATTATATTCATGGTAGAAGCATGATAACAATATGTTTAACGGAGTGACCGTGTTGAGGGCGAAGCCAAAAAACACATGCAATCTCATTTTCATCAATTTGCAAACGGAAACATGCAGTTTGATCCGCCTGATAAAAACGACCAGTTGCAGCAGAATAACATATTTTATCAATCTTTTTATATTTATATCGTATTAATAAAGAATGTTGCCTACGTCACAGTAAGACTAACGTCAAAAATTCAATTATTCAATAATTTTAAGAACAGAAATAAATTAAAAAATAATTAAAACATTGGCTTTCTACATAGCAATATCATAATTTTACGAAAATCAACACTTCAATATTTCAGATTTTGATTCTAAATTTGAACAAAATGTGATAAAAATTAGAATATAATAATGATTATATTAACCACTTATGATTTTGTACATCTACATTTCTATAACCGAGAACGTTAAAATTCCCCCGACTTACGTACTTGTAAGTAGGAAGTTTCATCTGATCAGAATATCTCTGCCTACTAAATAATGAAAAATTGGGTTTTTGGGGGGGCTCAAATCAAAATTGATATATTTTCTTTATCACATATAAAGATAAACGATTCAAACAACTTTACTTCCACAATGTGTATTACCTTTTACAATACATTCTATTATACCTGTCATTTGGTCAACAAAAGTCACGTAATCAACGACCTGTCTCCCCTTAAGGGGGAGCTTCGCTCTATCGGGTCTATCAGGCCCGTGGGAGGCTTTTGATTTCTATCAATATTTATAAAAAAAATAATTTTATACACAAAAATCACGATACATTCAACGAAATGGTCATTATGAAGATAACCCTGGTTTCTGTAACATGGTAACTATAAGAAGCAAACAAGTTACTTTGAAAATGATATCATAATTTTAGTTAGGGATGTTAATCTTATTGAATTCCAGATATTTAAGACCAATATGTTTTACAGTGCGACCGTTGGACCGTGTTAAAAGATTGAATAAAATCAAAATTGAAATACTTTTTAGTTCGTGTTTTTTAAAATACTTAATCATAATTTTTACGCATTACCACAGAAGTTTGATTGTTTTATGATGAGAACTTGGTTATTAGTTGCAAATCAGATACGATTTATGTCGATTTTGTTTATCTCAATGCAGATAAAGATATTCTCCCTTTTATAGAAAGTGATTGTGACCTCAGAGATCACGTTTCATTTCAGGTTTATTGTCTGTTTTTTTTTTAAACTCTCATAATTTATTGTCTGTTTTTTTTTTAAACTCTCATAAGACTTTAAACTACTAGCAGCAGAATGTTTTATTTACGTTTTTTAATGCATTAGATTCTTAAAATTTATGTTAAACTCTTCTCGCTAGAACGCGAAATTGGCATCAATATGTAATTTACACGGAATTGTGGTTACGATTGTGACGACAGAAATTTCAGTACGTCAAAGGGAGCAGTCGTTCGAAATATCTCTTCACCAAGACGTTAGAGCTTGCAGTGCTTGCTGGCGGTTCGCACGGGCGAGCTGCGCTCTCTATCACAATTAACTGCATATCAATAATGCTACATTAATACCGAGCGAGAAGCGGGCGAAGAACACAAAAGTTTTGATACTCTTAATTTCAGGTCCAGAGGTCTTTTAACAATTGTTTTGGGGAATGTTTTGTAGTGGAAGTAGGAAAGGAATATGTTAGAAACACACGGTTAGTGATATTTTGATGTGATAGGGTAATATTTTTTATAATAATTAAGTAATGATTTAATTATCGTGTAATGATAATTAAGAGTTCCATATAATTATAAGATTTTGGTATTTACTATAAAAGTTGTCAATATAATCAATTTAATGTTCTACCTAACAGTATGTAAATAGCTACATAGTTATTTATATAGTATGACATCACAATGATCAGTATTGTCAGTGTTAAACTTGTTTTAGTTAATTATATATGACGTGGTCAATTCTATTTTTGAATTCTCAATTACATTGGTCCTTCATAATCTCTCTCTTTCCTTATTCCATTTTGATCTGATATTCCTACTGGCCAGATGTGTTTATTATAAGACCCAGACGAAATCTATTGACTGTATGTTATTGTTTTATATTTTATGCTATTTATATTACTGCTTATTAATGAAGCATATTATATTTGCTAAAAAATAAACCAAAAAGTGAAATGTAAATTTGTTTAAATGTAAATTATCAAGAGTGAAAATTTAGTTTTTGAGCAATACTCTTTACAGCTATTTTACCCGCTTTAGGCCAGATTACCTAAATGTAGTTTTAAAAGTATTGTTGTATGTATATAGATTCCATACCTAATTAAGGAGCATACAGATATATATATATATATATATATATATATATATATATATATATATATATATATATATATAAGATTTCATACTCATTGCCTGCCTTAGGCAATGAGTATGAAATCTCATGAGCATCATTAAAAATATTTTTGTTTCCCCTAACCCGACCCTAAATTTTGAAGTTGGGTAGGTAGGTAGGTAAATAATTTTTTTTTCTGCCAGGGCATAATTGAAAATACATTATAAATTAAAAATCAATCAATTCTTTAATTGATTACAAAACTAAAAAAAATGACCAGTTGTTAAACCTATTGTTATACTTGTACTAATGGAATGTAAAACAAATTTAATATCAAATTCACAATTTGATATTGTTTATCTTAAATTTAAACATGTTTGATTAAATGACTAGATATGTATGAATAGATTCATTATCATTAGTATGTTGATGTACATGTTAACCTATATTTAAATATCATTTTAATGATAATGAACATACTTCAAAGTATCAATTAAATTAATAAAGATTTTTGTTATTTTACCCAATTTCACTTTAATTATAGTCATTACCAAAGCCAACTTTTTTTTTTCGGTCTATTTGAAATTTGACGAATTTAAGAGAACTGTTTAAATTTTTCACAACATAAAGAGTCTTTCATATCACAGGTACCGACCTAATTTTTGAGACTTATTTCTCCCTAACAGAACAGTAGGGAGAAGTTTGAGAAATCAGGGAGACTGTCATTATTTGATACAGCATAACCTACAAGAATGATGATATATGTTGCATCACACGTATTTATTACCAATAAAAGATAAGATAATCGCGATATATTAATCACAACAGTGGTTAACTGAGGCTGTGGAAACGTCTTTTGAATTAAATGATTATCATTTTAATGTCTTTGAGGTTAATTTACACAATCGTGAACTCATAATACAGGGCGACTTCAACTTCTCTTTCGGAGGAAATTCCGGCGAAGTTACGATCATAAAGTCAGTATTTCGCCCATATTGATGTCAGATCAAGGCTAACAAAATGATTGTAAAACGAAAATGATGTGGGTCTCCTAAAAACGAATTTGGGTAAAATTAGGTTTCTTTAGGACTGGGACCCCTGTCAACGACCAGGATCATTCAGGGCCAGGATTATTGTGACGATAGTGACTTCAGTGATATCCATTGAACCCCTGACAATCAATTTATTGAACTGCATGTGTTTTTCATTCTTTAAAGATTTGCTAGCAAGGTCAGGTAGAATTTTTTGGTTCATGTACTATTTTTTAAGTTAATCTTTAAGATTACTTACTGTAGCACATTTTTGTCTACCTTATAATTAGTCTCAGACGTCTGAATACCCCTTGAGTTCATGTTCATGTACTATTTTTTAAGTTAATCTTTAAGATTACTTACTGTAGCACATTTTTGTCTACCTTATAATTAGTAAGTATTTATTGGTACTTAAGTTAGATTTTTATCATCTTGGAGGTGAATAGTTTGTAATATATATTAATTTTTTTTTATAAATATCACATAGTAATTTTTTAAGTGTTATAATTAGCACTTATATTTAGTTGATTTGTCATTTCATTTTTCAGTTGACATATTCTTCAATATTTGGCAATCATATTTGTTTTTTTCTTTTTGATTTTTTTTCTAGTTTTAATATTGAAATCATTTAAAAACACTATCATTTAAGAACTACATTGACATAAAAGTAATATTTGTATAATAATAAATGTAAAGACTGAAAAACTGAAAAGTCATCAGCATCCGGTAGCAACACCAGCTCCTACATCTCAAAGAGCTCTTGCTTTTCTGGAGACGGCAGCAAGAATAACACTACTTATGATCTTTGGCGATATGAAGTGGATTGTTTAATCAAGGAGAAATACAAAGAGAAATCGATCGCTCAATCAATTAAAAGATCACTGAGATGAGATGCTGGAAAAATCGCAACGAGACTTGGTCCTGGAGCCACTCTAACCCAGATACTAGACAAGATGGAGAGTGTATTTGAAACAATAGTACGAGGAAAAACCATAATAGAACAATTTCACAGTGCTCGACAACAGAAAGATGAGGATAGCACAAGTCGGAGTTGTCGGTTAAATTCTGGAATGGATTGCATCAATGGATTAAAGATATTACATGTACAAGATACAAATTTGATGCACTTCCAAATTTTGACGAAATTAGGAAGAAAATCAGACTCGTAGAAAAACACATGTAACGAAAAGAGCACAATCAAACATGGCTTAACATCAAGCGAAACTGAGAAACAATACGAGATCAAAGGAATGATTCAGCGGCTTACCATCAAAGTCAGTGCAATTGAAAAAGGAAATACATACAAAAATATGAACAACAACCAACAATTGGGATCATAAGGATCAACAGCAACAATCCCGTAAAGTAGACTACCATTCCAGTAATTCATGTGGTAGCTATAGCCGTAGTCCAAGATACAATCATGGATATTACCGTCAATATGAGTATGGCTCTGGTGACAGAGAACCTAATTTACAAGAGACAGAAGATGGGGTGCCAATATGTTTTAGGTGCAAAATACCTGGGCATATAGCACGTAGACGTACTGTGCGTATGGATCACAGCCGGATAAATTTAAACACCAGGAGACCTTCGTTGCGGGGCAGACGATAGGTCATTATAGGAAACGCCCTAACCAGAGTAGACCAGTTGAATTAGTAGGAAGTACCTCTGAAGTTGAAGCAAGTATTGAAGGAAACTTAGTTAAAGCATTGGTAGACGCTGAATCTGCTGTTTCAACAGTCAGCAATGATTATTGTACAAAACACCTTCGTCACCTAGAACTTCATCAAATAAGAGAACTTTTACAAGTGGAATGCGCTGTTGGTAAACAGTTACCATATTATGGTTACATAAAGGCTACAATCCAAAGTACTGAAAGAGCCACTTCAGATTCCATTACTTGTTGTATCAAACAGCAATTACAACAGCCAAGTACCTCTACTTACTGGGACCAATATATTACAAGACATGTTAGATGTTGTCAAAGAAAAATATGGAGACCGATATCTGCAGGAAGCTGCATTATTTACGGCTTGGTATTTAGCTTTTATAGGAATGACCATAAAAGAAAAAGAACTTGCTCCTAACAACAATGGCTTGGAATTGTAAAATCAGCAGAAAACGTTTGTATTTATATACCACCAAACTCGTCAGTCTCAATATTTGGATACATTGATAAAGCTATACCATATCAATCTAAAACAGCAGTTTTACAAGCTACATCCCGCTCTGTAATTCCATCAGACCTGGATATTGTATCATCACATTGATAATATCACTACAAGGACAGTACAAGTTCCCCCAAAATCTATCTTGTATGAGTTGCAACCTGTAAAACCTGAACCACACCAGAAAGATATACCTTTTGCTACCCTCCAGCAAACTAAATTTGTCCTTAATTTAGAAACTATTGAAGACAAGGGACTAACGGCTATAGAGAAACAACAAGCAGAGAACTGATTGATGAAGTATGAAGATGTTTTATCCAAGCCAGATATAGATATTGGACACACTAGCATTGTGAAACATAGGATTGATCTTCATGACGACACACCTAAGACGTATTCCATCGGCTATGTTTGAAAAGGTTAAAGATCACTTAAGAAAGCTCTCAGAAGGAGAGATTATAAAGAAGTCTAAGTCACCAATCTGAAAATATCCATTAACTATAACAAATGTATGTAACTTTTATAATCTTAAACTTTCAATAAATCTCTTCAAAAAGGCCACCTTGCTCTCTTATAAATATTAAGTAAAATGATGAATTTTGAGAGAATGTATGCACCATTAATATGAAGTTGAGAAAAATATGACATTTTAGATGAATCAATCATTTTCACTGTACTATATATAATTATCTGTCAGGTACATGGTTTCCTTAAAGTATAATAAACATCTTAATTTCGAGATTATTATGATCGAGAACAATCATTCAGAGCACTAAAGGAGAAACTACTTTTCCAATTCTAGGATTCCCAGATTACTCAGTACCATTCGAGTAACATGCAGATGACTCATCATCAAGCATTGGCGCTGTATTATATCAGACGCAAGATAATTTCAAGAGAGTTATAGTTTATGCTAGCAGGAGTTTGTCAAAATCTGAAAAGAATTATCCTGTTCAAAAATTGGAATTTTTGGCTTTAAAGTGGGCTACATTGTGAAAAATTCCGGGATTATCTATATGGAGGCACATTCAAAGTGTATACATACAACAATCCGCTCATATATGTATTAACATCGGCAAAACTAGATGCGATGAACCAGAGATGGATCACAGATCTAACCAGCTTTAATTTTGAGATTATGTATCGACCTGACAAAACTAAACGCAGATGCAGATGAATTAAGCAGAATACCAAACCAAGAAATCATTACATCTGATTCCATAAAGATCATATGCAACTCTATTAGAAACAATGGTCCATATGTACACTGCTTATGAGTGATCAAACAGAGATTGATGTTCGTCGTCATCAGTACAATGAACCAGTACTCAGATTCTGGATACCATATGTGCGAGATGGGTATTAGCCAGATAAACATCACCTACCATACAAAATATGTTCAGTACCATGCTTTACTTCACAAGAATTTTGAAAAGCTAAGACTACGAGATGAAATATTATTCAGAGAGACAAAAGTCAATGAAAATAAGAACACACAGATAATTATACCAAGATCATGTATTCCAACAGTACTGGACCATCTTCATACGGGCATGGGACAACCTGGCCTAGAGGAGACTACCAGTCTAATCAATTTTACTGGTATGGTATGACGAAAGATATTGAAGATTTTAAATCCAAATGCAGAAAGTACTTACCAACATCAAAACTTTGCAGCCTTTAGAACTTGTGTGGATTATTTAAAGCTAGAGAAATCAAAAGGAGGGTATGAAAATAGTTGGTCATTACTGATCACTTTACTCATTATGCTCAGACTATAGCTACAAGGAATCACACTGCCAAAACTACAACCGAGGCAATGTTTAACCATTTTATAGTCCATTATTGAATTGATTATCTTTGCGACTTCATAGTGATCACAGTGCCAACTTTGAGTCTAAGATAATACAGCAACTCTGTCACATACTTGGCATTAATAGGTCGAGAACAACGCCATAACATCCGATGGGCAACGGTCTAACAGAACGCTTTAACTGGACTTTATTAGAGATGTTAAGAACTTTTTAACAAGCAAGAGGTGCTGTAATTCAGCCCGGAGATAAAGTGCTAGTGAAGATAGTTGATTTTGATGGCCCGCATAAGTTGTCGGACATGTGGGAAGAAGATCCATACGTTGTGCTGAGTCAACCTAACAGGGACATATGTATATGTCGTAAAAAAGGAATTTAATACCTGAAGAACTTTACAAAGAAACATCTGACTACTGATTGGACATGTTGAATTACCAGATAAAAAAAAACCAGCACCAAGGAAATATATCCAAGTAACAAAAAGATCCAAACTGATTGCTTGACAACATGAAGATTCGGACTCGGATACCAGCAGTGATGATATGGTGCATGAAGCAGCTTCCATTGCACAAAGAAATGACAGTGCACCTGTTTTGACAATAGGAAATTCATTGCTTGAAGATTATGTGCATGACACAGGTGCTTCAACAGCTAGAGCCAGAGATACAGCTTGAGCTACAGCTACGGCAAATATTCAAGAAGATACTCAAATAAAGAAAGTAGATACATCTGCTCATGTGATGATACTGAAGATGATGCTAAAGATGATGATGAAGAAGATGATGAAGAAGATGATGAAGAAGAAGATGAAGTTTTGGATACCAATTCCAGAGAAAATTCAGTTAACAAACAGCAGACAGTACCATTACCAAAGAGATCTCAGAGAGTAAAGAAAAGTGGAGATTATGTTGTACATAAACAGGTAGTAACAAACCAGCCAGATTGGAAGACAAGAGCAGACTATCTTCAGATATTAATATCTAGTGATGTTTTTCACCTTTTTAGCAAAAAACTAACACTCTGCTACAGACATTAGTATGGACAATTTTACAAGAGATCAGTATTAATCAGTTAAATTAGTATGAAAGTCTAGAATTATGAGGAGAGATAGTGTGTTTTTATAGTTTTTAAGATATTTTATTTACAGCCTTACAGTCATTACGGTGTAAAAGTAATTCAAACTAGATACGATCTCGTTACGAGTAACGAGTAGGTCTTCCGTTCAATTTTTTAAAAAGTTTAAGGACTTTGGCTCCTATAAATCCCTAATTAAGTAATAAATGGTTGTGGCAAAGAGTTTTTCAAACAGACTTTGTTACGATCAACAACGTGTCTTCTATGATGCATTACATAATCTTGATCGTTTTTAAGTTATTTGTAACAGTGTTTACTAGTATCTTGGCCCCTAATTTTAAGGGCCAGCCCCTTTTTCTTGAGTTCATTGAAAAGGTCTTAAGAATACTATCATTTTTTGTTCGTAAACCTATCAAAAATTGTTGTTAATTTTTGAGATATAAACGATTGAATATTTTAGGGGCCAGTCCTATAGATCCTCAATGGGGACAGACATTGGTGTTTTGATAAGTGGAATCGATTAGAACCATCCATGCAGACATTTTCTCTTCTATAATACTTAACAAAATCTTATTTTTATTATATTTCTTCTCTAGATATATTGCGTCAAAGTTTAAGAACTTTGGCCCCTAAAAATCCCTAGTTACGTAATAAATGGGCTGGCAATGATTTTTTTCTGATAGATATTGTTATGATCAACAACTTTGCTTCTATAATGCATTACAAAATCTTTATCGTTTTAGGGTTATTTGTAATAGAGTTTACGAGTGTGTTGGCCCCTAATGAAAGGGGCCAGTCCCTTTTTCTTGATTTAGTTGGAAAGATCTTAAGTATAGTAACATTTTTTGTTCTTACACCTTTCTTAAATTGTTGTTCATTTTTGAGATATAAATGATTGAATCTTTTAGGGATCAGCCCTGTAAATCCTTTATGGGAACATACATTGGTGTTTTGATTAGTGGCATCGATTAAAATCATCAATGCAGACATTTTCTCTTCTACAATGCTTAACAAAATATGTCTCCTTCTCTAGATATATTGCGTCAAAGTTTAAGGACTTTGGCCCCTAATAATCCTTAATTACGTAATAAATGGGCGTGGCAATGATTTTTCAGATAGACATTGCTACGATCAACATCTTTGCTTCGATAATGCATTACAAAATCTAGATCGTTTTAAAGTTATTTGTTATAGAGTTTACGAGTTTATTGGCCCCTAATTAAAGGGGCCAGCCCCTTTTTCTTGATTTTGTTGGAAAGGTCTTAAGGATACTAACAATTTTTGTTCTTACACCTATCTAAAATTGTTCATTTTTGAGATATAATTGATTGAATCTTTTAGGGGTCAGCCCTGTAAATCCTTAATGGGGACAGATATTGATGTTTTGATAAGTGCAATCGATTAAAATTATCAATGCAGACATTTTCTCTCCTACAATGCTTAACAAAATATGTCTCCTTCTCTAGATATATTGCGTCAAAATTTAAGGTTTTTGGCCCCTAAAAATCCCTAGTTACGTAATAAATAGGCATGGCAATGATTTTTTCTGACAGATATTGTTATGATCAACAACTTTGCTTCTATAATGCATTACAAAATCTTGATCGTTTTTAAGTTATTTGTAATAGAGTTTACGAGTCTCTTGGTCCCTAATTAAAGGGGCTAGCCCCTTTTCCGTGATATCGGTGAAAAGAACTTTTCATACTCTACCACTTTTGTTATATATGTCTTAACAAAATATCAACTGATAAAAAGATACAGATCAAAACGAGTGAAAATTGTGATTAAAAATTCGGACCCAATTTTCGAGCCATAGCGAGCTCCAAGAAATGGCACCACAGGAGTAAAACAAAAACAATGGGCACAACTTCAAACTATGATATAACTATCCTGAAAATTTCATATTCATATCTCTGATAGTTTTTGAGTTTTTGTGTGCACAAAATAGGTCGTAAAAATGAACAAAATGGCCGATAAATCGGTACCGGAAGTGACGACAGGAAAATTATCAAAAATGTTTGAAGATCATATGAAGTCCAATCATCTGTGAACAAATTGTTGAAATCGGTCGAATAGTTTTCGAGAAATCGCGTGCACAAAATTTGTGGAAAAGAAAAATAATAATAACTAGATCTCGTTACGAGTAACGAGTAGGTCTTCCGTTCAATGTTTTGAAAAGTTTAATGACTTTGGCTACTATAATTCCCTAATTAAGTCATAAATGGGTGTGGCAAAAAGTTTTTCAAGCAGGCATTGTTACGATCAACAACTTTGCTTCTATAATGCATTACAAAATCTTTATCGTTTTTAGGTTATCTGTCATGGAGTTTAGGAGTATCTTGGCCGCTAATATAAAGGGCCAAACCCTTTTTCTAGATTTCATTGAAAAGGTCTTAAGAATACTATTATTTTTGTTTCTTAAACCTATCTAAAATTGTTGTTCATTTTTAAGATACAAACGATTGAGTATTTTAGGGGCCAGCCCTGTAGATCCTTAATGGGGACATACATTTAGTTTGATCATTGGAATCGATTAGAACCATCAATGCAGACATTTTACCTTTTACAATGCTTAAAATATGTCTCCTTCTCCAGATATATTGCGTCAAAGTTTAAGGACTTTGGCCCCTAATAATTCTTAGTTACGTAATAAATGGGCGTGGCAATGATTTTTTCAGATAGATATTGTTATGATCAACAACTTTGCTTCTATAATGCATTACAATTCTTGATCGTTTTTAAGTTATTTGTAATAGAGTTTACGAGTCTCTTGGCCCCTGAGTAAAGGGGCCAGCCCCTTTTTCTTGATTTTGTTGGAAAGGCCTTAAGAATAGTAACAATTTTTGTTCTTACACCTATCTTAAATTGTTGTTCATTTTTGAGATATAAATAATTCAATCTTTTAGGGGTCAGCCCTGTAAATCCTTAATGGGGACAGATATTGGTGTTTTGATAAGTGCAATCGATTAAAACCATCAATGCAGACATTTTCTCTTCTACAATGCTTAGCAGAATATGTCTCCTTCTTTAGATATATTGCGTTAAAATTTAAGGATTTTGGCCCCTAAAAATCCCTAGTTATGTAATAAATGGGCATGGCAATGATTTTTTCTGATAGATATTGTTATGATCAACAACTTTGCTTCTATAATGCATTACAAAATCTTGATCGTTTTTAAGTTATTTGTAATAGAGTTTACGAGTGTCTTGGCCCCTAATTAAAGGGCCAGCCCCTTTTTCTTGATTTTGTTGGAAAGGTCTTAGGAGTACTAACAATTTTTGTTCTTACACCTATCTAAAATTGTTGTTCATTTTTGAGATATAAATGTTTGAATTTTTTAGGGGTCATCCCTGTAAATCCTTAATGGGGACAGATATTGGTTTTTTGATAAGTGCAATCGATTAAAATTATCAATGCAGACATTTTCTCTTCTACAATGCTTAACAAAATATGTCTCCTTCTTTAGATATATTGCATCAAAATTGAAGGATTTTGGCCCCTAAAAATCCTTAGTTACGTAATAAATGGGCGTAGCAATGATTTTTTCTGATAGATATTGTTATGATCAACAACTTTGCTTCTATAATGCATTACAAAATCTTGATCGTTTTTACGTTATTTGTAATAGAGTTTACGAGTGTCTTGGCCCTTAAAAAAAGGGGCTAGCCCCTTTTTCGTGATATCGGTAAAAAGAACTTTTAAATTTCTACCACTTTTGTTATATATGTCTTAACAAAATATCAACTGATAAATAGATACAGATCAAAACGTGTGAAAATTTTGATTAAAAATCCGTACCCAATTTTCGAGCCATAGCGAGCTCCAAGAAATGGCGCCGTTAGCGTATAAAAATTATATGGTGCACAACTTCAAACTATAGTCTACCTATCCTGAAAATTTCACATTTATGTCTTTGATAGTCTCTGAGTTTATGTCTGCACAAAATGGGTCGTAAAAACTTACAAAATCGGCCGTAAGTCGGAACCGGAAGTGACGATTTCAAAATTTAAAAAAACTTCTAGAATTATGACCACAGGCAATCATCTGTGAAAAAATGGCTGAGATCGGCTGGATAGTTTACGAGAAATCGCGTGCACAAAATTCGTGGAAAAAAAAAATAATAATAACTAGATCTCGTTACGAGTAACGAGTAGGTCTTCCGTTCAATGTTTTGAAAAGTTCAATGACTTTGGCTACTATAAATCCCTAATTAAGTCATAAATGGGTGTGCCAAAAAGTTTTTTAAGCAGACATTAATTGTTACGATCAACAACTTTGCTTCTATAATGCATTACAAAATCTTTATCGTTTTTAAGTTATTTGTCATGGAGTGTAGGAGTATTTTGGCCCCTAACTTAAAAGGCCAAAGCCTTTTTCTAGATTTCATTGAAAAGGTCTTAAGAATATTCTTATTTTTGTTTCTTAAACCTATCTTAAATTGTTATTCATTTTTGAGATACAAACGATTGAGTATTTTAGGGGCCAACCCTGTAGATCCTTAATGGGGACATACATTGGTGTTTTGATTAGTGGAATCCATTAGAACCATCAATGCAGACATTTTCTCTTCTACAATGCTTAACAAAATATGTCACCTTCTCCAGATATATTGCGTCAAAGTTTAAGGACTTTGGCCCCTTATAATTCATAGTTACGTAATAAATGGGCGTGGCAATGATTTTTTCAGATAGATATTGTTATGATCAACAACTTTGCTTCTATAATGCATAACAAAATCTTGATCGTTTTTAAGTTATCTGTAATAGAGTTTACGAGTCTCTTGGCCCCTAATTAAAGGGGCCAACCCCTTTTTCTTGATTTTGTTGGAAAGGTCTTAAGAATACTAACAGTTTTTGTTCTTACACCTATCTAAAATTGTTGTTCACATTTGAGATATAAATGATTGAATCTTTTAGGGGTCAGACCTGTAAATCCTTATTGGGGACATACATTGGTGTTTTGATAAGTGCGATCGATTAAAATCATCAATGCAGACATTTTCTCTTCTACAATGCTTAACAAAATAAGTCTCCTTCTCTAGGTATATTGCGTCAAAGTTTAAGGACTTTGGTCCCTAAAAATCCCTAGTTACGTAATAAATGGGCGTGGCAATTATTTTTCTTGATAGATATTGTTATGATCAACAACTTTGCTTCTATAATGCATTACAAAATCTTGATCGTTTTTAAGTTATTTGTAATAGAGTTTGCGAGTATCGTGGCCCCTAATTTAAAGGGCCAGCCCCTTTTTCTTGATTTCGTTGGAAAGGTCTTAAGAATACTAACATTTTTTGTTCTTAAACCTATCTAAAATTGTTGTTCGTTTTTGAGATACAAACGATTGAATATCTTAGGGGCCAGCCCTGTAAATCCTTAATGGGGACATACATTGGTGTTTTGATTAGTGGAATCGATAAGAATCATCAATGCAGACATTTTCTCTTCTACAATGCTTAACAAAATAAGTCTCCTTCTCTAGGTATATTGCGTCAAAGTTTAAGGACTTTGGTCCCTAAAAATCCCTAGTTACGTAATAAATGGGCGTGGCAATCACTTTTTCTGATAGATATTGTTATGATCAACAACTTTACTTCTATAATGCATTACAAATCTTGATCCTTTTTAAGTTATTTGTAATAGAGTTTAGGAGTGTCTTGGCCCCTATATAAAGGGGCCAGCCCCTTTTTTTTTGATTTTGTTGGAAAGAACTTTTGATTCTCTACCACTTTTGTTATATATGTCTTAACAAAATATCAACTGATAAAAAGATGCAGACCAAAACGTACAAAATTTTTGATTCAAAATTCGTACCCAATTTTCGTGCCTAGGCGAGCTCCAAGAAATGGCGCCACTGGCGTAAACCAACATAATAGTGCACAACTTCAAACTATGGTCTACCTATCCTGAAAATCTCGTTGTCATATATCTAATAGTTTCTGAGATCAGCTCTGCACAAAATGGGTCGTAAAAAATTACAAAATCGGCCGTAACTCGGTACCGGAAGTGACAACAACGAAAATTTCAAAAACATATAAAATTCAGATCACGTCTCATCATCTGTGAAAAAATGATCGAAATTGGTTGAATAGTTTCTGAGAAATCGCGTGCACAAAATTTGGAAAAAAAAATAAGAATAATAATAATAATAATAATAATAAGAAACAGTACGAAAACTATAAGGTCTTCCGTTGGAAACGGAAGACCTTAATAATAAGAAACAGTACGAAAACAATAAGGTCTTCCGTTGGAAACGGAAGACCTTAATAATAATAATAACTAGATACGATCTCGTTACGAGTAACGAGTAGGTCTTCCGTTCAATTTTTTAAAAAGCATAAGGACTTTGGCTCCTATAAATCCTTAATTAAGTAATAAATGGTTGTGGCAAAGAGTTTTTCAAACAGACTTTGTTACGATCAACAACTTGTCTTCTATAATGCATTACACAATCTTGATCGTTTTAAAGTTATTTGTAATAGTGTTTACTAGTATCTTGGCCCCTAATTTTAAGGGCCAGCCCCTTTTTCTTGAGTTCATTGAAAAGGTCTTAAGAATACTATCATTTTTTGTTCGTAAACCTATCAAAAATTGTTGTTAATTTTTGAGATATAAACGATTGAATATTTTAGGGGCCAGTCCTATAGATCCTTAATGGGGACAGACATTGGTGTTTTGATAAGTGGAATCGATTAGAACCATCCATGCAGACATTTTCTCTTCTATAATACTTAACAAAATATGTCTCCTTCTCTACAATGCTTGATGATTGAATATTTAAGAGGCCAGCCCTTTAGATCCTTAATAAGGACAGACATTGGTGTTTTGATTAGTGGAATCGATTAGTATTATCAATACAGACATTTTCTCTTCTACAATGCTTAACAAAATATGTCTCCTTCTCTGGATATATTGCGTCAAAAATTAAGGATTTTGGCCCCTAAAAATCCCTAGTTACGTAATAAATGGGCGTGGCAATAATTTTTTCTGAAAGATATTGTTATGATTAACAACTTTGCTTCTATAATGCATTACAAAATCTTGATCGTTTTTAAGTTATTTGTAATAGAGTTTACGAGTCTCTTGGCCCCTAATTAAAGGGGCTAGCCCCTTTTCCATGATATCGGTGAAAAGAACTTTTCATACTCTACCACTTTTGTTATATATGTCTCAACAAAATGTCAACTGATAAAAAGATACAGATTAAAACATGTGAAAATTTTGATTAAAAATCCGTACCCAATTTTCGAGCCATATCGAGCTCCAAGAAATGGCGCCACAGGAGTAAAACAAAAACAATGGGCACAACTTCAAACTATGGTCTAACTATCCTGAAAATTTCATATTCATATCTCTAATAGTTTTTGAGTTTTTGTGTGCACAAAATAGGTCGTAAAAATGAACAAAATGGCCGATAAATCGGTTCCGGAAGTGACGACAGGAAAATTATCAAAAATGTATAAAGATCGTATGAAGTCCAATCATCTGTGAAAAAATTGTTGAAATCGGTCGAATAGTTTTTGAGAAATCGCGTGCACAAAATTTGTGGAAAAGAAAAATAATAATAATAATAATAATAATAACTAGATACGATCTCGTTACGAGTAACGAATAGGTCTTCCGTTCAATTTTTTAAAAAGTTTAAGGACTTTGGCTCCTATAAATCCCTAATTAAGTAATAAATGGTTGTGGCAAAGAGTTTTTCAAACAGACTTTGTTACGATCAACAACTTTTCTTCTGTAATGCATAACACAATCTTGATCGTTTTTAAGTTACTTGTAATAGTGTTTACTAGTATCTTGGCCCCTAATTTTAAGGGCCAGCCCCTTTTTCTTGAGTTCATTGAAAAGGACTTAAGAATACTATTATTTTTTGTTCGCAAACCTATCAAAAATTGTTGTTATTTTTTGAGATATAAACGATTGAATATATTAGGGGCCAGTCCTATAGATCCTTAATGGGGACAGACATAGGTGTTTTGATAATTGGAATCGATTAGAACCATCCATGCAGACATTTCCTCTTCTATAATACTTAACAAAATATGTCTCCTTCTCTAGATATATTGCGTCAAAGTTTAAGGACTTTGGCTCCTAAAAATCCCTAGTTACGTAATAAATGGGCTGGCAATGATTTTTTCTGACAGATATTGTTATGATCAACAACTTTGCTTCTATAATGCATTACAAAATCTTTAAAGTTTTTAAGTTATTTATAATATACTTTACGAGTCTCTTGGCCCCTAGTTCGTTTTTAAGTTATTTATAAGAGAGTTTACGAGTGTGTTGACCCCTAATGAAAGGGGCCAGTCCGTTTTTCTTGATTTTGTTGGAAAGATGTTAAGTATAGTAACATTTTTTGTTCTTACACCTATCTTAAATTGTTGTTCATTTTTAAGATATAAATGATTGAATATTTTAGGGGTCAGCCCTGTAAATCCTTTATGGGAACATACATTGGTGTTTTGATTAGTGGCATCGATTGAAATCATTAATGCAGACATTTTCCCTTGTACAATGCTTAAAAAAAATATGTCTCCTTCTCTAGATATATTGCGTCAAAAATTTATAGACTTTGGCCCCTAAAAATCCCTAGTTACGTAATAAATGGGCGTAGCAATGATTTTTTTGTGACAGATATTGTTATGATCAACAACTTTGCTTCTATAATGCATTACAAAATCTTTAAAGTTTTAAAGTTATTTATAATATACTTTACGAGTCTCTTGGCCCCTAGTTCAAGGGGCCAGCCCCTTTTCCTTGATATCGATGAAAAGAACTTTTAATAATCTACCACTTTTGTTATATATGTCTTAACAAAATATCAACTGATAAAAAGATACAGATCAAAACGTGTGAAAATTTTGATTAAAAATTCGGACCCAATTGTCGAGCCATAGCGAGCTCCAAGATATGGCGCCACAGGAGTAAAACAAAAACAATGGGCACAACTTCAAACTATGGTCTAACTATCCTGAAAATTTCATATTCATATCTCTGATAGTTTTTGAGTTTTTGTGTGCACAAAATAGGTCGTAAAAATGAACAAAATGGCCGATAAATCGGTACCGGAAGTGACGACAGGAAAATTATCAAAAATGTATGAAGATCATATGAAGTCCAATCATCTGTGAAAAAATTGTGGAAATCGGTCGAATAGTTTTCGAGAAATCGCGTGCACAAAATTTGTGGAAAAGAAAAATAATAATAATAATAATAACTAGATACGATCTCGTTACGAGTAACAAGTAGGTCTTCCGTTCAATTTTTTAAAAAGTTTAAGGACTTTGCCTCCTATAAATCTCCAATTAAGTAATAAATTGGTGTGGCAAAGTTTTTCAAACAGACATTGTTACGATCAAGATCTTTGCTTCAATAATGCAATACAAAATCTTTATCGTTTTTCAGTTATTTGTAATACAGTTTACGAGTATATTGGCCCCTATTTAAAGGGACCAGCCCCTTTTTCTCGATTTTGTTCGAAAGGTCTTAGGAATACTAACATTATTTGTTCTTACACCTATATAAAATTGTGGTTCATTTTTGAGATATGAATGATTAAATCTTTTAAGGGCCAGCCCTATAAATCCTTAATGGGGACATACATTGGTGTTATAATTAGTGGAATCGATTAGAATCATCGATGCAGACATTTTCTTTTCTACAATGCTTAACAAAATAAGTCTCCTTATATAGGTATATTGCATCAAAGTTTAAAGACTTTGACCCCTAAAAATCCCTAGTTACGTAATAAATGGGCGTGGCAATGATTTTTCCTAATAGATATTGTTACGATCAACAACTTTGCTTCTATAATGAATTACAAAATCTTTATTTTTTTTCAGTTATTTTATAATAGAGTTTACGAGTATATTGGCCCCTATTAAAAGGGGCCAGTCCCTTTTTTTTGATTTTGTTTGGAAGGTCTGAAGAATACTAACATTATTTGTTCTTACACCTATCTAAAATTGTGGTTCATTTTTGAGATATGAATGATTGAATCTTTGAGGGACCAGCCCTCTAGATCCTTAATGGGGACAGACATTGGTGTTTTGATTAATGGAATCGGTTTAAATCATCAATACAAGTATTTTCTCTTATACAATGCTTAACAAAATATGTTTCGTTCTCAAGATAAATTGTATCAAAGTTTGAGAACTTTGGCCCCTAAAAATCCCTAATAACGTCATCAATGGGGGTGTCAATGATTTTTCTTGATATATATTGTTACGATCAACAACTTTGCTTCTATAATGCATTACAAAATATTTATCATTTTTAAGTTATTTGTAATAAAGTTTACGAGTGTCTTGGCCCCTAAATAAAGGGGCCAGCCCCTTTTTCTTGATTTTGTTGGAAAGAACTGTTGATTTTCTACCACTTTTGTTATATATGTCTTAACAAAATATCAACTGATAAAAAGATACAGATCAAAACGTATGAAAATTTTGATTTGAAATTCGGACCCAATTTTCGAGCCATAGCGAGCTCCAAGAAATGGCGCCATAGGAGTAAAACAAAAACAATGGGCACATCTTCAAACTATGGTCTACCTATCCTGAAAATTTCATATTCATATCTCTGATAGTTTTTGAGTTTTTGTGTGCACAAAATGGGTCGTAAAAATGAACAAAATGGCCGATAAATTGGTACCGGAAGTGACGACAGGAAAATCATCAAAAATGTATGAAGATCATATGAAGTCCAATCATCTGTGAAAAAATTGTGGAAATCGGTGGAATAGTTTTCGAGAAATCGCGTGCACAAAATTTGTGGAAAAGAAAAATAATAATAACTAGATACGATCTCGTTACGAGTAACGAGTAGGTCTTCCGTTCAATTTTTTAAAAAGATTAAGGACTTTGGCTCCTTTAAATCCCTAATTGAGTAATAAATGGTTGTGGCAAAGAGTTTTTCAAACAGACTTTGTTACGATCAACAACTTGTCTTCTATAATGCATTACACAATCTTGATCGTTTTTAAGTTATTTACTAGTATCTTGGCCCCTAATTTTAAGGGCCAACCCCTTTTTCTTGAGTTCATTGAAAAGGTCTTAAGAATACTATCATTTTTTGTTCGTAAACCTATCAAAAATTGTTGTTAATTTTTGAGATATAAACGATTGAATATTTTAGGGGCCAGTCCTATAGATCCTTAATGGGGACAGACATTGGTGTTTTGATAAGTGGAATCGATTAGAACCATCCATGCAGACATTTTCTCATCTATAATACTTAACAAAATATGTCTCCTTCTCTACATATATTGCGTCAATGTTTAAGGACTTTGGCCCCTAAAAATCCCTAGTTACGTAATAAATGCGCTGGCAATGATTTTTTCTGATAGATATTGTTATGATCAACAACTTTGCTTCTATAATGCATTACAAAATCTTTATCGTTTTAAACTTATTTGTAATAGAGTTTATGAGTGTGTTGGCCCCTAATGAAAGGGGCCAGTCCCTTTTTCTTGATTTTGTTGGAAAGGTCTTAAGTATAGTAACATTTTTTGTTCTTACACCTATCTTAAATTGTTGTTCACTTTTGAGATATGAATGATTGAATCTTTTAGGGGTCAACCCTGCAAATCCTTTATGGGAACATACATTGGTGTTTTGATAAGTGGCATCGATTGAAATCATCAATGCAGACATTTTCTCTTTTACAATGCTTAACAAAATATGTCTCCTTCTCTAGATATATTGCGTCAAAATTTAAGGTTTTTGGCCCCTAAAAATCCCTAGTTACGTTATAAATGGGCGTGGCAATGATTTTTCTGACAGATATTGTTATGATCAACAACTTTGCTTCTATAATGCATTACAAAATCTTTATCATTTTTCAGTTATTTGTTATAAAGTTTACGAGTCTTTTAGCCCCTAATTAAAGGGGCTAGCCCCTTTTCCGTGATATCGGTGAAAAGAACTTTTTGTACTCTACCACTTTTGTTAAATATGTCTCAACAAAATATCAACTGATAAAAAGATACAGATCAAAACGTGTGAAAATTTTGATTCAAAATCTGTACCCAATTTTCGAGCCATAGCGAGCTCCAAGAAATGGCGCCACAGGAGTAAAACAAAATCAATGGGCACAACTTCAAACTATGGTCTAACTATCCTGAAAATTTCATATTCATATCTCTGATAGTTTTTGAGTTTTTGTGTGCACAAAATAGGTCGTAAAATTGAACAAAATGGCCGATAAATCGGTACCGGAAGTGACGACAGGAAAATCATCAAAAATGTATGAAGATCATATGAAGTCCAATCACCTGTGAAAAAATTGTGGAAATCGGTCGAATAGTTTTCGAGAAATCGCGTGCACAAAATTTTTGGAAAAGAAAAATAATAATAATAATAATAATAATAATAAGAAACAGTACGAAAACAATAAGGTCTTCCGTTGGAAACGGAAGACCTTAATAATAATAACTAGATACGATCTCGTTACGAGTAACGAGTAGGTCTTCCGTTCAATTTTTTAAAAAGATTAAGGACTTTGGCTCCTTTAAATCCCTAATTGAGTAATAAATGGTTGTGGCAAAGAGTTTTTCAAACAGACTTTGTTACGATCAACAACTTGTCTTCTATAATGCATTACACAATCTTGATCGTTTTTAAGTTATTTGTAAGAGTGTTTACTAGTATCTTGGCCCCTAATTTTAAGGGCCAACCCCTTTTTCTTGAGTTCATTGAAAAGGTCTTAAGAATACTATCATTTTTTGTTCGTAAACCTATCAAAAATTGTTGTTAATTTTTTAGATATAAACGATTGAATATTTTAGGGGCCAGTCCTATAGATCCTTAATGGGGACAGACATTGGTGTTTTGATAAGTGGAATCGATTAGAACCATCCATGCAGACATTTTCTCTTCTATAATACTTAACAAAATATGTCTCCTTCTGTAGATATATTGCGTCAATGTTTAAGGACTTTGGCCCCTAAAAATCCCTAGTTACGTAATAAATGCGCTGGCAATGATTTTTTCTGATAGATATTGTTATGATCAACAACTTTGCTTCTATAATGCATTACAAAATCTTTATCGTTTTTAAGTTATTTGTAATAGAGTTTACGAGTGTGTTGGCCCCTAATGAAAGGGGCCAATCTCTTTTTCTTGATTTTGTTGGA